>CM054150.1:14281120-14308620 GCA_028751875.1 Rapana venosa | reverse complement strand
GAGTGTAGGGGTGTAAGGGGTGTAAGGAGTGTAAGGGGTGTAAGGGGTGTAAGGGGTGTAAGGGGTTAAGGAGTGTAAGGGGTGTAAGGAGTGTAAGGGATGTAAGGGGTGTAAGGCGTGTAAGGGTGTAAGGGTGTAAGGGGTGTAAGGGGTGTAAGGGGTGTAAGGGGTGTAAGGGGTGTAAGGGTGTAAGGGGTGTGGCGTGGTGGGAGTGAGACTTGTTCCATATACCCTGGCAAATGTAGTGGAGTTTGGGGTTCCATCATACCTTCGTTCATCTGCTCTGTCTGCTCCTCTGACCACCCCCCTCCCCCCTCCCCCCCCCCCCCCCCCCTCCACCCCTTTTTTTGTTGTTTTTGTTGTTGTTTTTGTTTGGTTTTTTGTCTGTGCTCTCTCTTTTTCTTTGTTTCTGGTTTGTTTGGTGGGTTTTTTTCGTGTTAATTTTCTTTGGGGGGGTCGGGATGGGGGGGGTGGGGGGGGGGGGGGGGTTTCCCTCATCATTCTTTTTCTGTTTTATTGATGTCAGTATGTTTGGGGGGGGGGGGGGGGATGTTTGATGTTGTTGTCTATGTCGTGATTGTTCTTCTTCTACTACTACTACTACTACTACTACTACTTACTACTACTACTACTAATAATAATAATAATAATAATAATAATATAATTTTAAAAAATTAAAATAGTATATGGAATTTATATAGCGCTGAATCTTGTAAAAAATAAAAAATCGAAGCGCTTGCACTCAAATCATTTACACACATGCAACTCTCCTTAAGCATAATGAACAACAGATTTCAAATCCATGCGCGAGCACGCACGTACGCACATACGCACGCACGCGCACACACACACACACACACACACACACACACACGCGCGCGCGCGCGCGCGCGAGCACACTTAGGAGGTGAAAGATGCTGTTGAAAATTAGGGACAGATATGTGGGGGGGAGTCTCAGGTAGGAAACAAGTGTGTTTTGAGGCTGGGTTTGAAGGTATCAAGTGAAGGCTTTTGGCGAAGTGAATAAGTGCTTATTCCATTATCCTCGATATAAAAGAATTTTTAGAAAAAAAAACACTAGGCTATCCTGCGCATCCCACCCCCACTATAAACTAGCTATGTAATATTTGTTCACACTGCTGCTTATATGATAACATTCTCACCAGTCTCAGAAAGACATCTTCTTGTTCAAGTGTGGCGATTCATGCTGAAGACAGAATGGCGAAGGGTTTGTTAAGAGAGGTAGGTTAGGTAGGTGTGTGTGTGTGTTGTGTGTGTGTGTGTGTGTGTGTGTGTGTGTGTGTGTGTGTGTGTGTGTGTGTGTGTGTGTGTGTGTGTGTGTGTGTGTGTGTGTGTGTGTGTGTTTGTGTGATCAACTCTTGCACAAACGGTATGTAAACACTCGTGAAAAGTGCTGCTATCCGGTATTGTTATACATTAATATTTTTTGCATGTTTGTAAAAAAAAATTTTTAAACCCAAAAAAGCCAAAACAAAAATATTCATTATACGCCGTGTTTTTCTGCTCTGTCATGATTTGAGCATTTGAATGATAGGTTAAACAAAATATCTGAGTTATGGTTTTTGTGTTTGTTTGGTTTTGGTGTTTTTGCTTTCTCATAATTAACCATTTGAGTGTTTTAACAATTTTTTTAGTATTTTTTTCTGCTTTACACTCATGAGGACTACTTTGCTTAAGACACACACACACACACACACACACACACACACGCACGTACACACACACACGCACGTACACGCACGCATGCACGCATGTTCGGCACGCCCCTGCACACTCACAAACACACAGATACGTGCACATGCACATGTGCGTTCACACACACACACGCACGCACGCACGCACGCACACACACACACACACACACACACGCACACTCACTCACAAACTCAAAGGCAGCGTCCCTTTTTATTTTATTTTTCTCTTTTTTCTTTTGTTTTTGTTTTGCTTATAATTCTTTATGAGAGTTTTTGGGGGGGTTTTTTGGTTGTTGTTGTATTATTAACAGTGATTTAGCAAACCCTTCAACCCCTGTTTCTCTTTACAAATTCTCATTCTCAAAGGATTCCTTTCAACTCTTATTCTTTAACACATCCATCGCAACACGCGGTTTTCGTTCAACCCTTAAAGTAAACACAGGCAGTGAGTGCATAAAATAGTTCCAAAAAATTTGCATTGATATCGTCACAGCCTTGTCTTTTAAATGGAAATAATTTAGTTTTAAAAATTTAATTGAATACCACTTTCAATCACAGCAGATTTTTTGTGTGGTTTTTGGGGGCGTAAAACTTGGGTCTGCTCAGCCTGGGAAAAGCACGTCGCCACAAGAGCAGCGCCACCCTTTTTTTTTTAAAAAACTTTCTTGTTTGTAAGTGTATTAAATTTTGTTTCCCTAGGTCAAGATCAAGAATTAAGAGTGGATGATGAGAGAGAGAGAGGGGAGGGGGGGGGGGGGGGGGGAGGGGAGGGAGAGAGAGAGGGAGGAGACAGACAGACAGACAGACAGACAGACAGACAGAGGAACAAAATTATGGAGTGGCAGAGGGGTGCGGTTTGGGAGATGTGAGGGGAGATGAGGACATATGTGTGTATGTGTGTGGGGGACGGGAGGGAGTGGGGGTGCGGGGGGGGGGGGGGGGGGGGGGGGGGGGGGGGGAGAGCTTTATTTTTTTGCCGCAAAACTGCACACACTTGAGAAAGAATCTAATCAGGAAGAAAGGTGGCGGGGTGGTTTTAGACGTTCACCTGCCTGCAAGTAAACCCTTGAGGTTCTGGGTTTGATTCTCAGCCTTGCTCTTTCTTTCCTCCCAGTTTGACCAGAAAAATTGAACTGTCAAAATCTTTCGGAGGAGACTCTAAACCACTCAGGCTCTTGTGCTTACCGACTTGTGCACGTCAAAAGAAGCCGCTTTGAGGGACCCTGTCCTCTCCTCTCCTCTCCTCTTCCTCTCCCTCGCTGCTTTACCTTCCCTGACCCTAAAGAAGGCAGGCGCCCATTTACAGCTGGGTGAACTGGGGGGACTGTACTGAAGCCAAGGCGCACGAACGGTCACCCATCCAAGAGGTAAGCACGCTCAATGCTGCTTAACTTTAGCTTTGGGAGGGTAAGACAATACAGAACACATAAAATACAGGGGGGTTTAATTAAAAAAACAAATTATCAAAAATTCCAATTTTGATGTGATAAATGAGAGAGAAGGGTATTAGACGACTTTAGAATGGGTTTGTTTGTTTGTTTGGGGGTTTGTGTGGGGTTTATTTTGATATCTGTATACGTGGGTTTATTTGGGGTTGTTTTAGTAGTGGGTATTTGCTTTCTTTCTTGCTTGCTTTCTTGGTTTTGGTTGGTTGGTTGGTTGGTTGGTGGGTTGGTTCTTTGCTTTTCGTTTGTTTGTTTGTTTGTTTTTGTTGTTTTGTTGTTTTTTTTATTATTTGATTATTATTTTTCCCCCACGATAAGCTGCACACCATGTATAAAGATGGGAGGCGGGGGATATAGCGTTTTCCAATATTCAAAACTTTTTTCTTTTAATTTTCAACAGGGTTGTATAGTTTTTCGTTTCCAAGACTCAAGACTCAAGAATACTTTAATGTCTCAACTAGAGAAATTATGAACATTATTATTCCACTCACCACACTGAGACAATGTTCCTTTTTTTTTTCCCCTCTCCTCATCACACAGTGAGAAAACTGTTTCATTCATAGCTTCGGCAAAACCTTATTAAAACCACACACACACAAATCAAACAAAAAAATAAACCGTGCAAAATTTGTTCCACTAACCTTCTTCTCCAAGTACTTGATGATCTTTATATTTTCAAAACATTTTATGTTGTGGATGGGTGTGGTAGGTTTCGGGTGGGATTTGGTATTATGGGTTGTTTATTTAAGACAGCAATGGCTTTTATTAGTAGTAGAAGTAGAAGTAGTCCTTCGGATGAGACTATAAACCGAGGCCCCGTGTGCGAACGCATGCAGAACATCCTGCCCACACGTTAAATCCTGTTCCGCTTTTCGAAAGAGTAGGCCATTGTGCGCCGGTGGGAACAGATGACAAAATTGACAAAACCGCATACACACGGGGACTGGATGTAAAAAACCACATGAGTGCTTATTCCATTATCCTCGATTAAAAAAAAAAAAGCGCTTTGATTTGTTGCTTTTCAAGATTCAGCGCTATATAAATTTCATACATTATTATTATTATTATTATTATTATTATTGTCGTCGTCGTCGTCGTCGTTATTATTATTATTATTATTATTATTATTATTATTATTATATTATTATTATTGAGTTCATGTTACCTCCGCCCCCTACTCCCACCCCCACCTCCCTCTTCCCACTGGAAAAAAAAGATTTAGGCATTGTATGGATTGAGTATTCGCTTTGGCTGTACGTCAAACGGATTAATTAATAATAATAATAATAATAATAATAATAATAATAATAATAATAATAATGATGATGATGATGATGATGATGATGATGATGATGATGATGATGATGAAATGGAATTTACATAGCGCTATATCTTGCAAAAACAAATCAAAGCGC
Source organism: Rapana venosa (assembly GCA_028751875.1). Lineage (NCBI taxonomy): Eukaryota > Metazoa > Mollusca > Gastropoda > Neogastropoda > Muricidae > Rapana > Rapana venosa. The sequence goes on along the minus strand of CM054150.1, from coordinate 14,304,045 downwards.
TTCCATTCAACCCACTCCTACACATGAAACCAACAATGATTGACAGTTTTTAACAAATTAAATGTACACACGCACACACACTCACACAAAATAAAGTAACTTAAAAACATGAACACACACACGCACACGCACACACATACACACATGCACGCACGCGCGCGCGCACACACACACACACACACACACACCACACACACACACACACACACACACGATAGACAGACAGAGTCTAAACAGTTACAACAAACAGGATAAATCTTTGCTGCTATCGCTGCTGCTGCTGCTGCTGATGATGATGATGATATAATACGTTGTTTTTCGTTCCTCGGCTAGAGCTCCGAAGTTCACCAACGGTGACATTTTGGCGTATGCGACCGTTTTCACCCACCATGAAGGTAGCCGCATTTCGACTTCAGGGATGGTGTCCACACACCACCCCTATCTCCATGCTTTTTTCTTTTTAAAGTGTCTTTTCTTACCGGTACGCAATGGCCTACTCTTCCGAAATGCAGAATAGGTTTTTTACCACGTGCGCAAGATGTTCTGCGTGCGTTCACACACGGGGCCTCGGTGTATAGTCTCATCCGAAGGACTTTTGGGGAGAGTGGAGTCAATACTGATGTTAACTCCAAGGTAAAATCCCCTAAAACGGGTACCTCTATGGTGGCTCGATCCCGGGCCGTCAGATCACGAGTACGATGTTTTAACCACTAGGCTACACAACCCCATATAGTATAATTATTTTTTTTTAAAAAGAATGACACTTCTTTCGTCAGACAGGTGAAACGACGCTCGGCTTCTTGTAGCGAACGTCTTGCGCGCACGTTAGAACTTAATCCCCCTTTCAGAAGAGTCGGCCATTGTGTTACACGTTAAATCCTGTTCCGCTGTTCGAAAGAGTAGGCCATTGTGTGCCGGTGGGAACAGATGACAAAATTTACAAAAACCGCATACACACGGGGACTGAATGTAAAAAAAAGCAGCACATGAGTGCTTATTCCATTATCCTCGATATATATATATTTTTTTTAAATAATAATAATAATAATAATATCATCTGAGCGCTTTGATTTGTTGCTTTACAAGATTCAGCGCTATATAAATTCCATACATTATTATTATTATTATTATTATTATTATTATTATTATTATTATTATTATTAACGGATGCTAACGGATGATAGCGCTATATAAGTTCCATTTCTTATTATGATAAAATTTACCCCCAAAAAATCGCATGCACATGGGAAGTGGATGTTTAAAAGAAAAAGCACATGAGTGTTTATTCCATTATCCGCGAAATGAAAGAATAAATAAACAAATAAACATACATCCGAACTGTAGCCTCCCCTAGGCGAGTTATGGGCAGAGCTATGGATCAAGGGAAATAACTGTACATTTATTTTTTGTTTCAAGGCATTGTTCACGTTTCTTCCCCTTGCTCTGGGATCCCTCTTTATATTATTATAATTATTATTTATAATGTTACATACATGTATATTACTTCTGTTCTACACAGTTACTGATATGTTTTCATCATATCATTCTTTCTAGTGATAAGCCGTCTCTATCAGTTTAGTACAGAAGTGTGGATTCTCCTCCCTACAGTCTAGCTTGCAAGTACTTGAGAGAGAGAGAGAGAGAGAGAGGAGAGAGAGAGAGAGAGAGAGAGATTTTATTTTATTCTTTTATATCGATGATAATGGAGAGGAGAGAGGGGGAGATAGAGAGAGAGGAGAGAGGATGAGAGAAGGGAGAGAGGAGAGAGGAGGGAGAGGAGAGTAGAGAGAGGGAGAGAGAGAGGAGAGAGAGAGAGATTTTTTATTTTATTCTTTTATATCGAGGATAATAGAGAGAGAGAGAGAGGAGAGAGAGAGAGAGAGAGAGATTTTTTATTTTATTCTTTTATATCGAGGATAATAGAGAGAGAGAGAGAGAGAGAGAGAGAGAGAGGAGAGAGAGAGAGAGAGAGAGAAGAGAAGGAGAGAGAGAGAGAGAGAGAGAGAGAGAGATTTTTTATTTTATTCTTTAATATCGAGGAAATGGGATGAGAGGAGGAGAGAGAGAGGAGGAGAGAGAGAGAGAGAGGGAGAGAGAGAGAGAGAGAGAGAGAGTGGAGAGAGAGAGAGAGGGAATGACAATGAATGTCATTGGCATATTCTTTTGTTTCGAGGATAATGAATAAGCACCCATGTGCTTTTTTTACATCCAGTCCCCGCTCTTAGGGATATATATGATAATAAAATAAAATGAAGCCCATACCAATACACTCACACAGTATACGGGGAAAATATCTACACAAAAAAACACAAAAATCACCCAAAAGAGAGAGAAAAAAAAACGAGTAAAAAGAAAGCAAAACAGCAAAACAGAAAACACAGAAACAACCGAAAAAAAATAGCAAAGAAAACCAAGAGCAATATAAAAGCAGCAACAACAACAAGGGGAGAGGGGACAACCGAATAATTCCCCCTCCAAAAAATCAAACCAAAACCAAAACAAAACAAAATCCTCCATAATATTTATAAAGGATAAGAAACCATGTAAATAGTACCATTTTGGCTAACACACACACAACACACACACAGAGAGAGAGAGAGAGAGAGAAAGGAGAGAGAGAGAGAGAGATGGGAGAGAGGAGAGAGAGAGAGAGAGAGAGAGTCTTGTAAGTTTCGTTGTTGATTTGCATTCACGCTCTTCAATGAGCGTATTGAAAAATGAAATTCTAAAAAAAAAACCAAAAAATGGGTTTTTATTTAAGGGGGAAAATTATTGTTTTAAATTTATTTATGTCAAATAAAGACAGGAAAACAACAACTCTCTCTCTCATACATTTATTGTCTTGTGGAAAAACATTAAACTGAAGAAAACACACCAGATTCAAGATTTAATTCCTTTCAACCATTTTGGGGTATGGAGAATTGCAAACGAATTCAACAGGAGAATAAACCTAACAACAATACACCCAAATCTCTCTCTCTCTCTCTCTCTCTCTCTCTCTGCCCATAATAGTGAACACTATATCTTCAAAAACATCACATTATGCATGAAAAGATAAGAAACACAACAACCATAACCACAACCACAACAAACAAAACAACAAAATGGATCGAATGACCAACGGGAAGCAACTGCGTCAAAACTGTCTGAACAAAATAACCAGATGATCCCCTTTCACAAACAGCAACTTTCAACACACATACACACACGTGAAAACACACACACACACCCACCCACTCGCTCACTCACACACGTACCACACACTACACGCGCGCGCGCATGCACACACACACACACACACACACACTGCTTATTCCATTATCTCCGAAATAAAAGAATGAAATAAAATAAAATAAATACACACACAGCACACACACACACACACACACACGCGCACGAATGCTTATTCCATTATCTCCGAAATAAAAGAATGAAATGAAATAAAATAAAATAAACACACACACACACACAAACACACACACACACACAAAGTACATTAATGCTTATTCCGTTGTCTTCGAAATAAAAGAATGAAATAAAATAAACACACACACAACACAACACAATTACACACTACACACACACTCTCTCTCTCTCTCTCTCTCTCTCTCACCTACTCACACACACACTCAATCACTCACACACACACACCACACACACTCACACATACTACACACACACTCTCTCTCACTCTCTCACTCACTCACTCACACACACACACACACACTCACACATACTTTTTCTCTCTCTCTCTCTCTCTCTCTCTCTCTCTCTCTCTCTCTCTCTCTCTCTCTTAAAAAGAAAACCACATGGGTTCTTACTCATTATCCTCGAAATAAAAGATTTTGTCATTGTCTCTCTCACTCACAGAGAGAGAGAGAGAGAGAGAGAGAATGACAAATTTGACAATAGGATAATGAATAAGCACTCATGTGCTTTTTTACATCCAGTCCCCGCCTGTAGGGATACATCTTAATAATAACCCAACACTTATACACTCTCACAGTAGAAACAAGGGGAAATAACCCTTTTCAAAACAGCCCCCCCCCCCCCCCCACCCAACAAAAACAAAACCAAAAAAAACCCTAAAAACATCCCCCCCCCCACCCCCACCCCCCACCCCCAAAAAAAAACCCCAACCAAAACAAACAAACAAGGAGAAAGAAAAACCAAATCAACAAAAGAAGGAAAAAGAAAAAAAAGAAAAACAAACAACAACAACAAGAACAACAACAAAACCAAGAAAAATAACAACAACCAAACTTAATAAGTCATAAAGATAAACATCCACACATTGTCAAATGGTACATATACTTTTTACATATAACAATAAGATATTGAAATAGGACACTTATTAAAACTTAAGTACAGAGGCAAGTCCAATAAAGTATTGAAAATATAAAATATGAATCCTTCATTAGGATACACTATAACTATAAGCAAAACGATAAAAGGTGAGATATACAGAGACAGAGAGACAGAAGTGTGTGTGTATTTCAGAGATAATATCCAATATATAATTCCCAAAACAGTACACGATGACCATCAACACTCATTTTTGATTATACTCGTTCAAATTATATGTCAGAGAGAGAGAGACAGAGACAGAGACACAGAGAGAGAGAGAGAGAGGAGAGAGAGGAGGAGAGAGAGGAGAGAGGAGGAAGAGAGAGAAGAGAGAGAGAGGAGAGGAGAGAGAGAGAAGGGAGGAGAGGAGAGAGAGAGAGAGCCCAGATCCAGAAGTGGAAGGAAAGGAATGGTAAATGTGAACCAACATGAAAACTTCTATATGTAGCCCGAGTTCACTGACCTGCCTGTGAGCATGAGGTGTACCCCACCTTCTCACTGTCGATTAATTAAAGGGGACAGCGAGTTAAACTGACAAGTTTAACTGACCACGGTTCCACATGACGACCTGACTTCTCTCTTAACTCCTTAAGGAGTTCGTTGGGGCACTGCTCTAAAAAATAAAAAATATAAAATTTCTGGCAGTGTTTCATGGTCAAGTTTAACCTGGCGGAGCCCGTCCCTCTTTATCTCTCTGAGTGCATGCTCGGTATGTTTGTGTCATACACCCAATGCATGGTTCATCGTTCCTGTAAAAGTTGGTGGGTTGGTTTGGGTTTTTTTTTAATGTGCGATATTCCTATAGACCTTTGTTTAGGTGTTATGGGCTTTTTTGTTTGTTTGCTTGTTTGTTTGCTTGTTTGTTTGCTTTTTTTGGGGGTTTTTTTTTGGGTTTGGTGATTTTGTTGTTGTTGTTGTTGTTTTTTGGGTTTTTTAGGGGGGGTAGGGGGGGTCTTTTTTTTGTTTATAGTTTGGTTTTGTTTGTTTGGGGTTTCTTATATGTGTTTTGGGGGGTTTTGTTGGGTGTTTTTGTTTGTTTGTGTGGGGAGGGAGGGTGCGCTGCTTTTGTTGGTTTGTCTTTTGGGGGGAGTTTTATATAAAGTTTTCAAGCTAGGAGAGTGACCAAGCTTGAAAAAAAATGAAAACCCAAGGTGGCCCCACCCCATCTACCCCCCCCCCCCCCCCCCTTACCCCCCCCCCCCCCTTACCTCCCCCCCCCAAAGTGTTCTTGTTTATTCATGCCTTTCCCAAGCAAAAAATGCAGGGGGAGAAAAAAAAAATAGTTTCTTGTTTTTGATGATGATAACCCCCACACCACACACACACCCACACACCACACCCACACACAACACCCCAACAAAACACACACACGATTCTCATACACAACACCCCCACAACTACACACACACGATTTCACACACCCACACACACACACACCCCCAAAACCCAACACACACCACACACACAAAACACGACTTCTCTCTCTTCCTCACACACCACACACAACAACAACACACCAGACTTCTCATACACACACACCACACCCCAACGATATCATATACTTACACACACACACAACAACAACACCACACACAACACACACACCACACACACACCACACACACAGATTTTACATTACACACACACACACACACACACACACACACCACACACACACCCCAAAAACACCCACACACACCACCAGATTCTATACACTTACACACCCCACCCCCCAAAACACACACCAACACACAAAACCACACCACACACACACACACACACAAATACACAAACACAAAAAAAACACACCAAGTTTACCAAGTTTGTACTAAATAGATTTTGTCTGAACCATCTTTTATGGGGGGACATTGGTTGGTTTGATAAGAAGTCCAAAATTCTTTTTGTAGTAGTTAAAGTTATTTATAAATTAAGTATGTTATTGCCTTTTTGTTATTGTTTGCTTTCTCTTGTTTTATTACTTTTTCCCGTCTAAAATCACTAAATGTGAATAGACTTTTTAAATGAAGATCCCAACACAACCACCCCAACTTCCACACAAAACACACCGATTTTCTTTACACTTACAAAAACACACACACACCAGGGGGCTTCCACACATACACCACGCACGACTTACGACAAACACAAAAACCACAACACACTCACTCAACACACTCTCACCCCAAACACCACCCCCTCTAAAACAACAACTCTCACAAACCCGCGCAACACGACTTCAACAACACCGACTTCTCATACACTTACACACACAACAACCAACACACAAAAACCACACACACACACACCACACAACGACTTCACACACACAAAACACACCAACCCCAAACCACGATTCAAAACACACAACAAGTTTCACACACAGAGAAAAAGAGAGGAACACACCCAAACCCACAAAATGATTCACCACGGGGTCAACTTCTCTATGTGCCTTTGCATGGAGGTCCCTTTTTCCTCTTGGTCGCATAGAAAGGGAAGTGATTTTATTCGACCGGGGGTTTTTTTTTTTTTTTAAAAAAAAATAAATACAAACTTCTAGCTCCGAGGCCTGGGTGCTCGAGTTTCTTTTTTGGGAAAAAAAATAAAGCCAACTGGTAAAAAAAATTTTTAAAATGTTAAAAAATTTTGGTTTTTTAAAAAATTGCGTTAAAAAAAAAGGTACAAAAATAGCAATAAAAGGGTTTTATGATCTTTGATTTTTCGATTATTTTTGGGAAAGTTTTTATTTTTTTTAAAAATTTGGGGGTTTTTGGGGGGGGGGGGGGGGGGGGGCGGGGGCGACCATTCTCCTTTTTTTACTTATTTCCCCCTTTTTACCCCATTCATTTTAACGGGGTCCAGTGGCCTGTTTTCCAAATTATGTTGTTCTTTTTTTAATTAAGTACTTTCCCCCTTTTTTAATTACAAACTTTTTCTTCCATTTTCATTTCAACCTCAAAACTTTTGCGTGTTTATTTACTCACCTTTCCAACCCCCCGGGGTTTGTGGGGGGGGGGATGCCAAAAATTTCACCTTGGGGTTCTTTTGGGGGTTTGGGAATCCCAAAACCCTTTTTTTTTCAATCTTTTTTTTCCCACCTTTTTTTCCCCTTCCCCCCCCCCCCCCCCCCCCCCCCCCCCCCCCCCCCCCCCCCCCCCCCCCCCCCCCCCCCCCCCCCCCCCCCCCCCCCCCCCCCCCCCCCCCCCCCCCCCCCCTTTTTTCCCCCCCCCCCCAAAAAACCCCCCCCTTTTCCCCTTCCCCCCCCCCCCCCCCCCCCCCAAACCCCCCCCCCCCCCCCCCCCCCCCCCCCCTCCACCCCCCCCCCAAAATCCCCCCCCCCCCCCCCCCCCCCCCCCCCCCCCCCCCCCCCCCCCCCCCCCCCCCCCCCCCCCCCCCCCCCCCCCCCCCCCCCCCCCCCCCCCCCCCCCCCCCCCCCCCCCCCTTTTTCCCCCCCCCCCCCCCCCCCCCTTTTTTTTTTTTTTTTACCTATTTTTTTAAAAATTTAGGGCCTTTTTTTTGGTTTTTTTTCAGTAGGGGGTTTTCCCGTTTTTTTTCCCCTTGGGAAAATTTGGGAAGTGCCCCCCCCCCCCCTTTTTCCCCTCTGCATGTAAATTTTTTTCCCCGGCCAAAATGGCTCTTTTTTTACAGTCCAACCAATCCCGTTGTTTTTAGCCCCGCCGCCACAGAGGCCATAAACAGAGCTGTCACCTCGTCAAAATTTTAAAAATTTGATTAAAAATGTGCACTCATACCCGACTTTAAAAAAGGGTATAAAACCAACTTTACTCTCGTTCCTTTAGCTCCCCCCTGGTCAGTATGAGGGTTTTAAACCCCGGAGGGCACCCCGTTGTGGGAAAAAAAAAACCCCCATTAATTTACACCCCCAAAATGAGATAAAACCCAAAAACCCGACGACGGTGGAAGTGGGTTTTGGGAAATTTCCCCCCGAAGAGCCCCCCAGTCAATCCAAGAACAGCATTGCAATGGACCCGAAAGGGGGAGAAAAGGGAAGACCAAAAGCATAGTGGGGGGGATGTAGAAAGTGAGATGAAGGCCCTTCAGCACTCTTGGGGGATCAAATGACTAGGTTTTGGGCCCCGGTGCCCGGAGTTGGGGAAACGCTTTGTTGCTGTCCCCAACACCATGGGGGTAAAAGGTTAAAGACGATGATGATGAGATTCCCCTTAAAAAAACCTTGCTCTTAAATGACCCTCTGTAACCCCTTTCAAACAAGGTAAAAGGTTTAAAGGGAAATCCCATAAACTATAAAGTCCCTTTGGGGAGCGAGGCGTCGAGACCTCACTTCTCTAGGGCCGGGATATTTTGGGGGGGGGGCCCCCTTTTTTTTTCCTCTCCCCCGTGCTTTACCCTTTTCCCCGACCCTTTAAAAAGGGGTAGCCGTTCAAAAGCTGGGTGAACTTTGGGGGTACTGTACTGAAGGGCCGGGCCCAAAACGGGCACCCCTTCCAAGGGTTTAAAAAAAGTCGGCGCTGCTTAACTTGGGTGGGGGGAAAAAAAGTGCTCCGACAAGGCTATCCCGTCCCCTTTCCCCTCCTTTTCAGACGGGAAAAGGGCCCGGGGTTTTTCTCAGAAATTTTTTTAAGAGCGAAAAGGGGGTCTCTTTTTGAGGGCCCTTTTTAAGTGAGCCTTTTCAGGTTTTGACAAGGTGTGTGCGCACATTCGCTCGACGGGTTTGCCCCGGGTCGGGGGGTTTCTCGGTTTTAGTCCTCTTTCGAAAAGGGCTTACTAGGGTGGAGGCTGGTATTTAAAGTCAATTCCAGGAGAAAAAAAAATTATTGTCCCCGGAAGAACCCTCCCGGGGAAGATTTGAGTAAGCTAATTTAGTTTCCCTTTCCCCATCGTGAAATTTGGGGCCCCTGTAACCAACCCCCCCCCCCCCACCCCCCCCCCCCCCCCCCCCCCCCCCCCCCCCCCCCCCCCCCCCCCCCCCCCCCCCCCCCCCCCCCCCCCCCCCCCCCCCCCCCCCCCCCCCCCCCCCCCCCCCCCTCCCCCCCCCCCCCTCCCCCCCCTTGGCCCCCCCCCCCCCCCCCCCCCCCCCCTTCCGGGATTAATTTATGTGTAAAAATAGGTTGAATGCAAGTATTCGTTTTTTATTAACACTGTAACCCCCCCCCTTAAAAAAAGCGACCAATGTTAATTAAAAGCAAGCAATTTGAAGTGATGGGGGTTTTTTTGCGCAACCCTTTGGGTTCTGTTTCGGCCCCCCGTTTTTCCCGCTGTAAATGGGTTGGTACCTGCCTCTTTAGGTTAGGGAGGTTTAACCCGCCAAAGGGGGAGGGGGATGGGCCGCCCTTAAATGCTGGCCCCGGGGAAAAAGCGAGGTCTTTTGACCCCTCTCCTCTCCCGCCCCTTAGGTTAGGGGACACCCTTTTCTTTTTTAAACTTTTTAAAAAAACACAACTTGGGGGCGGCAAGTAGGTGTTAACCTTTCCCCTTTTCCCCGTTTTTATGCCGTGACAATTTAAAAACTACTTTTTTCGGTTCCACTTTTGCTTTTGCAGTTCACAGGGAAAAAACAGGGGTGGGGGAAGGAAAAAAAGTTTTTGGCCCTTTTAATGCTTTAAAATGTCTCTAAAATTTGCTTTCCCGTGGCGGCCTTTTTTAGAAGGGATTTTTTGCCATTTTAATCATCCTTCACGCGCGCATTGATTCGTCAGCGTGGTAATTTACTTGTTGTGTGTGTGTGTGTGTGTTTTGTGTGTGTGTGTGTGTGTGTGTGTGTGTGTGTGGGTGTGTGTGTGTGTGTGTGTGTGTATGAACAGATCAAGTATACACTTTCAAATTTTTCAATCCGAGGACAGTGTGCGTTGTGGGTTGTTTAGAATACAAACTGATGTAACCCTACATGCACTCGAAACCTGACCAGCGCATAGGTTTACACCTGAAATCAAGCAGTTGCGATGTAGGTGTAATGGCATTGATGTATTATATATTTTATATATGTGTGTGTGTGTGTGTGTGTGTGTGTTGTGGGTGTGTTTTTGTGTGTGTGTGTGTGTGTGTGTGTGTGTGTGGTGTGTTGTGTGTGTGTGTGTGTGTGTTTTGTGTGAGAGGCTTATTATTATAGATAGATAGATAGATGATAGATAGATAGATAGATAGATAGATAGATAGATAGATAGATAGATAGATAGATAGATAGATAGATAGATAGATAGATAGTCATTCTTTTTTTTCGGGGATAATGGAATAAGCATTCATGTGCTTTCTTTCATCCAGTCCCCGTGTGTATGCAGTTTTGGAAATTTTGTCATCCGTTCCTTTCGGCACACAATGGCCTACTCTTCCGAAAAGCAGAACGGGTTTTAACGTATGCGCAAGACGTTCTGCATCCGTTCGCACACGGGACCCCGATTTATAGTCTCATCCAAAGGACTTTGGGGAGAGTGGAGTCGGCACTGTTGTTAACTCCAAGGGAAAAATCCTCTTGATCAAGATTCAAACCCGGGTCAGCAGATCACGAATACATCACTCTAACCACCAGGCTATTCCGTCTCCGTCCCATAATATATATATATATTATATATATATATATTATATATATAGTTAAAATAATTATATATAGGGGAAGAGAGAGAGAGAGAGAGAGAGGAGAGAGAGGGGGAGATGAGAGAGAGAAGAGAGAGAGGGGAGAGAGAGTGGGGGGGGGGCTTCAATATACTGCGCCAATTTTCTAATTGACGTATTTTTCCCATTTTTTGGACAAACAAAAGAACCACATTACTTTCTGAGGCTTATGCTCAATCCTTTTCAAGAAAAGGATAGTTTTGACGTTATCAGCAATCCGACATAGGTTTCCCCACCCCACCCCACCCCCACCCCCTCGCCATTGATTGGGGGGGGGGGGGGGGGGGGAATGACCAGTCCTAGGGTAAAAATGTAAAGTTCATGTATGTAAACTTTTTTCAATGAAAGAGAAAAGAATAGACCAATTCTTTCCCGTGGGAAAACAACCAAACCAAACATGTTGACATGTAGGTATTGCAAATGATGTCATACTAACTTTGACTCCAGAAGAATTTGAACATAATTATTTTATATCTGGACAGTCTCAAAACCGGTTCTCCATCCTTTGTTGTTGTTGTTCTTCTTCTTCTTCTTCTTCTTCTTTGCGTTCTTCTTCTTTGCTTCTTCTGTTTTTTCTTTGCATTCTTTTCTTCTTTTTGCGTTCTTTTTTTTGCATTCTTCTTCTTCTTTGCATTCTTTTTCTTTGCGTTCTTTGTTCTTTGCGTTCTTCTTCTTCTTTGCATTCTTCTTCTTCTTCTTTGCCCTTCTTCTTCTTCTTTTTCTCTTGCGGTTTCTTCTTCTTCCTTCTTCTTTGCATTCTTCTTCTTCTTCTTCTTTGCATTCTTCTTCTTTGCGTTCTTCTTCTTCTTCTTCTTTGCATTCTTCTTCTTTGCGTTCTTCTCTTCTTCTTCTTTGCATTCTTCTTCTTCTTCTTTGCATTCTTCTTCTTTGCATTCTTCTTCTTCTTCTTCTTCTTCTTCTTCTTCTTCTTCTTCTTCTTTGCGTTCTTCTTCTTTGCATTTTTCTTCTCCTTCATTATCTTCGACATCTTCTTCTTCTTCTTTGCGTTCTTCTTCTTCTTCTTATCATTCTTCTTCATTCTTTGTCATTCTTCTTCTTCTTTGCGTTCTTCTTCTTCTTTGCATTCTTCTTCTTCTTCTTTGCATTCTTCTTCTCCTTCATTATCTTCTTATCTTCTTCATCTCCTTTTTCTTACTGCTGCTGTTGTTGTTTTGATTTGCTATTGAAGTTACTTTTTTTCTTATTCTGGCCCAGTTGTTTTTTCGACCGTAGGGTTTGGTTTAAAAGGTTGAAAAAACAACAGTTTATAAAAACCCACCCCAGCCTAATAATATAGTTATCTTTTTTTTCCTACGAGCATTTTAATCTTCTGGTAAAGTCTTCTTGGATCAGTTTGGGGTAGCCTCTAGTAAAGTGAAAACCCCAAGGGGATTAACAATAGACTTTCAAGTGGTTTTAAAATTATCTTGGCTGCGTTGTGCGGGGCTTAGGATTTCCCGAAATAATCCTTTCCCAAAAGGGGCGGGGTGGTGGTGTGCCCCCCGTGAGTTAATTAAAGCGAGTGGTAAGCGGGAGGAATGAAGGGACGGGCCCCCCAGCCCGAATTTAAAGCAGGCGGGACAGTTAAGAGGCACAAAAAGCAGGCAGGCAGGAAAAACAGAGCGGGCCAAAACCCACAGAGAAACAGGACGGGACAGACAGACAGACGGACAGTTAAGTAGGAGGCGGGCAGGCAAACAGAGCAGGCGAAACACAGGGAAACAAGACAGACGGGACAGACAGACAGACAGAAAAGTGGGCGGGACAGGCAGAAAAAACAGAGACAAAAACCAGAAAAAACCAGAGCCCGGAGAGAAGAAAAAAAAAATTTGGAGAGAGGTGAGAGGGGACAGAGAAGAGATTTTTTAAAAAAAGAGGTTTTCGGGTTTTTTTTTCCCGCCTCTTCTTCTGTGATGTCCTGGTCCTGCTTTTTCCCCACGTCGCTAAACTAAATTTTCCCCCCGCCACACCCTTCCCCAGATTCGGTGTCTTACCCCCGGGGGGGGGAAGTCCCCGGGAAATTTTGTCAGTAGGGTTTGGATGTCAATTTTTTTTTTAAATTACCTGCATGCCCACGGGTTTACCATGTTTAGAAATCACCCCCGGGGTTTTGGAATCCCGGTTACTTTATAGTGACCCAAAAAATTTACGGTACATACGAAAACTCCCCCATTGGTAAAAACTTCGGGGTTTCCTACCCAAAAGAAGGAAAAAAAAAATCTAAACCCCACGTCTGAAATCCCCCCAAAACTACATATTGCCCAGGTTACAACCCCCATTGCCCAAAAGCTTGTTTGGACCCACAGACTGTGTTTTTTAAGCCCTCAAGCCCAAAAATACACACGGGCTTAAGTGAAAACCCCCACTTTCCCAAAATATCCTCCACCCTTTTCCCCAATTGTTTTCTTTTGGCCGTAAAAAAAGGGTCTTAAAAAAAAAAAGAACAGCCCCAGCTGTGTCACTGTTTCCCAAGAAAGGTCATTCCCCACTTTGTACTCAATGGAGTGTCTGCACATTTGGGGGTTTTTTTTTTCTTTGGGTAGGACTAAAGGAGGAAAAATTTGTATCTGTTTTACCTTTTTTTTTGTTTCTCAGAGAGTGGAGGTTGCCCAAAGGTGAGATTTTGCACAAACGCTTTTTTTCCCCCCCAACCCCATAAAGGTTTAAACTGCTTTCCCGACTTCGGGGATGGTGTTTAAACCCCACACCATTTGTACAGGTGTTTTTAAAAACTTTGTCATCTATTCCTCGGCACGTAAAGGCCTTTTTCTTCGTATAGCAGATGGGGTTTTTTTAAAATTGTTTTGGCAAGATGTTCTGTTTGGGTTAAAACCCGTGATCTCGGTTTATTTTTCCCTTCGAAGGACTTTCAAGGGGAGTGGGGGGGAAAAATGATTTTAAATCCGGGGGGAAAAAGATCCCCTTGGGGGTTTTTTTTTTTTTTGGTTTTGGGGCCTGATGTATACTGTATGAAAAGGGTTTTGGGGTTTTTTTTTAAAATTTCGTTTTATTTTGAAGTCGCTCTCTTCGCTCTTCTTTTCTCTCTCTCTCCTCTCTCTCTCTTCTCTCTTTTCTCTCTCTTCTCTCCTTCCATCCATCTATCTATCTATCTATTTTCTAAAATCTCTCTCCCCCCCCTCTTTTAAAAACCACATGTTTTTTTTTCAAAAAAATTTCCGGAAGGTGGAATGTGGCTCCCTTAATGGTGGGGCAAAAAAAAGGTTGCACAGGAAAAAATTCACCATTTTTTGAGCCTTGCAGCTTTTAGCTGCCAGTACAAAAACAAAAAAGGGGACAAAATAACCAAACCACACAAAAACACATAACACGAAAAAAAAAAAACCACACCCAAAAAACCAAAACCTTTTAAAAACCTAAACCATCCCCAATCCCAGGGAAACCCCAAACAAACAAAACTGACCCAAGTTTTCACCCACTTTGGCCCAAAAGCGGGTTTGGATCCCACGGGACGGTGTCTTAAGCCCTAAAGGGCCCACAAAAAACACGGGCCCTTCCAAGTAAAAAGGGCCACAATCCCCAAAAAATACCCTCCACTCCCTTTCCCAATGTTTTCTTTTGGCCATCAAAAAAAGGCTCTTTAAAAAAAAAAAAAAAAAAAAAAAGGCCCCAGCTGTGTTAATTTTTCCCAAAAAAGGTCTTTGCCACTCTACCCCTTTTAATAAAGTTTTTCTCTGACGGTAGAAAAAGGTAGGAGAAAAAAAATGGGGAAAAAAAAAAGTTTTGATTTGTTTTTTTTATGAAAAAATAAAAAAATAATAAAAATTAATCTTGAAAATAAAAATTTAAAAACAATAATAATAAAAATTTAATGATAGATGATAGTAGATAGTAGAAAAGTTTGGATAGATTTTTTAACTTTTAAAGCCCAAAAAAAAAAAAAAAGGAAACCGTGAGGTAAAGTAAAGTAAAAATTTAAAGGGTCAAGGGAGGGTGTGAGACATTGACTTTCTAAGGATCTCAAATAAGTAGTTTTATGTGTGTGTGTGTGTGTGTTGTTTTTTGGGTTTGGGTTTGGGGGGGGGGGGGGGTTTTGGGTTTTTGCTTTTTTTTTTTTGGGGTTTTTTTTTTTTTGGGGGGGGGGGGTTGTTTTTTTTTTGTTTCTTCTATTTGCTTAGGTTTTTGTTTTTTTGGTTGGCTCTGTGGTGCGTGTGAAAAACGTGTTTTGTGTGTGTGTTTTTTGTGTGGTGTGTGTGGGGTGTTTGTGTTTTGTTGTGGTGGGGTGTTTCTTTTTGTTGTTTTTTATTTTTGGGTTTGTTTGAGGGGTTGTAGGAGGGTTTGGTTTTTTTTGGTTTTTAAAGGACCGGGGATTGGTTTTTTGGGCTGGGTTTTTGGTTTTATTTGGTTTTGTTTGGGGGAGTTTTTTTTTTTTAAAAAAAAATTTGGGCCCTCAGCCTTTTGCAAAATTTTCCTCCTTTCTCTCCCGTAAAAGTCCCCGGGGAAAACTTATCAATCCCAGGCCCCGGGGAACCCCCAAATTATGGGGGCCCCGCACTGCTTGCGGGGTTCATTTTTGGTTTGGGGTCCCTGTTTTGGCTAACGAGGTAGGGCAGCTCTTGTTAACCCCGGGTTGATGCCCAAGATTGGGTGTGGGGTTTTCCCTGGATGGCAGTAAATGGGGTGCTCGTCTGTGTCCAAGTAGATGAAAACACTATGAGACAGTAAGGAAGGAAAGAAAAAAAAAGAGAAAAAGGGGAAGGGGGGAGGGGGGGAAGGGGGGAAAGGGGGAAGGGAAGGAAGGAGGAAGGGAAAAGAAGACAAAACCCCCCGCCCAGAAGGAAAAAGAAAGGGAAAAGAAAAAAGGGAAAGGGAAAGGGAAAGGGAAAGGGAAAGGAAGGAAGGAAGGGGGAAAGGGAGGGAGGGGGGGAAAGGGAAGGAAGGAAAAAAGGGAAAAGGGAAAGGGAAAGGAAGGAAAAAAGGGAAAAGGAAAGGGAAAGGGAAAGGAAGGAAGGAAAAAAGGGAAAGGGAAAGGGAAAGGGGAAAGAACACAGTAAAAAGCCCCCCCGACATACGGTTTTCCAAAAAAGGAAAGAAAGAAAAAAAAAGAAAGAAAGAAAGGGGGGAAAGGGGAATAAAGGGAAAGGGAAGGAAGAGAGGAAGGAAGGAAGGAAGGAAGGAAGGGAAGGAGGGAAAGGAGGGAAGGGGGGAAAGGAAAGGAAAAAAGGGAAAGGGGAAAAAAAACACAGAAAAAAAGACAGACAGGCGACGGGACACGGGGATACAGAAAGAAAAAAACAAAAAACAAAGAAACAAAGAAAAAAAGAAAAAAGGGAAAGGGAAACACAGACAAAAAGACAAAAAGAAAGAAGAAAGGAAGGAAAAAAGGGGGAAAGGAAGGAGGAAGGAAGAAAGAATCAATGAAAGAACTTGTGGAAAAACAAAAAGTATTGTACACTACTAGCAGCCATGTCGTTCCTCAGTGTTTTTAAAAAACCCAAAAAACAAAAGTTCTGAGGGCCTTACTTTTTAAAGACCCTTGTCCCCACAAGACCCCCGGCCAAACCCCTCTTTTTTTCCTACCTGCTTTCCCTTTTTTGGGGTTTCTTTTTTTTGGGGAGAGTGGCTTTTTTCAACGGGTTTTTTTGCCGGGAAAAATTTAAAATCCCCTTGTTGTGGGGGCTTTTCAAACACACGTTTGAAGGTGCGCTGCACGCGAGACCTCAAATTGATTTTTCTCACCTGAAATACTAGCCCCCCGGGCCCACTATCAGGTCGGGGTCAGTGGGGTTTCAAAAGGAAAACGCACCCCCGATTCTCCCCTTTTCTAGACAGGTGCGCACGCGGGGCGGGGCACGGGAAATCCTTTTCCCCCGTGCGGCGTGCGTTTTGTGGTGCACTTTTTCCCAATAAAAGTTTTCCTTCTTATTTCCCTTTGGTTAAAAAAAGTGCTTTTTTGGAAAAAAGGGAAAAACATGCATTTTTTGGACGTCACTGTTTAATAACTGGGCAAATTTTGTGTGGGGAGGGGGGGGGGGGGGGAGAGAGGGGAAGAGGGGGGGTGAATTTTAAAAGGCCACAAGAAGCAAATAGCTTTCATTCCCGTTATTTTTTTTTTTTCGTCGCTTCATTTCTTTTTTTTTTTGACTAAATTTCGGGTTGTAAAAAAACAAAAACAATCCAAAAATATATTTCAATAGTTTTGGGGGGCTCAAGAAAAAGAATAATACTTTCCCCAGGGTCCCAAAAAAAGGGTAAAACAAAAAAAAAAGTTCTACACGTTTTTATAAAATTGTTTGTTGTTGACCCATTTTGCCCCTTTTGGAGGGGTTTTTTCTTTAAATGGGAATACCGGGTTTGGAAAACGGGCCCCAGTTTTAAACCTTTCCCCAAGGGCCCGTTGGGCAGGGTTTGCACTGGAGGGGGAGAGAGAAGAGAGAGAGAAGGGAGAGAGAGAGAGGAGAAAGGGAGAGAGGAGAGAGAGAGTGAGAGAGAGAGGGGGGGGGAAGAGGAAAGAGGAGAGGGGAGAGAGAATGAATGAATGAATGAAAAATGAATAAAGGGGTTTACAGAGTAAGTATTAAAAATTGTACTTTTTCAGGGCCCCCTTGCCCTGATAACATCAAAAAATACACACACACACCCCACACACACACACACACCACACACACACCCCAACACACACCACACACACACACAAAAACCAATATCCCCCAAAAAAAAACTCAGAAAACCCAACAACGAAAGTTTAATCTAGGGTTTTTTAAAAGAAAAAAGGAAAAACTGTATATTAAATAAATGAGGAGAGTTGAACAAATTTAATTTACATCGGTTTGGGGCCAAATAAAATTTAAAAAATTTTTAAGGGGAAAATTTCTGACGAATAAAAAATCTTTTTTTAATATAATGAAAAAAACCGGTGTAAATAAGTCCCCCAGTACAGAAACGGGACTATTGTATATATAAAAAGGTAAAGGAGACCCCCGGGTTCCCCCAGGGGCCAGCATATTGAGGCGGCCCATCTCCTCCCTCACTGTTTTTCCCTTCCCTGCCCCTAAAGGGGCAGGTGCCCATTTACAAAAATATATTTATATATATATTTAAATTAAAATTTTATGAAAAAGAGAGGGAGAGTTGAGGAGAGAGGAGAGAGAGAGGGAGAAGAGAGGGGGGGGAGAGAGAGTTATCCAAGGGATTTACTATTGTCCCTCGTTTTTTCCCAAATTAATGAAAATTTTTGGGAAAAGTGTTTTTTAATTTATACTCAGCAATTCAGAAAAAAAACACCCCAAATTTGACATTTTTTTAATGATCCTTTTGTTCTTCCCTTTCAAAACGATTAAACCCGTGTTTATTTCTTTTTTCAAATTGAATGAATGAATGAAAAGTAAAACTGGAAATTTTGTTTTTGAGTCACTGTTGGTTTCCCCGAGGACATCTGGAACAGAGAGAGTATTTTTCCCGTAAAGTTTCTTGTAAGAAAAAGAGACAGACAGACAGACGGGGAAAAGACTAGAGGCAAAGAGGGTAGAGGAGACACCACAGTACAGAGGAGAGAAAAGAGAAACGGGGGAATGATGCAAAATCCAAATGTCGTTCTCATTCTCTAATGTCTGGCTATTGCAATTCTCTTTTGGTGGTCTGCCCCGGGGAAAAAAATTTTTTATCTATCCCCCTCTTTTTAACGTTTTTACAAAAATCTGCAGCCGACTAGGGCCTCGAAAGAAAAAAAAAAACGGAGCATTCACCCTCTCTTTTTGATCTTTCCACTGGCTGCCCGTGCCACAGAGAGTAAACTATAAAATCGGGACCCCTTTGTTTCAAATTTTCTCCCCCAAAAAAAAACAATTCCCACCTCTATGGGAAAGACTTCACCTTAAACTCCCCGTTCGCTCCCCTCTGTGCGATTTCCTTGTGGGTTTTTGAATAACCTTTGATTCAAAACCCGTCCCCCATTTGGGCCCTTGCTTTTTTCTCCGTTTTGGTCCTCGTCGGAATGGGCCTCCCCCTCTCTCTTCGCCAAAAACCTACTTTGATGCTTTTAAATCCAGCCTAAGACACAATTTTTTTTTCAAAAACCCAAGATTCTCTTCTCTTGTTTTAAACTCCTTTTTTTCCCCGCCTTTAACCAACCCAAACCCCCCATTCCCCCGCCAGAATGTGCAACCTGTGTTGGGTGTGTGTGGTTTTGTGAGTGTGTGTGTGTGTTTTTGTGTGTGTGGGGTTTACATTTGGGAAATTTTTGGAAAAAATATTGATTTTTTAAAAGGGGCTGCATGTGAAAGGGCTTTGGGTGAATGAAAAACCCTTTGATTTGTTTTTTTTTCCCAAAATATTCGCTGTATAAAAATTTAGTATTATTTTTTATTTTTTATTTTCTGTAAAAAACCCTTTTATTAGAGAGGGGAGAGAGAGACGAGATGAGAGAGAGAGAGAGAGAGAGAGAGGGGGGGAGAGAGGGGGGGGAGAGAGAGAGCGAGAGAGAGATTGGTTTTGGATTTTGGAATCGGAAAGTTTATTTTATGGGAAAGGCCATTGCCCCCAATGAAGGGGGAGAAATTCACAGGTAATATTTTAAAGAATTCACTCAACATCAACACTTAAAAAAACTTAAATTAAAACAGCACTGATGTATTTTTAAAGCCTTATATAAGTAGAAACGAAAACAAATTTTGGGGCAAATTTTTTTTGTTCATAGTGGGCAAAATAAAACAAGACGAAACTGGCAAGGGGGATTTGAAAATTTTAAAGGTAATTTCCCTGCTCTTAGCTTACTGAGAATAGGGCAAACAACCCTGAAATTATTTCATCCTCAAATTTTCCCGTTTTACCCCATTGGGGCAAGTCCAAAACCCAAATTTAGAATATGTTTTTTTAGCGATTTTGGTGGTTTTACTAATTTTTTTAAAAGCCAAAACTGAAAAAAGGGCATAATAAAATTTTAATGTTTTCTAGATCCATTTTTTAAAATATGGGTTTTTCCCGTATGAACACCGCAAAAAGTTTATAGATGCTAAAAACCTTTTCACTGGTTGTTAACGTGGAAGTCCATTCTTCCATCTGCTTAAAATCAATTTTCTTTAAACTGGTTAAAAACTCTTTAAAATTTTGAACACCTTCCCTTTTCCCCAAAATTTCCCAAAACCCTTTTCATATAAACTACAAAAGAATTAAATTTTATACCCCGTTTTTTTTTGCCTCTTACATCCAACTCATATAGATTTTTAAGCTTTCTTTGGTAATCTAACAAACTTCCCTCCCCCTACTAATTTTAACCAATAACGAAAAAGCGTATAACGAGTTTATATTAAAAAGGATATTGTTTTTTTCACCTTTAAACGAAGTCATTTGGGGTTCTCCTTTCAAAACCCCCCCAAACTTTTTTAAGGCCAAAAAAAATGTACTTGTTACACTGACGAGCTGCATTATCCGGGCCCCAAAAATTCTGCCCCATTTCAAAAACAATGGTGCAACCCGGGGAAACAAAAAAGTTTTTTAAAAACAAATTTAAGTGCTGTTTTTTCAAGGGGTCGGGAAATTTTTTCTGATGCATA
This sequence comes from Rapana venosa, assembly GCA_028751875.1. NCBI lineage: Eukaryota > Metazoa > Mollusca > Gastropoda > Neogastropoda > Muricidae > Rapana > Rapana venosa. The sequence continues at coordinate 14,283,604 of CM054150.1, read as the reverse complement.
TGACGCATTCTTGGTTTACTTTTCTAAAGGGCGGTTTTCATGTAATTTTGAAACTAAGTCTTGTAGGGAATAATTTACCCAAAAATTTGTTGCATTTCCCCCCAGGCATTTCAAGCCATTGTTTTTCCATGTTTCCCTGCTGAGAGATGGCCACCCTTTTTTAAAAACAATTATTTTTTTTTATCAAGTTTACCGTCAAATCCATAGAATGTGCTGCTTTTTGTAAAATTTGTTGGTTTTGGGAAAAACCCAAAAACTGTTTTTACCTTAATAAAACTTTCATTTTGCTTAAAAACAAAATGAAGGTTCAAGATAAACGTTATTAAAAAAAGCCCCATGTCTTCCCTTTTTAATAACCTCAGTAGGGAATTCATTTATGAATAAGGAAAAAGAAATTTGGGTACAAAGTACCCTTTTTTTACCCATAAGTACAACTAATTAAATCTGTTTAGTTTTGAAAACCCAAATCTAACTTTTTAAATTTAAAACTATTTACTACTTTTGTACGTTAAAAATTTTTTCCCGTTTTTTCCATTTTTTATGAGAATTTGCCAAAGGGAAAACCCCTTTTTTAAAAAATCAAAAGCCTTTTCAAAATTATGAAGGCTACATATAATTTCCCGTTACAAAAGAACTTTTTTGAAAAAAAGGGGCAACAAAGTGAAAATTTGATCAGTAGTTGAATAATTCCTTTTTTAAAACCGCTTGATTTTTCTCCCGTGATATTGTTTTCTTCAACCCCTTCCCTTTTAAACCCTGGTTTATGATTTTACTATAAATCTTTTCTAAATAATGTAAATTAAAATTAAAGCCCTCTATAAATTTTTAGGGTTTTATTATCAAACCCTTTTTTTTACAAAGGGAAAAACAAAGCCCTTTTGTCCATTTTTGTGGAAAAACACCTTTTTGAAATAAAACTTTTAAAAAAAAAATTTCAAAGAATTCAATAACATTGTCACCTGCATTTTTAAACAATTCTCCAAAAAATCCCATCCCGGACCCCGGGGTGGGTTTTTTTGTTTTTTTAGGTTTTTTTAAAAGCTAAAAATGACCCCTTCTTTTGAAATAGGTCGGTTTAAATTTGGTATCAGAGTATAGCGGGACATGATCTTTTTATGGTTTCCCTTTTTAAAATTTGATTTTTTAAATGATGATACCATTCTAACTTTTTTTAATACTATTACTAACAAATTTTCTTTAAAATGAACATTTGGAATTTGGGCCAGAACTGGGTTTTGTCTCGAACTGATGGAAAAAGAGGGTTTTTCTTAAAAAAAATGCATTATTATGTTGTTTTTCCTTTTAGCTTTAAATGTGTTTAACTTCTTTTGCAACGCAAAATCATGGCGGCTACTAGCATCACTTGACCCTTTCCGCTACTTTAAAGGTTTACGTAAGTTTTTCCTGGCCATTCTACATTCCCCTATCCTACCGTCTTTCCCTTTTGGTCTGTCTTTTCTTAAATTGTTTTGCATTCACCCCGCATTTTTTATCAGCCCAAAGGTTTAAAACGGTTAATTTCTTCGTCAATATTTTTTGGGCAAAAGGGTTTCAGCTAGTTCTAACCCTTTTCTGAGTTTCCTTTACTTTGTTAATTTAAATAAAGGTTTTTTTTATTTTCATCCCACACAAGCTTATTTTTTTTTGATTTTATTACAGATATTCGGGTTTTCCCCTCAGTTCTGTCACAAAGGTTTTTTAAAAAAAGTTCCACAGGCATATGATCTGGTCAAAACTGTCTTTAACTGTAAGGTGGCATAAGAGTGAAAAAACAAAAAAATACTCACTTGACCTTTTTGAAATAATTTTAACCTACTGCCGGGGGAATTTGGGTTTTTAAGTATAGGGAACCCAAAGGGTCGCCCCCACATACACCATAAAAAGTTTCAATTTTAAATTTAACAGGCGTTTTCCCTAATATTTGTTACTTTACATGGGGACTTTTGTTCATATTTTTTGGTTTGGTTGTTGTATTAAACAAAAATATTTTCATTTGACAATTTGTTTGGGGGTTTAACATCAGCTGTTTACTATTGAAGTCACCCGACCAAAAAAAGGGAATTTCAAACAAACAAAAATTTAGCAAACGTCAGTCAAACATTCGCCGTATTTCTAATACCACAATCAAAATCAAAATAGGAATAAAAAAAGGGGCCCTCTGGTGGCAAATCAAAAAAATATACAAAATTTCTTTTTTCAGTGTTCCATGTCCTTTCTATTAGGAAAACCAAAAAAGTTGGGAAAATAGTCTTCAATGCACTGAAAATTTGAAGCCCAAAACTTTCTTTATGAGGGCAACAAATCCACCTGAGGGACGACCTTTTATTTGTAAAAACCCAAAAAGGGGAGGGGGAGAGAGAGAGAGAGTGAGAGAAGAAGGAGAGGGGAGGGGGAGGGGGAGAGAGGGGGAGACGAGAGAGAGAGAGGAGAGGATTTTAAAAGTTGTTTTTTCGCAAGAGAGAGGACAGGACAGAGATTTTGGGT
>CM054150.1:14273620-14278620 GCA_028751875.1 Rapana venosa | reverse complement strand
CTCTCCTACAGACATAAGTCTATACAGATATAGACAACTGTGCAAGTCTATACAGATATAGACAACTGTGCAATAATGCGAAAATTTTATATACTCTTGCAATTTATGATTGTGACCACTTCTTTCAAACAGTGTGCAACTCTACAGTGTTTGTAACTTACTTTTGTCTGAGAACAAACCAGACAGCCTTGTCAATTCCTAAACGTGATTCCTAGATCATTCAGAGAGCCCAGGAGTGTTTTTTTGGGTGATATAAAACAGGCCTACAGGGGTGCTGTGTAAAAGGCCACAAAACAATTCAACTTCCTGATTTAGGGGCTACAGAGGTGAATGATTTAGAATTGTTCTGAAAGCATCTTTTTGGATCTTACAGTGCATACATATACATTCTTGTTACACTACCTTGTCCCTGGTTTCTGCTTGGGGATAAACTCAAGAGTAACTGCTCATTTCTGCACGGTTCAGAAAGAGGACAGACAAGAATTCTGTGAGTTACTCTGTGTGTTAGGAAACAGACTTGACCCAGCAACCATGTCCACATCCCGCGACTCTGTGTCCAAAGCGTGTCTGCAGGCAGGCAACAAGAACGCTCACTGCCTCACCACCTTGAAGCACGAGCTGGAGGTGCTGGACAAGGAAAAAGAACACGCCCTGCAAACCATCAGCCACGACACCAAACAGTTCAAAAAGCAGTTCTCCGAGCAGAGGCCTCTGTCTGCCCACAAGAGCAGGGCGGGATCCGCCAACCCCAGCCAGCGCAGTTCGAACCCCGGCAGCGGCCGCGGAAGCCCTCAACCAGGGACGCCCAGGTCCCCGCGCTCTCCTAGAAAGCCTTCTGGCGCAGGGAGCAAAAGCCAGTCCAGCAGCAAGTCCCCCTCTGACCACTCCCACAGCGGCGACAACAGCAGCGTTCCTCAGATCGTGGTCAGCAACGAAGGTGCCGACCAGACCAAGAAGAAGCGGAAGAAATCCATCCTGAACCGGCGAGGCAGCGTCCAGCGAGGAACCTCCGCCTCTCGGCCAGGCTCAGAGTCCGGCTCGGACACGGGCGGCTCTCCTTTGTCTCAGTCCCTCAACCTGCCCGGCGGCCGCTCCCGCAGCAACTCCGTCAGTCAGCCGGCCAGCCCCTTAGTGCGGCGCCCGGACCCCGGCTCTGCCTCCCTGGGCTTGCCAGACTCTGCACGAGGCCGCTCCTCCAGCTTCTCCAGCATCGAGCCTGCCCGCAGGCGCGGCTCGGTCATCGAGCAGTGGGGCTCCATCTCGGAGCGGAACCGGCCCACCATGGGCAGCTTCAAGGGCCGGCGAGGGTCCATCGACATGGAGAACTTGCTGCGGGACCTCAGCTTCGGCGTGCAGCACAGTGAGCTGATGTCGCCCACGGCAGACGGGCCATCGGTGTCTGACAAGCAGTGGGAGGAACTGAAGAAGTGCCGCTACCTCAGAGTTCCGTCCAGGGACAATTCTGTGGAGGACATCAGTGAGGAAAATTGAGGGACACTGCGTATCGTTATGTGTGTGTGTGTGTGTGTGTGTGTGTGTGTGTGTGTGTGTGTGTTGTGTGTGTGTGTGTGTGGTTGTGTGTGTGTGTGTGTGTGTGTGTGTGTGTGTGTGTGGTGTGTTGTGTGGTGTGGTGTGTGTTTGTGTCGTAATTGAATAGTTGTGCGTTCGTCTTTGTTGTTTATATGTCTGTTGAGGGCGTTTGGTGGGGTTAGGTTGGGGGGTTGGTGGTGGGGGTGGGGGGGGGTTTGGGGGGGCAGCTTTGACTGGGTAACTTTTGGTTTTTTGTTTCGGGGGGGGGGGGGGGGGGGGGGGGGGGGGGGTCTGTTCTCTCTTTATCTCTGTGTTTCTCTGTCTCTGTATTTCTCTTTCTCTCTCTATTTCTCTCTCTCTCTATTCTCTCTCTCTCTCTCTCTCTCTCTCTCTCTCTCTCTCTCTCTCTCTCTCTCATCTCTCTCTCTCTCTCTCTCTCTCTCGTCTCTTCCTGCTCTCTTCTCTCTCTCTTTTTGCCTTTGTGTTGTGGTTGTGTTGTGTGTGGTGCGTGCGTGCGTGCGTGGGCGTGCCGTTTGGTGTGTGTGTGTGTGTGTGGTGTGTGTGTGTGTGAAACACACACAGAGAGATTTTTTTTGTTTCAATGCCTTTTCAGTAGGATATACCTCATGAATGTGAAATTATTGATTATGTTGAGGAATTTGTTTTTGGTTTGGATATTGTTTTGTTTTTAAGCTTTCTTTATCTTCTGATCGTAAGTGATCAATTTATATTAAAATCAGCAGCAACAACAACAACAACAACAACAACAACAGCAACAACAACGACAAAACCCAGAGAACTTGGTGACCCAACTGGGGTTACTACATCTGTCTAGGAAGTGAAAAAATCCATGGTGAGTAAGAGGGGTAGGGAAGGATGGGGGCGCGATAGTGTGTGTGCATGCGTGCATGCGTGCATGCGTGCGTACGTGCGGTGCGTACGTGCGCTGTGTGTGTGTGTGTGTGTGTGTGTGTGTGTTGTGTGTGTGTGTGTTGTGTGGTGTGTGTCTGTGTGTGTGTGTGTGTGTGTGTGTGTGTGTGTGTGTGTGTGTGTGTGTGTGTGTGTGTGTGTGTGTGTGTGTGTGCGCAACAACAAAAAATGTAGACAGATGTAATAGAGGCATAAAGCATAAAAACCGCTCACGAACGAATGCAAAATCAGGGTAGGGTTTTTTTTAATTATTATTTTCGGTTGTTTTGTTTGTTTGTTTTGGTATGGTTTGCTTTGTTTTTGTTTGTTTGTTGTTGAGGTTTTCTTGTCAGGCAAATCAAAAGTTCATGTGTATAATTGAGCGTGTGTTTTATATAGTAGTGGTAGCAGCAGCAGCTGCAATAATAATAATGGTAACAACAACAACAACAACCGCAGCAGCAGCAGCAGCAGAAGAAGAAGAAGCAGAAAGAGCAACAGCAGCATCAGCAGCAGCAGCCAGTAGTAGTAGTAGTAGTAGTAGTAGTAGTAGTAGTAGTAGTAGTAGTAGTAGATGATGATGATGATGATGATGATGATGATGATGATGATGATGATGATGATGATGATGATGATGATGATGATGATGATGATGATGATGATGAAAAACAGAAGGCACACAGGTCAAAACAAGAAGAAATGCAGAAAAGGAGAACATATAAAGTCATAAAGATAAACGCAGCGAACATCATCATGATCATCCATCATCATCATCATTGTCACCATCATCATCATTGTCACCATCATCATCATCATCATCATCATCATCTTCATCATGACAACGCGGGGAAAATATGTGTGACAGCAAAACCGGCTTTGCGAAAACTAACCATATTCCGATAGGGAAAAAATATCGTCGCCGATGTCTAGCGCTACATTTCTTTCCAGTTTTCTATTTATATGAGTGGGTTTGTTTAAGGGGGATGGGGGGGGGGGGGGGGGGGGGGGGGGTTGGGAGGAGGGGGTTGGTTTGGTTGTTGTTTTTTGTTTGTTTGTTTTCTTTGTTGTTGTTTGGGGGGGGGGGGGGTGTTGTTGGGTTGTTTTTTTGTAGGGGTTTTTTGGGGGGAGGGTTTTGTTTGTTTTTTTTGTGGGGGGGGGGGTTGGTTGTGGGTTTTGTTGTTGGTTTTTTTCTTTTTTTTTTGGGGGGGGCATGTTTCTTTCTTTCTTTATCCATACAGAGGGGGGGGGGGGGGTTCTTACTATTTTATCTGTGACAACTCTCCTTGATGCCTTGGGTCTTTTTACGTGCACTCTTACAAACAACGTGAATTAAAATCGTTTTACAGTTAATAATAGCTTCTGTATCCTACACTTCAAACTAGTAACCAGGACTTGTAAACTTGCTGGTGGCCTAGAGAATAATGGGATCAACTGGGAAACTGGAGGTGCTGGGTTCGGAGCTGGCTTACAGCCCCAAATTTTACTGTTGAATGGGGACCCGCTTGTTTCGTCTTTCCAATGAGATAAGGAACCGAGATTTTGCGAGCACCAAGTGCTTTGCGCACGTTTAAGATCCCATGGCGAGAAGTGAGTTGTCTGTGCCATCATTCTACGCCAGGAAACCACCTATATCAAAGGCAAAGCAAACAATATATTAAAAACAACAACAGTGCATGATACACATACACTGTCCACACAAAAAAGTTTGTATGGTCAAAACAAGCAATACTATCTTACTGGGAAAAGCAGAACAATTTTTAAAACAACAGCAACAACAACAAGCAAACAGAACCTGATTTTTGTAATATGCAGTAAGCATAATGCCAAATGTGTGTGTTATGTATTGACTAATTCGTGTGTATAGCTGTAAGTCGTATTTGTGTGGCTTATAAACTCGTCTGAAACTCGTCTTTGTGGCTTAAAACTCGTCTGAAACTCGTCTTTGTGGCTTATAAACTCGTCTTTGTGGCTTATAACTCGTCTTTGTGGCCGCCAACTCGAAACTTTGTTGCCTATAACTCGTAACTTTACAGCCTTTAACTGTAACTTTACAGCCTATAACTCGTAACTTTATGATTTTTTGATTTTTTTTATTATTGGTTTGATTTATTCTTTTATATCGAGGATAATGGAATAAGCACTCATGTGCTTTTTTACATCCAGTCCCCGTGTGTATGCGGTTTGGCAAATTTTGTCATCTGTTCCCAGATGGTAATAATAATAATGTGTTTATTGTTGTTATGTTATTGTCCTGTTGTTTCAAAGTGACGCACGCATCCTAGTCCATAACATGACTAGCACTGCGTGGTCATTGTTGTTGTTGTTGTTGCTGTTATTATTGTCATCGCTAGTAGTAGTAGTAGTAGTAGTAGTAGTAGTAGCAGCAGTAGCAGTAGTCGTAGTAGTAGTAGTGATATTGTTGTTGTTGTTGTTGTTGTTGATGATGATGATGATGATGGTGGTGGTGGTGGTGGTGACGATGATGATGATGTTGTTGTTGTTACTACTATTACTATTGCTGCTATCATTAGCATTATTATCATTACTGCTGTTGTTATTAC
>CM054150.1:14236120-14271120 GCA_028751875.1 Rapana venosa | reverse complement strand
ATTCTTTCATTCGTTCATTCTCCATTCATTTATCGCTTTCTTTTTTTCGTTTCATTGTTTGTTTCAGTCAATCATTTATACATTTATTTTTTGTTGTTGTGTTGTTTTTTATCTAAGAATGGTTGAGACGTTATTCATTCACTTTCGTTTGTTCATCCATTCACCACTGAGAGGCAAATCTGACGAGCTCACCCCGTTTTGCAATACAATACAACACAACACAACACAATACAATGCAGAACAAAACAAAATAACACAATGTAACACATAGCAGTACCATGCAACACAATACAACACAACACGACACAATACAACTTAACACGACACAATACGATACAATACAATACAGTACAATACAGTACAATACAAACCAACACAATCCAAAACAGTAAATTAAAATTAAAACAACACAATACAGTAAGTACAATACAATACAAAACAGTACAATGCAATACAACCAAATACAAAACAAACACAACACAATGCAAGACAATACAAAATAAAACAAAACACCACACCACAATACAATAGCATACACACGGAGACTGGATGTAAAAAAAAAAAAGCATGTGATTGCTTATTCCATTATCCTCAATATAAAAGAATGGAAAAAATTTAAATAATACAAAACAACACAACACAAAACCGTACACTACAATACAAAAAACAGTACAATGCAATACAAAACAACACAATCCAAAACAGTACATTAAAATAAAAATTTAAAAAACAACTCAATACAAATATACAGTTGAATACAATACAAAACAGTACAATGCAGTACAATACAAAACAACACAATACAACCGTAGTGCGTTTCGTTATTTGGGGTACGCCACAATGTTCTTCCCTGATAACCTAGCATCATCTTGAATTGTGTAATTAATGTATTGTAGTGTATTGTATTGTGTTGCGTTGTATTGTATTGTGTTGCATTATGTTGTGTTGTATTGAATGTTGCTTTTACCCTAGTCCTCCTTCGTAGATTTCAGAGACCCAGTGTTTCTTACTTCATACACGAAAAAAATCGATGCTCCCTATCTGTGTCAGTCAGTTGTGGGCCGCACACACCCACTGCTTTGTCAGGAACAAAACATTTGTCTACACCCACCGTGAGGCTGACTTTTTGAAGCACTAGCCTAGGTCTACTTTCACGTTCAACGCACACAGAGATCGACCCAGCTTGAGTTACAATGTATAGGTCTACCAATAATTTAATGTAAGCCCTACGTTGATTGAAAATACCACTTTTGCGTGTTTGACAGTTGTCCACAAATCCACAACGTAGGAATATGTACGTAAGCCTTAAGTACGACGTACGGTTAAGCTTAATCGACAACATGACAACCTTGAGGGCAAGGCAGCATGATAATGCTCTGAAAACACATCGATGCATGGCATCCATCGCAGCTTATTACGCCATAATTGTCGCGACATCGCAAACAGCACGTGACTCTTGTGTTCAGAAAAATGGATGGTTCAAAGCTGGTATAATCCCTAATCAGTATAGAGAGCAACTATTCCATTTTAGGTCAACATTGACACGCGGAACTGTATTGAGGTGAGCATTCTAACTGTGTAGTGTAGTATATTACTTTCAGTTACAATAAATTTCTCTGGGTGAAATTCGAGCTGCTTTATCTTCTTGGTTAAAGTACGTTGCCACAAGAATAGCGCCACCCATATTTTCTTTTTAAATCCTTCTGCATGTATGTTTGCTTCTGCATGAGAGTAGCTTTTCCCCTACAAATTCCAGGAACAAATCTTTTGTTGCCTGGGTTCTTTAACATGTGCTAAATGAGCACTGCACGTGAGACCTACTTTTACCATCTCATCCGTAGGACTAGCACCTAGACCACAACTCGAGGTCTAGTCAAGGGGAGAAATGCTCAAGCAGGGGATCGAACCCACGCTTCTCATTTTGTAGGCAGGTTCATTACCTCAAGACCACAGAGCCCCTACCTTCTGGTGATCCACGTCATGCTACTACTGGCCTACAGTCATGCCCACGAACCACAGACAGTACAGACCAAAATGGTACGTGCTGTTTTGGCTGAAACCTTTGTGTTTATATTTATAATTATAATCCTTTATGCTTAATCGGTCCAACTCCTAGAGCGATAAAGATGAGTGAGTGAAATAAAGATCCCTACGAGAGAGAGAGAGAGAGAGAGAGAGAGAGAGAGAGAGAGAGAGAGAGAGAGAGAGGAGAGACAGGGACAGAGACAGACAGACAGACAGACAGAGACAGACAAACAGATTAAATCATATAGCCTTAATGAATGATAAAACAAAATATAAAGATAAACAAAATCTGCCCATCTTTCAGTGATCAATTACACAATGGACACAAAGTTGTAGTAAGTAGTCTCCCCCTAACCTATTCTCCCTCTCCCCTACCCCACATCAACGTATCCTCCCCCTCCTTCCCCCAGCCTACCCCCATCATCACCTCCCCAGCCTACCCCATCATCATCCTCCCCCTAACATAACCAACTCCCTCCCTCCCCCAGCTTATCCCCCTCATCATCCCCCAACCTACCCCACCATCATCTTTTCCCAGTCTCCCCCCCCCCCCCCCCCCCTCATCATCAGCATTATCATCATCATCATCAACATCATCCCTAATCCTTCCTCCTCCCTCCCCCCAGACTACCTCCATCAGCAGCCTACCCCCATCACTCCATCCCTCTCTCTCAACCACCCTATCCTCCTCCTCCCTCCCCCTCCTCTCCCCCCCCCTCCCAGCTCTACCCACCCCCCCTCTCCCCCCCCCCCCCAGCCTCCCTCCACCCTTCCCACCATCATCATCCCCTAGGCTATCTCCCAGCAAGCACCACAGAAGCTGAGCCAGTATCCCATACTGGTATACCAACGGCGGCACAAAACGCAGTTTAAGCGAAACTAGAACGAGTGACTCAATCTAGTCTGCAAAACTAGCTACCGATTCAGGTTTCCGTTATGGTCCGTACGATGCCCTTGTTTTGTTTGGTTCAGAGGCTGTGAAATTGCAGCCATCAGCATTGTCAGTCAACTGAAGGTTGGACACACATTTTGTCGACATGTCAGACCATAACCCCTCGAAAGGTAAGTGTTTTGAAAAATGTAGATAGATATATTTTTCGTCATCCTTCTACATCGTTCTAAAGATAGTGTCGTCTGCTTCAACGATCCTTAGGCCGAAAATGAAAAGAGATTGGGTTCGAAAGGGTGGTAGACTGTGTGTTTTTATCAGAATGTAATCGGACGGCGGTGCCAGAAGTGCTGTTTCGGTTATGCTTAGACTACTGTAAATTTTACCTTTAAGCTAGATCTATATTCATTTGTCGTTTTGGTTCCACCAATTAATTCTTCATTCTACCACAAAGGGCACTGTAAACTAGATGTCTAGAATATTTCAGCCAGTTTTCAGTAGTTTGGGCAGCTTGGTAATTATTTGGAAAGCCAAAATCGAAAATCGCTGTGTTGTCTTTCATCTCACAGTGTGTCAGTTCATGGATATTGAGTAACGGATTTTAAAAAAAATGTGTGATGTATGAATAATGCCCCCCACCCCTCCTCCCAGTTGTGTCCCACATTAATAAATTTATATATAGCAATAGATGTGTGCAGGCACTCACAAACACACACACACACATGTGTACACACATGCCTCCACACACACACACACACACACACACAATGACACTCTGGCATGTACACACATGTACATACACACAGTGACACACACACTTGTATGCATGTACAAAGAGGCTGAAAGCAGTGTGTTTTCCTTCAAACACACACACACACACACACCACTCTCTCTCTCTCTCTCTCTCTCTCTCTCTCTCTCTCTCTCTCTCTCTCTCTCTCTCTCTCTCTCACACACACACACACACACACACACACAGTCACACACACAGTTCACACTGTACCCTCACAGTATACAAAATTGCAGTCTGAATACAGGAACTACACAGGTATTCTATCAATAGTATAGATCTAGATAAAGTAGATATATAATATATGCATATAGGATGTGTAACAGAGAAGCAGTGTTAACAATTAGTATTATATGACTCCACATTTTGAATGAAAACATCTGATTACTACATGTACATGAAACTGAAACAGTGAAAGATACATGTTTGTTCTGTGCTGATGATAATTCTTGGGAGGAAGAGCCCTTGATCAGGCATCTTAGTGGTGATTTGAACCCAGGATGTCAGGTAGCGAGCATAACACTCTAACCACTAGGCTATCCCGTCCCCCATGAAATTTGAAAGCATACTGTACATTTGTTTAGTTGATGATATTTCTAGGACAATCTCTCTGTTTTGGTGTATACAGTATACTTGGGGTTTGTTGGTTTTTTGTTAGGATTTTTTGTTGGGTTTTTGTGTGTGTTTTTGTTGTTTTTTGTTTGGGGTTTGTTGTGGGTTGTTGTTGTTTGGTTTTGTTTGTTGTTGGTGGGTGGTTGTTGTTTTGTTGTTGTTTTTATTTGGGGGGGTGAAATTCATTTATCAGTCAAACAATCAGCAGGGATCATGACAATCCTTTTGTATGCTTTTTTAAGTACTAAAGTAGACATTTTTCTTCAGATTTTTCAGTCCATGATTTTTTTTTTTCAGTTTTAAATTCAGTTTGCTGATGAATTGACGGTAGTTGCAGTGCTTGCAAATTTTGTGAACTTGCTCGCTCAGTATTATTTTCAGGTATTCTGTGGAAACAGACACTGGTCATGGTTTTATAGGTCCATGGATGTTAGTCATGGCTTCAGTTTTTTAAAAACAGGTTTAGCCTTCTTTAGGTAAGCAGTATTACCATTATAAAATGTTATGGCATGTTTGTTGTTGTTGGGATTTGAGTGGGGGTTTTATGTGGAAACAGATACTGGTCATGGTTTTATAGGTCCATGGATGTTTGTCATAGCTTCAGGGTTTTTTAAAACAGGTTTAGCCTACCCTAGCCTATAAATTGTTATGGCTTGTTTGTTGTTCTTGGGAAATGAGTGGGGGGGGTTTCATTTTTGCATACCCCCCACCCCCCTTTTACACACACACACACACACACACACACACACACACACACACACAGTGACAAACAAACAACACTTTTTATTTACAAAAACAAAACCACAAAGCAAAAGACAAAGAAGCCAAGCAACAATAGCAAACAAACATAAACTGTAAACAAAATTTTAAAAATACACACACACAAAAAAAAGCACACACACACACACACACACACACTCACGCCCACACACACGCATGCGCATGCATGCGCACACACAGACTCAGTGACTCACTCACTCACAATCACACAATATAACAAAGAGAAAGGGGAAGATCATGTCAAAGAGTCAACTTCTGTAATTTGTAGCATTGTTTTCTTGTATGTTTTGTCTTCCTCCTGTGTGTGTGTGTGTGTGTGTGTGTGAGTGAGTGTGTGTGTGTGTGTTGTGTGTGTGTGTGTGTGTGTGTGTGTGTGTGTGTGTGTGTGTGTGTGTGTGAGTATGCTGAGTCTATGTGTGTGTGTCACTGTGTATGTGGGTTTCAGTGTGTGTGTGTGTGCGTGCGTTTGTGTGTGTGTGTGAGAGAGAGAGAGAGAGAGAGAGAAAGTATGCTGAGTCTGTGTGTGTGCATGTGTGTGTGTCACTGTGTATATGGGTGTCAGTATGGGTTTCAGTGTGTGTGTCACTGTGTGTGTGTCACTGTGTATGTGTGCACACTCACATAATGTGACATATGTGCTGACTCTGTACATGTGCATGTGTGTGAATATATACAGTGCACAGCAGTTTCACATATATATATATATATATATATATATATATATATATATATATATATAATATATATATATATATATATATATTCATTTTATTGATTTACATGTCATTGGTATGGTTTATTTCTATTTTTCAACTTTTTTCTTTCATAAAACAAAACCCCAAAAGAATCAAGAACAATTAATTGTCCAAAAACATATAATTCTTAATTTTATAGACAAGGTTTTTTTTTGTTTTTGTGGGGTTTTTTAACATTAAGCTGAAGCCTAAAGAACTCGCTGATCTTGATCAGCATCTTTCATATCGATTGAGCATACCCCTCCTTTTGTCTAAATTGCTTTCTTTCTTCGCCTCATACTCTGGAGTTCCTCACACTGTTCCTTTTTTTTTCTTTTACTCTTTTATTTTTCTTCTTTTACCTCAGACTGCTCTCATGCCAGTACAAATTGCCTGAAGTGCTGAAGCTGCTTGTAAATTGGCAGTTGAGCAATACGCTGTCTCAGGCTTGTGTGCGGCGAGGCAGAGCTCGTGACTGGAATTTGTATTGATTTACGCTACCCATCTGGCGTTTTTTGCTTCGTTCTTTCTTTGAAAAGACAGAGGTGGAGACTAGCGACATTTTCTTTTTGTCCATGTCGGTGAGATGTGTCGCAATTGTCTTCGATGCTTTTGTTTGTCGCGATGCCAATTCCTTGCTGTGAATTTTTATATATGTCAAGGAGAAAATGGAGAGATTAATTGATTGAGTGTGTGTGAGATGTCATTTTTAAACGAAGAAGAGTTCTCAACAAAACAAAGGCAAAACTCTTTAAATAGCAGAATAACTGCACAGAAAAAGTTTGTGTGTGTGTGTGAAAAAGAGGAGAGTAATAATGATAATAATAATAATAATAAATGGAATTTATATAGCGCTATTACTTGCAGAGACAAATCAAAGTGCTTATAGAGTATTGTATTGTATACTCATTTTAAGTCACGGCAGATTTATCTGTATGAAATTTGGGCTGCTCTCTCCCTGCTCTCCACATCACCACAAGAGCAGTGCCACCCCTTTATTTTTTTTTCTTTTCCTGTCTGGATATATGTATTTGTTTTTCTATCAGAGTCGCTTTTGTCTACAGAATTTTGCCTGGAAAAACTCTCTTGTTGCCATGGGTAATTTACTTTTTTTTAATTCTTTTATATCGAGGATAATGGAATAAGCACTTATGAAGTTATGTGCTTTTTTACATCCAGTCCCTGTGTGTATGCGGTTTTGTAAATTGTCATCTGTTCCCACCGGCACACAATGGCCTACTCTTACTAAAGAGAAGGGCATTTGTTGGACTTCACATGAGATAATAAGGATTACAATGAGGATTATCAACAACAACAAAAACATCAACAAACACAAGAACAACAGCAGCACAAAGCCCAACATAAAACACGGTTTTAAGCGGAGTCATGTGGTCATTCTCTTAAATTGTAGTTCACCTTCTTACGCACTTTCCTAGAATTACTAGTTTTAGTCAGATGGCAGTTGCATTAGGAGGTGAAATCAAAACATGTATTTCAGTTGGTTGGGGTTTTTTTGTTTGGTTGGTTTAGTTTTTGTTTTCTTTTGTTTTGTTTTTTTGGGGGTGTGTGGATAGTTTTGTTGTATCTGAACATGTGTGGTACATGTGTGTGTATGCTTGTATGTTTCAAACTGTTTGTTATTATCGTTTCATGCTTTTAATTCAAGGATAATGGAATAAGCACTCCTGTGCTTTTTACATCCAGTCCTCTTGTGCATGTTGTGGTGTGGGTGTGTGTGTTTGTGAGTGTGTTTTTAAAATAAAAAGAAATTTAATATTTTATTCTTTTATATCAAGGATAATGGAATAAGCACTTGTGTGCTTTTATACGTCCAGTCCCCGTGTGTATGCGGTTTTGTAAATTGTCATCTGTTCCCACCGGCACATAATGGCTATTTATTTGTGTGTGTGTGTGTGCGTGCATATGTTTATATGTGTGTGTGTTTGTGTGTGCGTGCGTGCATGCATATGTGTGTGTGTGTGTTTCAGATACTGACCCCAGCATGAACAAGTCACCACCTCCAGCGTATTCGGAGGTTTTGAACCAGCAGCCTGTGAACCCAGAGGGGGGTCCACCACCCCCTATGGCATACCCTCCCCTCCCTCCCTCGGACCAGGGCTACCCCCATCCCCCCTACAACCAACCCTACATGCAGGTGATGGTTTGTGTTGTGGAGATGTGCGGGTGGGGGGTGGGGTGGGGGGTTAAAAGGGGAAAAGTTTGGACACTGTGGGAATGTGTGTGTGTACGCGTGTGTGTGTGTGAGAGAGAGAGAGAGAGAGTGTGTGTGTGTGTGTGTGTTCGTGTGTGTGTGAGAGAGAGAGAGAGAGATGGTGTGTGTGTGAGAGAGAGAGAGAAAGAGAGAGAGAGTGTGTGTGTGTGTGTGTGTGTGTGTGTGTGTGTGTGTGTGTTGTGTGTGTGTGTGGGAGAGAGAGAGAGAGAGAGTGTGTGTGTGTGTGAGAGAGAGAGTGTGTGTGTGTGTGTGAGAGTGTGTGTGTGGTGTGTGTGTGTGAAAGCGAGAGAGAGAGAGTGTGTGTGTTGGTGTGGTGTGTGTGTGCATGTGTGTGGTGTGTGTGTGAAAGAGAGAGTGTGTGTGTGTGTGTCTGTGTGTGTGTGTTTTGGATTGTTGGTTTGGGGAGGGGTGGGGGGGGGGGGGGGGGGGTTGAAGAGGTTGCTGTTTAGGATTTTTCTCTTGTGGAGGGAGGGGGGCGGTGGGAGAGTGTTGTGTTTGAGGAGGTTTTTTTGTTTTTTATTTTTTGATCAAACAAGTACTGAACCATCGTTTGTGCCAAGGGATCTATAGGTACTCGCTGTCAAATGCTCTTTGTCAGATTCTGAGTGGTCTCTTGGGGGCTAGGGAAATTGTGTGTTATATATATTTGTTATAGTATAATATTATCTTTCCTCTTTCAAGTCAGTTCCCTGTGTGTGTGTGTGTGTGTGTGTGTGTGTGTGTGTGTGTGTGTGTGTGTGTGTGTGTGTGTGTGTGATTGTGTGTGTGCCTGTGCTTATGAGACTGAGCACTGAGACATTGCCGCACATGGCCTTCAAAAGAAAAGTGGACTGGCGGTGTACATGTATACTCGTCAGTACAATGCACCCACCACGACCACTCTGGGTTTTACTTTTAAAAGAGAGTTTGGACTGGCAGTGTACATGTATACTCGTCAGTACAATGCACCCAGGACAGACCACTCTGGGTTTTACTTTTAACTCATTGGAGTCGCAGTGAAATGGATCCCGCCATTTTGTGGTGACGCGTGATTTTGGCTATATTTGAAATATTCAGCAGACTTACCCGACATAATAATGACATACACATTATACATCATTGAAAAGTTTATAATGTCTTCTTTTGAGATTGTTTCTTAGTTTTTTAATAGATCACTGTATTAATTTTTTACAAATTTTCAAAATATGTCACTGAATGCTGAAAAATAAAAAGTTTTGAAAATTAGGGCTGGTATCTTAAATGGCTTGAACTATTCATCAACTATTCCCTTGAAGCAATGTGATGATTTTTCACCAAAGTAAAGTTCCCTGAAGCTGGCTGAATCCATGTGATGTCACTTTTTGTACAACATCTTTTTTTTTTAAAAGAATCATAACACTGGAGTGCCTGAAATCCCAAAGATATCACTTGACATGTCAAACCAAATTGGCCAACAGACAAAAACTAGGCAAGCTTATGGTCAAGCTGTGTTTAGCAAAATGATTGCCCTACAGGCCAGAGTACTTTCCCTTGAGTTAACCATCACTTTGTGTTATTTAAAAAAATTCTTAAGTCTGCCGATTCTTAAGCTTCGGCACGTCACAGTAAAGGAAAGTAAACTCAATACAACCTCAATGAGTTAAAAGAGAGCTGTGTAGTGTAGTGCTTGTAGTATTTCCTTAAGTGTGTTGACCTAGGTCAGCTTGTTTTCTCTCTCTCTCCCCTTGATTGTGGGTTCTGCTCATGTGTGCTCAGTGCACTTTGCTTCCGGGACCTCAGTTTTTGTTTTCTTTTGGGGGAAAAAAATGTTTAAATCACTTTCACGCTAGATTACCACACGTCTGTAGGATGGGTTAAAAAGAAGGCAGGGGTTGGGGGGGGGGGGGGTGCATTGTTTTGGTGTAAGTGGGTTTTATTTTAGGGGTGAGGTCGGGGGAAAAGGGCAGGGGGGAGGGGGGGGATTTTTTTCTCCTCCACTATAAGGCCTCCCTCTACACAGAGTCCTGATGAATACTGTTGTTCATCTTTCAAAAATTTCTGAAATTAACTATATATGATAAATAATTTCCTGATGATGTTCATCTTTCAAAGAATTCTGTAATGAACTTGCAACTATACACAAATATCCTGTGGAATATTGCCCATCTTTCAGATAATTCTGTAATTAACTTATAACTATAATTATATACACAGATATGCTGAGGAATATAATTCTGTAATGAACTTACAACTATACGCAACTTTCCTGAGGAATATTGGCCGTTTTTCAGATAATTCTATAATGAACGTAAAACTATATGCATACAAATATCTTGAGGAATATTGCCCATCTTTCAGATTATTCTGTAATGAACTTACAACTACACACAAATAATTTAATAAAATAAGGAATATTGCCCATCTTTCAAATAATTCTGCAGTGACCTATACACAATGTCTTAACCGTTTTCCTACGGGTAACCCGCTATAGGGTAACCAACCATCTACTAACCCTTCCCTCCATATCATCCACTACTGGGTTACGGTAACATACAAATGTGCACAGTGCACGTGTACTGGGAAAGAGGGGTTCTCTCCCTTAACGTAGGGGATAGTTTTAAATCAGTATTGTCCATCTATCCAATAATCCTTAAACGAACTACACACGATGTCTTAAATCAGTATTGTCCATCTAGCCAATAACCCTGCTACGAACTACACACGATGTCTTAAATCAGTATTGTCCATCTAGCCAATAACCCTGCTACGAACTACACACAATGTCTCAAATCAGTATTGTCCATCTAGCCAATAACCCTGCTACGAACTATACACAATGTCTCAAATCAGTATTGTTCATCTATCCAATAATCCTGCTACGAACTACACACAATGTATTGTTCATCTATCCAATAACCCTGAAACGAACTATACACAATGTCTTAAATCAGTATTGTTCATCTATCCAATAAACCTGAAACAAACTACACACAATGTCTTAAATCAGTATTGTCCATCTATATCCAATAACCCTTAAACGAACTACACACAATGTCTTAAATCAGTATTGTCCATCTATATCCAATAACCCTTAAACGAACTATACACAATGTCTTAAATCAGTATTGTTCATCTATCCAATAAACCTGAAACAAACTACACACAATGTCTTAAATCAGTATTGTCCATCTATATCCAATAACCCTTAAACGAACTACACACAATGTCTTAAATCAGTATTGTTCATCTATATCCAATAACCCTTAAACGAACTATACACAATGTCTTAAATCAGTATTGTTCATCTCTCCAATAACCCTTAAACAAACTACACACAATGGCTTAAATCAGTATTGTCCATCTATATCCAATAACCCTTAAACGAACTACACACAATGTCTTAAATCAGTATTGTTCATCTCTCCAATAACCCTGAAATGAACTATACTTCTTCTTCTTTTCTTTCATCTGCCGCTGGTGCCTTTCGGCGTGAACGAACTCACACAATGTCTTAAATCAATATTGTATCATATCCAATAACCCTATAAAACTACACCATGTCTTTAAATCAGCTCCACTATTCCGATCCCGTGACAAACTCTACACAATGTCTTAAATCAACATTGTCCATCTATATCCAATAACCCGACTACAAACTACACACAATGTCTTAAAAATCAGTATTGTCCATCTCTATCCAATAACCCTGCTACGAACTACACAACAACAGACAAAAGCCCTCATATCATGGCAATCCCCCCAGCGGTGGATCAGTTAACTCAGACACCTCCCCACCCTTCCTCCTGCCCACATGTCAGGGCTACCAGTACCCACCCGGCCAAGCGCCCCCTGACGCAGGCAAGACAGCAGAAGCTGCAGCAGCAGGAGCATCTTACCCTCCAGCACAGTACCCGCCACCCGGCCAGTACCCTCCGGGTCAGTACCTGCCTCCGGGGCAGTACCCACCCCCGGGGCAGTACCCACCACCCGGGCAGTACCCACCACCCGGGCAGTACCCACCCGGCCCGCCGGTGTATACCCAGGCCCAAGCTTTTCCTGCGGGTACCTACCATGCTGGGCCCTACACCCAGGTGCCGTACGGTCATCCTACCACTGCTGTCGTGGTGAGTTGTTGTTTTTTTTTGGGTGGGGAGGCTGTTTGTTTGTTTGTTATTTGTTTGTTTGTTGTGCGATGATGAGATGTGGGTGGAGGAATCTCTGGTTTAGCGCTATTGTTGTTGCAGGGTGGTGTATGTGTATGTGTGTGTGTGTGTGGGGTTAGGTGGAGAGGGAGTGTGGGTTGGGTGTAGGTGGGTGTATGTTGAGCGTATGCATATGTGTGTGTGTGTATGTGTGTATGTATGCATGTGCATTTTCGTGTGTGGAAAGTATTCCAGTTCTGCAGTCATTTAATAACTCCACAATTCCATGGGTCCATGAAGTCGAGGGTTCAAATCTCGGTGGTGTCTGGTGAATGGAAGGTGGTGGGGATTTTTACGATTTCCCAGGTCAGCTTCAGGTGCAGACCTGCCAGTGCCTTAGCTCCCTTCTTGACTTGTCAGGCACTTAACAGCAGCACAGCGCATTTTCACTCATATGACAGACAACAATAGTCGCTGTCTGAGTGTTCGACAAAGAAAATGATGATTTTCTTTGTGTATAGACATGTATATAGAAGATCAAACATGCACTTTAAAGATCATGTAATTCATGTCAGCATTTGGTGAGTTATGTTAACACGAATATTCCCAGCATACATTCCCCAAGTCGGAATGCGGCTACCTTCATGGTGGGCAAAAATGGTCGCATATGCAAAATCTCACCATTGGTGAACCTGGGAGCTCTAGCCGAGCAATGAAAAAAAATGTAATAATAACTGTATGGCTTATTGCAGCCGCTGCTGCTGTTGTTAAAAAAAACTTGTGTATTTCATTTCAATGTCATATATAATATAAATTATAGTTGGGTGTGTATGTGGTATTTGAAAAGTGAAATCAAATGCCATTGACAGTACAAAGTGAGAAAGTAGTGATGTTCTGACTTCAGTAGTGATGTTCTGACTTTGCTTATAAATATGAGACTTTGGAGAAATCTGATTTTGCATTCTGTTAGTGAGTCGTGCATCATTGTGTTGTGGAACTGAGAAATCACAAGTTTAGTTTTGTATTTAGGTCTTGTGTTATTGTATGTATTATGTGGCACATACTTTTTTTTCATGTTTGTTGTTGTGATGGGGTGGTTTGTGCTACTTCTAGATTGATCTTGAGAAAGAGTCTGTGTTTTTATTGATTTTTATTATTGTGCTATTACATTCATGGTTGTGAGGGATTGTTCAAGTAAGTATGACATTTAGAAACAACTTGTTTCAGTTCACATCTAGATTCAGGCACCAGCATTTAAGGATGCATGCACACATGTTCTCTCACACACACATGCAGGCACATATGCATGCATACTCACACACACACACACACACACACACACACACTCACACACACACACTTACTTAAAGCTCTATCTCTGTGCTTTAAGTATACAATAACTTCTAGGTGCTGATTTACACATGTATGCATATCTTACATCATCATCATCATCATCATCATCATTAAGACTGACCTCAACACATTTAACTTTTTTTGTCTCTCTCTCCCATCATATTTCTATAAAATGTTTTTGCTCTCTCCTCTCTCTCTCTGTCTCTCTCTCTGTCTCTCCCTCTCCCTCTCTCACCTTGTCTCTCTCTCTTTGTCCTTCTCTCTCTCTCTCTGTCCTTTTCTCTCTGTCTGTCCTTCTCTCTCTCTCTCTCTCTGTGTCCTTCTCTCCCCCTCCACCCCCTCTCTCTCTCTCTCTCAAATTGAATCAAGACTTCACATAGACCTGTTAATAGCTCATACCAGACACAACGGATGCCCTTGAGACATAATTCAATTAATTGTAGCAGACACATCTTTGTTGTTTCTTCCTCTTTAACTTAAGGCATGATGCTTCAATAAAAACATGACATCTGTTTTTCCCCTAACCATCATTAACAGTTGTGTGTTGTTGTTGTTGTTGCCTTCAATTTTGTGTCTGTTCACTCTCAGTGGGGGAGGGGGGGAGGGGGGGTGGAAGTCAAGGTGGCTGTGGAGATCTTACTGAAGTGTGTGTGCAGGGGGGAAAATAGTTTACATAGATTTTTTTTTTAAAAGAGACTTCAGAAAGCAAGAATTTGTGTGTGTGTGTGTTTTTTTTTAATCAAACAGATACATCAACTGTATCTGTATGACAGACAGTGTTGATTTTTACAGTTTTAACAACAGTGTTGGTCGCTATAGAAATGTGACAAAATGGCCGCCAAACCATTGCATAAACCACTGGAGTTTGTGTCTGGATCTATAGATGCACAGTCAGAGTTTGTTATGGGAAGTGGGTAAAGACTTTTATCATCTCACTTTTTGTCAACAGATTTTTTTTTCCCAAAAGTTTTAACGTTTTTATGATTGGGTTTTCTTTTTTAAAGTTACAGGGTATTTTAGTCACATTGAAATAAGCCTCAGTATATGAATGATACCAGAACAGCAGCAGCTTCCTCACACCAGACATTATTTCTTTTTTTTTTTTAAACTGCTGACAGAAGTTAGGTCTCTACTGTCTCACCTGTCAGCATGGCTGAGGTTGGTGGTAGCCACCCCACCCAATGACCTTTGGGTACAGTGGCTAGAGTTTAGGTATTAGAACATGAAATAAAAAGCTCTGCAAAATTTGAGAGCTATATCTTTACTCATTGCTGAGCCAGCTCGATGTTAGTTTGGACACAATGTTGTTGTAAGAGTGACAAAACAAAGGGAAAACAAAAGAAGACAGTTACGCTTACTTGTACAGAACATAGCATGGGACGATGACATTTTTCTTCAATGCTGATAACATTCCTTCCACACACAGACCTGTGCACAAGAGAAAAGAGATACCAGAGGATGAAAATCTACAGGAAACCCAGATTGTGGAAAAATTATCAATTGGGTCATAATTACTTTCACTTCTGTGTCTGGACATGGAAAAATTATATGGGTCATAATTAACTTCACTTCTATATCTGGACATGAAATTCATGGGTCATATTATCGTCCTGTATCTGAACATAACTCCATGGGGGGTCATAAAGGGCATCTTGTCAAATTTTTCGGGTCATGTCTCTTGGACAAGTTGAATGGTGCGGAGCCCATCCCTCTCCATATACTAGTTGCATGCTTGGTATGTTCATGTTTTTCCGTAAGCCACCATATGCTGACATGAGTTGCAGTGTCTTTAACATGCGCGTTTGCTCTTCTACATGCATTAATATATATACAGGAAGGGAGTCAGGGCACTGGCAGGTCAGTGCTTATATAAGTTAATCAACACAGAAAATTATAAAAATCCTCACCTTTAATTTACTCAACACTTTTACCAAGATTTGAACCATTGACTTCATGTCCCCTCAGGATTAAAAGAAAAAAGTGCTCACGGGCTTTATTACATCCAGCCCCCGTGGGTATGTGTGTTTTTTTGTAAATGTTGTCATTTGTTCACACCAGACACAATCCTACTTTGAAAGCTGACTGTTTAACTTGTCTAGATATTGTTGTCATCAGATTTTCTTTGTTTTGGTTGCAGGTTGGTTGTTTTTTTCATATCTTTGGTTAGAACTCTGAGGGTTAACTATGATGAGCTTTCCATATATGCAACCATTTCTTCCCGCCGTCACCATTTAGGTAGCTGCATTCCGACTTCAAGGAGATGTCCGATCGGTTAATTATTGTGTGTGTTTATATATCCGTCTGAGATGCGTATTATGCCTGAGATTTCTGTCATATCTGAGATCCGCGCCGGTTCTTAATGACTACTGCTGGGTGGGCAGGTGACGCAGCCGACAGGCGCCACAGTGGTGGTGGCCCAGTCTCCGCCCCCTGACAACATGATCCTGTCCTGGCTGGCCTGCCTCTTCTGTTTCTGCCCCATCGGATTCTTCGCCGTCATTTACTCCTGGCAGGTCAGTCAGTCAGGCAGTCAGGCAGGCAGGCAGTCCCTTTTTCACCAGCTGTAGTTGTCGTAGTAGTGGTGTAGGATTTTCTGTGTTTTCCTAGACAAGTGCTGCAGGAGTGGATTGGTTGGTTCTAATGGTAACATACCCATTTCTAAACATTGCTTACATTCTCTGTCTGTCTGTCTGTCTCTCTCTCTAGCTGTTGGATTTCAGTCTCCGCTTTTAGTTGTTAAGGAGGTGTGGAAGTGGATTGGTTGGTTCTTGTGGTAACATACCCATTTCTAAATAGCGAGAATATATATGGGATTGCTTCCTTGCTTTTTGTTTTTGGGGGTGGGTGGTGGTGGTGGTGGTGGGGGGGGGGGGGGGTTGTTGTTCCTCAGCCGGAACTCTGAGGCTTTAACCAATGGTGAGATTTTACACTGTTTTTGCCCGTCATTAAGGCAGCTGCATTCCTGCTTCGGGGATAATGTCTAAACAGAATACCAGTGGGGTTTTGTGAGTGATTTTGGGGTGGGGGTTTGTTTGGGTTGTTTTTTTTTGGGGGGGGGGGGGGGGGGGGGGGGGGGGGGGTAGAACCCCAGTGTGCATGTGGGTTTTGTTGTTGTTGTTGTTTTTTGGGGGGGAGGTTGTTTTTAAATTTGTCCATTCATTCCTACCAGCACAAAGTAGCCTACTCTTCCAAAAGGTGGAACAGGTTGTAACATGTTCGCAAGGTGTTCTATGTACATTCATACATTCATGCGACTTCTGGTTATAGTCTTATCTGAAGGACT
Organism: Rapana venosa; assembly: GCA_028751875.1. Lineage (NCBI taxonomy): Eukaryota > Metazoa > Mollusca > Gastropoda > Neogastropoda > Muricidae > Rapana > Rapana venosa. Next base: position 14,254,321 of record CM054150.1, on the reverse strand, counting down.
TTAGATTCGGGAGAGTGGAGTAGGGCGCGATGTCAACTATAGGGTGGGAAATCTTCTCAAATGGGCATCTTGGTGGTGGCTCATATCCCTGCCATTTATTTTTTTATTTTACTCTTTTATGTCGAGGATAATGGAATAAGCACACATGTGCTTTTTTACATCCACTCCTTGTGTGTATGTGGTTTTGTAAATTGTCATCTGTTCCCACAGGCACACAATGGCCTACTCTTACGAAAAGCGGAACAGGATTTTAACGTGCGCAAGATGTTCTGGGGTTTTTTTCTCTTCTCATTCCTCAGCATTAGGGGACGGTGGTATAGCTCAGTGGTCAGAGCACTCGCTTTCCCCCAGCCAAGGTTAAGCAGCATCGAGCGTGGTTACCACTTGGGATGGGTGACCGTTTGTGTGCCTTGGCTTCAAGTACAGACCCCCCCCCCCCCCCCCCCCCCCAGTTCAGCCAGCTGTAAATGGGTACCTGCCCTCTTTAGGGTCAGGGAAGGTAAAGCAGCGAGGTGAGAGGAGATGGGCGCCGCCCTTAATATGCTGGCCCCTAGAGAAGCAGAGGTCTCTGACGCCTCGCTCCCCTATGACCACATAGGTTATGGGAACACCTTTACTTTTACCTTACCATTCCTCTGCTGGAGCTTCAAGGTTCACCAACGGTGAGATTTTTGTACATCCGACCATTCTCCCACCCCTCCCCCCACCCCCCACCCCACCACCCTCACACATCCCCCCTTCCTCACCATTAAAGGTAGCCGCATTTTGACTTCAGGGAGGAAACACACCTGAACTCTAATGTTTCGTTACACCTGAACTCTAATGTTTCGTTACACCTGCACTCTAACGTTATACCTGAACTCTTAATGTTTCGTTACACCTGAACTCTAATGTTTCGTTACACCTGAACTCTAAATGTTTCGTTACGCCTGAACTCTTAATGTTTTGTTACACTCTAATGTTTCGTTACACCTGAACTCTTAATGTTTCGTTACACCTGAACTCTTAATGTTTCGTTACACTCTAATGTTTCGTTACACCTGAACTCTTAATGTTTCGTTACACCTGAAGTCTAAATGTTTCGTTACACCTGAACTCTAAATGTTTCGTTACACCTGAACTCTAATGTTTCGTTACACCTGAACTCTTAATGTTTCGTTACACCTGAACTCTAATGTTTCGTTACACCTGAACTCTTAATGTTTCGTTACACCTGAACTCTAATGTTTCGTTACACTCTAATGTTTTGTTACACCTGAACTCTTAATGTTTCGTTACACCTGAACTCTTAATGTTTCGTTACACCTGAACTCTAATGTTTCGTTACACTCTAATGTTTCGTTACACCTGAACTCTTAATGTTTCGTTACACCTGAACTCTAATGTTTCGTTACACCTGAACTCTAATGTTTCGTTACACCTGAACTCTTAATGTTTCGTTACACCTGAACTCTTAATGTTTCGTTACACCTGAACTCTTAATGTTTCGTTACACCTGAACTCTAATGTTTCGTTACACCTGAACTCTAAATGTTTCGTTACGCCTGAACTCTAATGTTTCGTTACACCTGAACTCTTAATGTTTCGTTACACCTGAACTCTAATGTTTCGTTACACCTGAACTCTAATGTTTCGTTACACTCTAATGTTTTGTTACATCTAATGTTTCATTACACCTGAACTCTAATGTTTCGTTACACCTGAACTCTAATGTTTCGTTACACCTGAACTCTAACGTTACACCTGAACTCTAATGTTTCGTTACACCTGAACTCTAACGTTACACCTGAACTCTAAATGTTTCGTTACGCCTGAACTCTAACGTTACACCTGAACTCTAAATGTTTCGTTACACCTGAACTCTAAATGTTTGTATTGCGCAGGCCAAGTGCGCCAACGAGACCAACGACTTTCAGGCGGCCGCCAAGTACGGCAGTAAGGCCAAGCGACTGGCCATCACCTCCATCAGCTTCGGCATCCTCGTCTTCATCACCTGCATCGTCCTGCGGCTCATCGTCTACACCTCGTACTCCACCGCCACATACTAGCCTCCAGTGTTTAACGATCCGCGGATCACGTCTGCAACGACCCTCCCCCTCCACCCCCACCCACCCACCCCCATCCACACCCACCCCCCTGCCGTTTTCATGTGTAATTTTTTGTGTGGATTTGGTTGATGTTGTTTCTGTTGTGCTGTGTTGACTTCAGTGTTGTGTTGTTGTTGTTGTTGTTACCAAGGCAATACAGAGTTGGTTTTTTTGGGTGGGGGGAGGAGGAGGTTGAATCGTCCGTTTTCTGGTTGGTAGGGTAAGGTAGGGTAGGGTCGTCGGGGGAAAAAACTTGCCAGAATAGTAAATGTATGTGCTTGAGATCTGATGAAACAAGAGTTGTTTGCCCTTTTCCTCCGTTTCAAAACCTGACAGTGTTGTGTTTTTTTTTTGTTTTTGTTTTTTTTTGTGTTTTTTTTTTTTTGAGGGGGGGGACAATAGACAATAAGGTTTTTTTTGTTTTGTTCTTTCATTTTCATGGAAGCAGCGTATCGTCATGAGCTTTATGCATGGTGTATTAATGAACAGAATAACAATGCTGGGTTTTTATATCTGTAGCATTTCTTAATGCAACTGACCCCAACTTTATATCACATATAAGTAGTCTTCTCAATGCTACTGACCCAAACTTTACATTATATTACAATACATATCTTGCACTCTTCTCAGTGCGACTGGCCCAAACTGTACATTACATTACATATCATGCAGTCTTCTCAATGCAACTGACCCAAACTGTACATTACATTACATATCCTGCAGTCTTTTCAATGCAACTGACCCAAACTGTAGGGATTTTTGGTTGAACATTTTGTTTACAATGCAGTTTCAGTCATTGTTTTTAACAAACTATCTCTTTTCTTTTCTTTTTTTTTCGAAGTTGGATAGCATTGGGGTGGGGTTTTTGTTTTCCATGTAAAGTATAGGACTGAATGCTTGAATCTCGAAGTCAGAACACTTATTCACAAATAGAGACGATCTGTATATGATCCATGTGTGATAAATCTACACCATTTTCTCTGGCGAATTGTAGTGTGGTCAGTACTGCAGTATGGTTATCAATATTTCACGTATTTTAAAACAGTGTCTTTAATGTGGGGGGGGGGGGGGGGGGGGGGGGGTATTTTTTTTTATTGTATTCTTTTATTTGGAGGATAATGGAAGTGTATGTGTGTGTTGGATCTGGGTTTGTTATTGTTTGGTGAATTTTTTTGGGGGGAAGGGTGTAGTTTGGGTTGGGGGTTTTTCCCTGTTCAATGTACATTTTCAAGTCTGTTTCTTTCTAAACATGTTTTCATGGTGTAGTCCCAGTCATGATTTATGACAAAACTCTCGCTCCTTACTGTTGGATAAAGGCTGGAATAGATTTTGATCTGACCACATAACTTACACCATCATTGTGTTTTGAAAATGGGTATTATATCCATATAAAGAGTGGGAAATAGGGCTTGATATTTCAGACTACCTTATACAGCCATTAAGGTTCGGGTTTTTTTTAAATTAACCAAGATTATTTGGTGTATCACTTTCAGAGTGATTGTCCTTTGTTTTCTTTGCCGATAGACTCAAACTTCTTTGTTGATAGAGTCAAACTTCTTTGACTCAAACTTCTTTGTCGATAGACTCAAACAAAGCTACCACAGTCTACTGAAGAAAGAACCACTGTCTACTTTGTATAGGATGTGGAAACAGCCTGGAAACAGCAGTATGGCTGATCTATCCCAACTTTTAAAAAAGAAAGGGTTTTTTCATGCATGTTGTCAACATTAGATTTTCCTTGACCACTCTAGACGAACAGACATTCCTAAAATTCGTTCACATGTTTCTGATCTTTGGTATGGAAAATCATGCATAAACATTTTGTTGTATACATTCCATAAGCCCACAGACATCCTAGTAAAGTCATCTGAACTGATTACGTCAAGCTGTGCATAGTGTCTTGTGTGAAACTTTGTGTTAAAATTTACATGTACATTCCTAAAATATTATATGTGTGTTTTTAGTTTTGAGTATGTTTTAAACAAAACAAAAAAAACAACCCAGCTCTGGTTTGAGACAGAGTGTGAACTGATGGAGAGGATTGTAGTACCTAATGCGTTAGAATTTTGCTCTTTTGTTTAAATATATTTTGTCTCTTTGGTGTCACTGTTTGCTTGTCCAGTCGTCATTCTCTGTTTCATGAAATCAGTATTGGTTGTGTTTTCATATCCACAGTTGTTATGTCTTCACAATTATGTTCCAAGACTAGTCACATTCCATGTATTGTGTATATAGATGTAATTTTTGTTATTTGCAGGAGAACGAAGGAAATCTTTTTGTGTGCAATATTTGAGAATGTAGAAAGAAGGGAGAAAATATGAGCGGGGCAAGTGTTGGTGGATTACACTGGTTTTTTTCTTCTTTTCCCCATTCCTCAGCTATAACTTCAAGGTTCACCAACGACGATGTGCTACGTATGAGACTGGTTTTACTCACCATGAAGATAGCTACATTCCAAATTCAGGGATGGATTGCACTTAAAACTTGTGTTTGTGTACCCTTCAGCAGTTGTACCCAATATTGTTAAAATCTTTCTTACCAAAAGAGTCAATTAAGTTTTAAGTTATGGGCTTGAGATACTCCCTGGAATAGAAGATGCTGCCAACTTTATGGTGATGTTTAAATCAAATTATGTCAACTTCATGGTGTCAGATTATGTCGACTTCATGGTGATATTTAACTCAAATTGTGTCGACATTATGGTGGTATTTAAATCAGTGCTTGTCACTGATATCCTCTGTAATTGTTGTCCTTGGGACGTTGAAAGTATTTTGATGTCATTGTCTTAGTTTGATGTTTTTATGGTTGAGAAGTTTCATGCGACAGTTGTCCAGAAAGTCTATGGAATCCGCTCACAGAGAAGATATCGTCCAGTTGTTATCAACCCTTTTTTAAAATAAAAAAATCCATCCTGAGTGAATCCATCCTGCTTGAACGCATTCTTCAATGTGCACATGATATATGAGCAGAGCTGTTCCAAACCTTATTCATGTGACACTGTCTATGCCTTCAGTCACTTTCATTAAGTTTTTGGACTGGAAGTTTAATGATCATAGATCACATTCTTTATCACTGTGGGGGTTGTTGTTGGGGTTTTTTTTGGGGGGTGTTAGGGTTGGGGGGGTTTGTGTGAAGGTGGTGGTGGATTTGGGTGGGGTTGGGTTTGTTTGTGTTTTTTTTGGGGGGGGGGCGGGGTTGGGAGGGTGGAGAGGAGAGATAGTGAGAGGAGGGTTTTTTTTTCTTTTTTTAAAATTGTTTTTACTTTAGGGTAGGGAGTGGTTAAAAGGATAAGTCAAAGTCAAAGTCAAACTTTTATTTTCAGATGGTACATTGAATAAGCAGTGCATTTGCTTTTTTTCATCAAGCCATCTATCTAAAGAAAAAAAAAGCGAGAAAAAAAGATAATGTATATGCAGACATAGAATAAAAAACCTGATGTATGGTAAACCATACAAATCAAACAAGAAAAGACAATAACATATGCATACATGGAATAAAAAAATTTAAAAAAACACCCAGAAAAATATTAAACCATACAATTCAAATAATTCAAAAATCTTGAAAAAATATCCGTCATAATACAAGACAAGAGCAGTCCTTTCTGATGTTCAGCTACCAAACAGGGTGTTTAGTACAAAAAAAACAGCTGTGTGACAGCGCACTATGCTGGTGCAGGGTACAGTGTGGACAAGGCCTGTGTAGATAAGGTTGTGTGTGGCCAGAGGAGCCAGCTGAATGAAAGCACAATCACCTCACTGATGGAGGAGTGAGTGTTGGCTGAACCTCATTGCCCACCAAACAACTGAAATTAGAGTTCACTGTGTGAAACACCTTAACCTTTTCCCTATGAGTAACCCGCAATAGGGTAACCAACCATCCCTTCTGTATCATCCACTCCTGGGTTACAGAAGCATACAAATGCGCACAGCACACATGTACTGGGAAAGAGGAGTTCTCTCCCTTAACGTAGGGATAGTGTTAAACCACGTTCCATCATAAATGGAAAACCGAATGACCTCCTAAAACTGCCGTGAAAGGTCAGTCTTAGGTCACTTCTGATCATGTCTTTTTCAATGTAATCACGCTTTTCACTGAAATAGAGAAGGACAAGGGAGATAATCTTATTTTTCTGCTCAGTAATATCAGTCTGGCGCTGCCCTCAATATGCTGGCCCCCTAGAAAAGGGAAGTCTCTGACGCCTCGCTCCCCTACGACCTTATAGGTTATGGGACACCTTTACCTTGTTAATATCAATCTGTCTCTTGATAATGAACCCGTCTATGACTTGAGAGGCTGATCCCACTGAAATTCTTCCTCATTCTGAGCATTTTCAATTTTCACTGTGGAAGGAATCAGCCTGTATAGACTACCTGCATAAAACTGTTGTAATTCCTTGATGCCCAGTCACTCATTATCTCTCTGTGTACTTTGCATCATGTTGTTGTTGTTGTTGTTAGATGAAGGATTGTGCCAATGCAGTGTTAGGAGGAGGGCTGCATGGCAGTTGGATTTTGTTGTATCAAATTACTATTTGCAGTCAGCTTACAATGATCAGCTTCTTTAAACCCGGTTTTGTTAACCAACGCTAGTCAGCTTGAACAACGACTGCTTAGCTTCTGTGCTCGCCTTTCATTCAACTTGTACCAGATCTTGGATACTGTGGGCAGACGTTATCACTCTTTATCATTTCAGAGCAGAGGGGTTTTTCTATTCTAAGCAGAGAAGTCTGACAACTTGTCTTTAAAACTGTCAAAATGAACGATCATTCAGGGGCGACTCGCTGTCAGAATACCCAAACATATTTTCATCGCACAAAGGATTTTCTCCTGCCCCCTTCCCATCTCTCCTGACAGGGTATGTCCCGATGTTCCCAGGCCAAAATTTCAGTTATCCAACATTCCAGAAGTTCCACACTTGGTTAAGAAACCAGGGCATGTGTTGATTCTGGGGACTTCAGAAAAAAACCCACTCTTTAAAGTCTAATATCACTTTGAGTGAACAAACATAAAATTGAAGCAACAACAACTCTTTCCACTCTGATGAGTTAGTGTGTAAGAAAATCAATTCTAGATTATTTGTTTTTTCATTTATAAACATTGCCGTCCAAAATCCGAAGTGAGCTTCTTGCTGTCTCTGATTTGAAGCAAGGAAAGGATGCATGGGTTGGTTGGTTTGGTTTGGTCTGGGGTTGGTTTGTTTGTTGTTGTCGTTGTTTTTCAGTCAGAATATTTTTGCTTCATGCAGGGTATTTTTCTTTATTTCTGTTCTTTCTCCTGCATTTAGTCTCTCTGGAAAGAAGAGAAAAGAGATAAAACTATAAAGATAAAATCTTCCAAACCTTAGTTAAAACCCCCTCTCTCTCCCTTTCTGTGTGTGTGTGTATGATTTTTGTTATAATGCTATTGATGATTTTTAATGCCATATATACATTTCACAGAGATACATTTTATTTTATTAAAACTGTGCAATGAAGTTAGTTTACTGTTATCTGGCTTATTAGTTGAAATATATCATGGAAGATTATGTGATATTGCTTTTTTTTTGCTTTTTTTTTTCACAAAATGTAGATCTTTTGAAATCCAACAAACTTGAAATCTGTATTTGTAGAACAATGGCAGAAGCTGCTATTAAAACTCTGAAATTCCACGTTGTAATGTGAGTTTATCTTTACAGCAATATAGTATGTGTGTTTTAACTAACAAGCACAATTTTTTAAGATGTTGTTGTTGTCTTTAAAGTCCAAAGAAGACTAAATGCACAATGCCTTTGAAATTGAAAGACAACTGCTATGTACTGTTAATACAGACATAAAAGAAAGGAAATGAAAATTCTAGTTTGTACTGTAATATTGTTTTTTATAACAACACAGGGTATGCGTTAACATGCATGTTTTTTTAATCTATACCAGGTGGAAATTTTTTTTTAAACGTTCTGGTTTGTTTTTTCCTTTAGCAGTAAAGATACACAATGGAGGAATATTCTTTTATTCATATGCTCGGGTTTTTTGTTTGTTTTTCTCTCATAGTTCATCCATTATACCAAAAAACCATCATAAAATGATTCTTACTTTTTTTTTTTTTCTTTTTTTTTTAAACCATGCATGTGGTTCGTATTTAACGGTCGTTTTACATATCAGTATTGGAAGTTTTTTGACATCGAGAAATATGTCAGCTTCTTCAAAGACAAGCAAACGAACAATCATTGTGTCCAGATTTAAGAAGCTGTTTGGTACTCCTGAGGCCCTGACAAATACTGCCGTGCACTGAAGGCCCTCCAGGACTCCAAAGCGTTTGTCCCTCACAGAGGATAGATTCTATTTCTCCTAAGTTGCCTGAGTGCAGTGGTTAACCTGAGGGGCTGTCCACAAGAAATGGAGTTTGAAACCTGTCCATCACATGCTTAAAGAAAAGATTGAAAAATCTTTTTTTTTTTTTTGAAAAATCTTTTCTTTTTTTTTTTGAAAGATAAATAAAAGCTGTTTGGTTTCATCATCTGCTTTTAGCTGAGGTATGAGACTCCAGGATTGAGGTGAAGGTTGACGAGAATGAGTCAGTAAAATCTTCCGTCTGCTTCTACTTCTTCTTTATCTTTCTCTCTTTCTCCTCCTTCTCATCCATCTCCTCTTATTTCTGCTTCTTTTTTTTTTCTTCTTTTTTTTTTCTTCTGCTCCCCCATTTTTTTTTTTTTTTGGGACTCTCTTGCGGTTACTGAAGAGTAGTGAACCGGATTCTTTTTTTTCTTTTTTTTGTCAGTTAGTGTGCTGCAGTATTTTTTCCTTTTTTTTGGAGGGGGGGGGTGGGAGGGGTGTAAATCCAGGTTATGAACTTTACATTATCTGGAATAGAGTTCTGTCCTCCTTTATTCAATGTGTTGGTGGTGCATAGAGTACAGCTATTCATGTTTTTGTTGTTGTTTTTTAGCAGTGTGGCAAAGATGACTTGGGTCCATTTACTCTAGATTCACACTTGTTCGTCTTTCACCGCCTATGATTGTACGACTCCGCTATGTATTCAGCAAATGTGTGGGGGAGCATAAGACGTGTCTTCTTTAGTCTGCTCCTCAGCGTGAGCTCTTTTGTTCACCGTTGGTGACATTTTGCAACTGTTTTTAAATCCCACCCTTCATTCATGTCGTGTATTCCATGTTCTGGGATACAGGAGACTGTTTCTAATCCCACCCTTCATGTCGCTGTACTCCATCTTCTGGGATACAAGAGACTGTTTCTAATCCCACTCTTCATTCATGTCGCTGTATTCCATGTTCTGGGATACAAGAGACTGTTTCTAATCCCACCATTCATGTAGCTGTACTCCATCTTCTGGGATACATGAAAGTGTCAGGAACTGTTTACACATGATTTCTTCACCCAATCCAAGGGAAAAAAACTAGCTTAACTTGCAAACTGGTCCGTACAGCATTACTATGCTTTTTTTCCTTCCTGTTTTTTTTTTCTTTTCTTAAATCATGGTAGCGCTGGAGGATTGTGCAATTATTTTGCGAGTGGTGCTCTGGTTTACTTGTAAACTTTATATATATATATATATAGTTTTGGGATCTGAAATATCAAGGAGAGGTTTTGAGATCTGACAATGTTATGTTGGTACAATGATTTTTTCTTGTGTTTTTTTGGGGGGGTGGGGGAGAGGGAGGGGGGATATTCCTAGTGACAGTTTTGAGATTCACCAACGGTGAGATTTTACGTATGGGATTATTTTTCTACCTTTAAGGTAGCCACATTCCGACATCTGGATAGATGTCTAAACACGACACCAATTTGCCTGCGTGTTTGAAAATGTTTGTCACCCATTCCTGTCAGCATGCAATGGCCTACTCTTTTCTAAAAGGCAGAACAATTTTTAACATGTTTGCAAGATGGTCTGCATGCGTTTGTACACAGGGCCTCAGTGTATAGTCTCATCCAAGAGACTTTGGAGGTGGTGGAGTCAGTACTGATGTTAACTGCAGGGGAAAAATCCCCTTGAACAGGTGTCTCTGTGATGGCTCGAACCGCCACCATCAGATTGTGAGCTCAATGCTCTAACCACCTAGGCTAGCCTCCACCTTTCCCTTTTATTTTTTATTGTTATAAATCTCATAGAGAACTGTTTTGGAATCTTACCATACTGTTAACTTTACCCCACCATTTGTCTTCAGTATTTTTTTTTTTAAGGTAATGTTGAAATGAATACAGTTTTCATTATTGTAATGTATAGCGTTTATTCTAGCGTGATTACCGTGAATTGGTATGTCCGTACAGTCGTAAAAGTAGTTTGAGAGATATATAAATAGATATGTTCAAATTCAATGTGAAGAGGTTTTGATTCACCACCATTTGAGATTCGAGAAGAAAGTGTGTGGCTTATAGAAGAGGCTTGTTCTTATTTGTAAAAGACTGAAGTGGCCAAAGGGGGAGAAGCCATTGTCTCCCGAGATTGAAAGAACCTCGTACTACTACTACTACTACTACTACCACTACTACTACTACAACTACTTGAAGGATCGAAGAAAGGATCGAACCTGCTACTGCTACTACAACTTTACTACTACTACTACCACTATACTACTACTACTACCATCACACCTGCAGCTGCTACCACTACTACTACTACTATTACTTCTACTATTGCTATTACTACTACCACTACTTCTATTACTACTTCTGCTACACTTCTTCTTCCTCCTCCTCCTCCTCCTACTACTACTAGTACTACTGCTACTACTGCTACTTCTACTACTACTACCACTACTACTACTACTACTGCTGCTGCTGCTTCTGCTGCTGCTACTACTATTACTACTGCTACTGCTGCTGCTGCTGCTGCTGCTTTAACCGCTTCTACCACTACTTCTTCCACCACTACTACTACTACTACTTCTACTACTTCTACTACTACTACTACTACTACTACTTCTACTACTACTACTACTACTACTACTACGAGTATAGTCAACGTCTTTTTTTCTGCCTGCTTTTTGTCCACATTGAAATTTACACACAGAAACATAATTATGACTGTGAGGTATCCATCACATGGAAGTGTACACAGAAGCAGTACTGTAAAGTTACATATTATATGAATATATGTATATTATGTATGTATAGTTTGTGCGTTGTGATTTTTAGAGTTGTAATAAAGCTGTGATGCAGTTGGTATTTCATAGGTGTTTTTCGGGGGATTGTTTTCAATTCTGAATGTGTGTGTGTGTGTGTACACGCGCCTCAGGCTTCTGTGGTGTGTGTGTGTTCCAATTTCCTTGTCTGTTCCTCTCTTTGTTTCTGCCTCGTTCCTTTTCTTCCTGTCACCTCCTTCCTATCTATTTTCTGCCTTTATGGCCCAAATTTTTTTTCCAGAAAGACTGTATGAAAAGATAACAGTTCTCCCTCCCATACCCAAGTCAGATGGGCTTGGCCTGACGGCAGCGTGGCGCATTTTCGCTCATATGACAGACAACAGTAGTTGTTGTCTGCGCGTTTGATGGAGAAGAATATGGGGCTGTCATTGAAGGGACATGGTGGTGGGCACTGGTGCTGTCTCAGGGTGGGTGTCTCTCTCTGTTCAGCTGTTCAGGGACGTTATGTGGCTGTTGTAAACTGATCAGACTCGGCAGAAATAAGAACTGCTCCCTCCTGGTTTGGAAAATGTGGGGTGGTTGGTTGATGGTATCATACAGTCCCTAAATCGGATAACTCTGATGGGACTTTAATATAATCGCACCAAACAAAAAAAACTACTAAAACAAACCCAACCCTAGATTCTTTGTTGGAATGCTGCGCACAACATTTAGTATAAGAAATGTATGTGTTAAGCTTGAAAATGCGTCACTCTCGACTCCAAAATCTTGAAATACACTATTCTAAATCTGGCAGTTCCCATCAGCTCTCTGAGCTTGCAAATCGGATTAAACCCAGCGGATTTTTCTGGTAAGTTAGGGAGTGGGGCTAATTTTTTTTTTTTTTTTTATATACGCAGTCTCGACTGAATCCTTATTTAACTGATATTCTTTAATTTCCGCTATTGTGGGTCCTATTTACATCTGTGCTGATGTAAACAACAACAAAAAATGTGCTAAGTGGTTTAAAAGTAGTTCCCGGTTACTTTTTGACTGAGTTGGCGCAGTTGATTGTCTTAAACCAGTTAAGGACATGAGAACCAGTTAAGGACACAACAGGCATAAAATTATGGGCCGTGGATAATTATGCAACCCAGCAGCACTGCAGGGCCTTGTCTGGGTGGTGGCCATACAGGCACCTGGCTTTAAGCTTGCGATTAAACATGTCTGGGTGTTAGCTGCATGCAATGAAATCGGAGTGAGCGGTAAGTGAGCAGATTACTAGCATGTCACAGAAGATGAAACAGCCAAACAAACAAAAAGATTTTTTAAAAATTTTTTAACGATATCCACATGCACGCACGCGCGCGCGTACGCACACACACACGCGCGCGCACGCACACACACACACACACACACACACACACACACACACACACATTATCCTCGAAATAAAAGTGAAACAAAATTTTAAATAAATAAAAAATATCACACACGCGCGCGCGCACGCACACACACACACACACACACACACACCCGATTCGTCTAATATCACTTTAAGTGAACAGACGTAAAATTGAAGACACACACACCCATAACACATTGAGGTAGTCTCCGTCTTGGGGCAGTCATCTCGATCCTGGATGCCTCTGGCTGGTGACCCTGTGGCGGCCACACATTAATGAGTTCCACGGAGCTTCTGACCATGAGGATGCGACACGACGAGTCTTGGGTATGGCTTGAGTGGGGAGAGATTTATTTTATTCTTTTATATAGAGGATAATGGAATAAGCACTTATGGGCTTTTTTACATCCAGTCCCCGTGTGTATGCGGTTTTGTAAATTGCCATCTGTTCCCACCGGCACACAATGGCCTACTCTTACGAAAAGCGGAACAGGATCTTAACGTGTGCGCAAGATGTTCTGCGTGCGTTCGCACACGGGGCATCGGTTTAAAGTCTCATCCGAAGGACTTTTGGGGAGAGTGGAGTCTGCACTGATGTTAACTCCAGGGGAAAATATCCCCTTGAACGGGAATCGAACCCGGGCTGTCAGATTGCGAGCGCAATGGGCTATCCCGAGAGATGATGTCATGAGCAGCGTGGGAGCAGCAGGACAGGAACGTCACAGATGATGAGGCAGTAAAATAAAATAATAATAAAAACAAACAAACAAAACAAGTAACAAACCACTATCGGGCATGCTTTTGGAAAAGGAAGGAGGAAAGAAAAAAATCTATCTATCTGTCCCGTAGTCTGACGACCGTGGGGGCACCCTCAAAGACTCAACAACCAGTTCCCTCCATTCCTCTCTCTGTTCTGCCTTTCTCAGGGTTTTGTTGAGTTCTAGGCCTGTCCATTCGCTGATGTTATCCTCCCAGCTCTTCCTTGGTCTGCCTCTTCTTCTTCCTCCTTGGACAGTGCCTTGTAAAATTGTCTTTGCAAGTCCTTTGGATCTTGTGACATGCCCATACCATTTAAGTTTACGCTTTTTCACGATCGATAGAAGGTTCATTTTTTAAAATGCCAGAAACGACCAAAGGAGGGGGTGAGGGAGGCCAAAGATGTACTGTATGTATCTGCTGGCGAAAACATCATATTAATTGTGTTGTTGGGATTATATTTACGTCCCAGCAGAATGAAAGCATGGTGCTGCCCTTGGCTTTAAAGATGGCAGCCTCCTCGTGAGCAAACACAGGAGAAGAAAAACAAAGAAACAAGAGGGGGGGAAAACACCAAAAAATAGTCGCAAGTAGATAGTAAATAATCTAACCGGTTCAATCTACAGGAACCAGAAATCTGAAAGATTGTCCTTGAAAAAAGGGGCAGAGGGTTTGTCCTTAGAAAAGGGATAGAGGGTTTATAATGACTACGTGATCCAATTTCAGTTACTTTCTTGCATTTTAGATGTAAGATTTTTTTTTTAACTAATGTTTCCATATTCCTTGATAGATCCATTTTGGCAAGGTCTTTAATCCACAACCCCAAAGTAAAATAAATAGGTCTTCAAAGCTAAACTGTGCAAGTATTCTATAAGAACCCTGCACGTCGTTCATTTTAAATCAAAGGGCAAGTTTTGCTATCATAATCTTTCACTGATCCTGTGGATTATTCAATCAGTGGGAAAAGTCATGCTATGTCTATCCAGTAAATGTGAGACTAGCTTATAATTATCTTTAATTGTTGTTGTCATTAGATTAACGTCCCAACGGAAATTTCCGATTTAGGGAGTTAGATTTGACAACAAATGGACATGTTTATAATACACTGAGATCAAAGTGTTGTACACTGTCTCACATCAATTTTATTCGCCCCGCCTTTTCCTGATCATTATAACAGCGAATGACAGCGCAAATCTGTAGGAAAGTCGTCCAATACGTTGCAAATCCCTCTAGCACACAAGAATCTGAACGAGTAACGTACACCAAAACAAAGCAGAACTCGGTCACACCTCTCCCCATTCAGTGGCTGAACGAGGATTGCCTGCACTACATACGGGCCTCTCGGTCAACGCCGTATGAACGAGCTCCACATAGAAAAAGCACAGCGTCTGCTGTCAGCCATTTTGTAAACAAAAATATCGATACAGAGAGCAGGCGGTGTATTTGTTTGTGAACTTTTGGATCGAGTCTGTAAAAGCTGTGGCAGATCAGTACAAGATATACATACTAATAGAAGAAGAGAGAAAGGTGGATTTAAAATGGATGAAATGCAAACGACAGTTGGTGAGGATGAGACTGCTCTTATTTTCAGTGAATCAGAGGCGGGGGAAACATCGAAGGGCACGCAGAAAGATCGGAAAGAAGTCTTCCAAATCAACACGGTGAGAGTTCGATCTAGTGAATAGCTGTGATTAGTAGTGAAGTAGCAAGCTAATTGGTTCAAGTGTTCTTGATTTTTTTCGGGGGGGGGGGGGGGGGGGAGGGGCAAACTTCAAAGGGTAATTAAATGAAAACAAAGAAACCAGGGTGCTATTTTTAGCATGACACATGAAAGCGATTGGCTGTTCCACCATTTAAACACAGCACTCAACACTCTCATTCATATGTGCAGAAATATTAATCAAAGACACATTCTATACGATAAATTCCTTCGCGGTTTTAGCAGAATTATACTTATGTGATTGATCAGCTCGTGGGTTTTGCTTTGGCTCTTGGTAGCTTCTTCAAAATGACGGCATGATGCTTCCTACTCAGAAAACAATAGTGAATGAAAACAAGTGCAGGTAACCCATTATACAAACTCTCCAATTTGAGCATGATCCATGAACGATTGAAGTGATAATCAATTACAACCAGATAAAATATAATTAGACAGGCTAATATGGCTCCTTTGATGAAGTAGGCATATATATTTTTCAGTAGGAACCATGCTTATAGTCCAACCTGACTTGAGTTATTCTTATAGCTTCTGGGTTAGCCAACACAGGTGTTCCATTGGTAATTTTATTATTGTTATTATTATTATTATTATCATCATCATCATTTTGTATCGAGGATAATTAAAGGAATAAGCACTTATGTGCTTTTTTACATCCAGTCCCCGTGTGTATGCGGTTTTGTAAATCTTGTCATCTGTTCCCACCGGAACACAATGGCCTACTCTTACCAATAGCGGAACAGGATTTAACATGTGCGCAAGATGTTCTGTGTGCGTTGGCACATGGGACTCAACAGCGAGACGCTTTTCATCATTTAGAAGCTTTGTCAATCGCATTCACAATAATATTTGCTATTCTTGTGGCCCATTGCAGCTGTCTTTGGAAGATTATATCAAAAAGAGAAAGAAAATATACTCAAAATATATGTGGCTAAAATGATATACAACCCCCCCCCCCCCCCCCCCCCCCCCCCCCACCACAATATGTTATTATGTAGAAGAAAATAAACGCCTAGTGAATCTACTTCTTACCTAGTGAGTCTTTCCTAGTGGGTCTAGATATAATTATATCTTTAGAGTTATTGTAGTCCAAAAGGATATGATAGTGAGCCTTTTAAAAGGGGAAAAAACAGAAAATAAGATTTTGTCATACAGGTTAGATAAGTTTTATGGACAAGCTGGTAACGACTATTGTAATTCTGTGTGTATCTAAGGGGGGTGGGGGTAAAATTAGACACATTGAGAATCCCAGGAAGTTTGCATGTAATGATAATTTACAGGTTGATGATAGATGTCTGATGGGGTAATTCAACAGCACTCATCAGTATTTAGCTTAATGGATTTTTCTTATTTAATTTAGGAAGAAAGTTGCCATTTTGGTTGGTTGGATTTGGGTGAGGGGGGGGGGGGGGGGGGGGCTCTTTCTTTTCTTTTAAAAAAAATGTTTTAATGATTTTTTCCTCACCTAATGATTGTGTCAAACAAAACAACATCAACAACCACCAATAACACCACCACAGCTATTACAACTACTTCCACCACCACCTTCACAACTACTACAACCACTTCCTCCACCACCACCACCACCACCACAACTACTACAACTACTTCCACCACCACCATCACAACTGCTACAACTACTTCCTCCACCACCACCACTACAACTACTTCCACCCCCACCGCCACCACCACCACCACCACCACTGCTACTACTACTACTACTACTGCTACTACTACTACAACTACTACTACCACTACTACCACTACTACCACCACCACTGTGGTAGTGGTGGTGGTAGTAGTGGTAGTAGTAGTTGTAGTAGTAGTAGCAGTAGTAGTAGTAGTAGTAGCAGTGGTGGTGGTACTACTACTACCACCACTACTACCACCACCACTACCACTACTACTACTACCACCACCACTACCACCACTACAACCACTACCACCACTACCACTACTACTACTGTTGTTGTTCTGGCAGCACCCGACCACGGTGATCCTGGCCAACAACAAGCGGGACCGTCGGCTGAAGCAGATCGTGATGCGCGTGGTGGCCTTCTGCAAGAGGGAGCACGAGGAGGGCCAGCAGGTGCCCTTCCGCTTCTTCAAGAAGCGAGCCTCCCTCATGACCGGCGTCTCCCTCTCCACCATCCACCGCATCGAGACCTTCGACCTCAAGATCCCACCCTTCCGTGACCCTGATGAACAGCCCTCCTCCAGCACAACAAAGCCCAAGAAGGAAGGGCAGCAGCAGCATCAGCAGCAGCAGCAGCAGCAGCAGAAGAAGAAGAAGGCCAAGAAGAAGAAGAAGAAGAAAGAAGAGTGTGGTGAAGAAGCGGCAAAGGCCAGGGCTAAAACTGCTCTGCTGGGGGAGAACACGGAGGGTCAGAGTCAGAGCGCGGCTGCCCACGGGTGTCGGGTCTCTTTCCAGGGTGCGGCAGGAGCAGCGACACCAGCTGCATCTAAACCGCCCAGCAAAAAGAAAAAGAAGAAGGCGAAGAAGGACGTGGAAGCATCCAGCAGAAGTGACCTCCCTCACAGCGGCGGCAGCAGCACTACCATCCCCACAACTACCACCACCAACCCCAACCTCAACCCCAACCTCAACCACCTCACCACCATCCCTAACCCCAACCTCATCCCTCACCCCAACCCCACCCCTACCCCTACCCCTCCCACCTTCATGACCTTGCAGCCCGCGGTGGTGCACGCAGTCAGCCACGGGGAGGGGCTGGTGACCGCCATCAACGTGCAGCCCACCCCCGCCCTGGGCCACCCAGCCGCCGTGACCCCGCAGCGTGCTCCGTGTTCCTGGACCGCCAGGCCCATCGGCCCCTTCGCCATGGGGGGGGAGCTGAGGGACGGCCGCCAGGCGCAGATGCCCGCGCCTCACTTGCAGGTCAACGCCGCAGCGCAGCAGCAGCAGCAGCAGCACTTGCAGGCGGTGGGTTCTTCAGCCCTGCCTGTGGGACCCCAGCTTCAGCCCATCTCGGTGGCTACAGCGGCTACAGCGGTAGTGTCCCAGCAGGCAGGGTTTGTGGGGCAGGTGGACGGGGGGGGCCAGGTGCACTGGACAGCGGCGCCGGGAGGGGGCATGGGCGCGGCTTTCGGTGCCCTGCCCACCACCGCCACCCTGGTGGGGGGTCAGGTGCTGCACGCCTACCCCAGCCACCCCCAGCCCCCCG
>CM054150.1:14211120-14221120 GCA_028751875.1 Rapana venosa | reverse complement strand
ACACACAACACACACACACACACAACACACACGCAGAAAAAACACACACACAAACACACACAAAACAAAAACAACACACACACATCAGACCACACACAATACACACATGCAGGCAGGCACACACACACACAACACACACACACACACACACCACACACACACACACACACACACACACACGCCCTGTAGTTAGTTAACAACACGTTTTCACTCGCTTGAAGGTCGAAAAGATAGCACTGTGGGCGACATTGAAAAAAAAAGTTATGTGCAGGGAGGAGGGGGGGGGGGGGGGGGGGGGGGGGGGGGGGGGGGGGTTTTGGAGGGAGATTTTGGGGGGGGGTGAGGGAAGGGAGCGAGGTAGGGAGTGGTGGTGGTGTGGATTTATGAAGGGGTTTTTTTGTGTTTGTTTTTGTTTTGTTTTGTCTTTTTGAATGGAGGAAGGGGAGTGGGCTTAAGATTTCGTTTTGCTTTGGGGCGTGTGTGTGTGTGTGTGTGGTGTGTGTGTGTGTTGTGTGTGTGTGTGTGCCTGTGTGTGTGTCTGCCTGTGTGTGTGTCTGCCTGTGTGTGTCTGTGTGTGTGCGTGCGTGCGTGTGTGTGTGTGTCTGTCTGTCTGTGTGTCTCTGTGTACGTGCGTGCGCGCGTGTGTGTCTGTGTGTGTCTGTGTGGCCTGTGTGTGTGTGTCTGTGCGTGTATGTTTGTGTGTGTGTGGTGTGTCTGTGTCTGGTGTGTGTCTGCGTCTGTGTGGTGTGTTTGTGTGTGTGTGTGTGTGTGTGTGTGTGTGTGTTGTGTGTGTGTGTGTGTGTGTGTGTGTTGTGTTTAAAGCTTGGCTTGTTATACTGGTTATCGGTGGACCAGAGGTAACGCACCAACCCCCCCCCCCCCCCCTCCCCACACACACACACACACCATAGAAAACGAGAGTGTGGGAGTCTTTAACTTTCCCCCATTCCACTAGAACTTGAGTGGTGGTCTGGGTGCTAGTCTTTCGGATGAGACGACGATGAACTAAGGCACGCACTCAGCGCACGTAAAAGAACACTAGTGTTGTCCCTGGCAAATTATGTAGAAAACAAAGTGACTTTGATAGGGGAAACAAGTACAGACGCAGACAGGAAAAGAAAGAAAAAAAAGGAATGGGTGGCGCTGTTCTCGTGGCGACGCGCTCTTCCCCAGGAAGAGCGGCCCGAATTTCACGCAGAGAAATCTGCCGTGACTTAAAGTAATGTATACAATACAATGCAATACGGTACAGTACAGAGCACTACTACACGACACTACACTACAGTACATTACACTACACTACACTATGCTACACTATGCTACACTACATTGCTTTACACTACACTACACTGCTCTACACTACACCACACCACACTACACTACACTACACCACACTACACTACGTTACACTACACTACACTACAATACACTACACTACGTTACACTACACTACACTACACTACATAGCTCTACACTACACTTAAGAATTTCCTCTCCTGTTTCATTTCATAGCTATCCCTGCTTTTTAACAGCCAAAGATTCCATCACCTTGCCAAAGTGTATAACCTGTGTGTGTGTGTGTGTGTGTGTGTGTGTGTGCATTTGGACTTATTAGAACTATTACTTGCTATTGGTTGCATGACTGTGTAAGAACGAGTTGAGTGCAAGCGCTTTGATTTGTCTGTGCAAGATACAGCGCTATATAAGTTCCATTTATTATTATTATTATTATTACACTACACTGCTCTACACTACACCACACTACACCACACTACACTACACTACACTACACTACACCACTCCACACCACACCACACCACACTACACTACACTACACTATACTGCACTACACTACACTACACCACACCACACCACACCACACCACACTACACTACACTACACTACACTACACTACACTACACTACACTACACTACGCTACGCTACGCTACACTACACTACACTACACCACACACACCACCACACTATACCACACCACACCACACTTAACTACACTATACTACACTACAATGCAATACACTACACTACACTACACTACACTACACTACACTACACTGCAATGCAATGCAATGCAATGCAATGCAATGCAAAGCAAAGTAGTACACTTACCTAGCTTATTTATAGCCAGGTGGTTAGAGTGATGGGCATTGTGCTCGTCATCTGCTGACCCGAGTTCGAATCTCGTTTAAGAGGATTTTTTCCTCTGGAGTTAACATCAGTGCCGACTCCACTCTCCCCAAAAGTCCTTCGGATGAGATTATAAACCGAGGTCTCGTGTGAGAACACACGCAGAACATCTTGCACACACGTCAAATCCCCTTCCGCTTTTCGGAAGAGTAGGCCACTGTATGCCGGTGGGAACGGATGACAAAATTGACAAAACTGCATACAAACGGGGAATGGATGTAAAATAAAAAGTACATGAGTGCCTATTCCATTATCGGCGAAATGAAAGAATAACTCACTAAATAAGTAAAATACACTTCGCTATACTACGCTACGCAACACTACACTGCACTACACTACACTGCTCTATACTACACTGCACTTCACTACACTACACTACACTACATGACACTACACTACACTACACTAGACTACACTACACTACACTACACTACACTACACTACACTACAATACACTACAAGTCCTTCGGATGAGACTATAAACCGAGGCCCCGTGTTCGAACGCACGCAGAACATCTTGCGCACACGTTAAATCCTGTTCCGCTTTTCGAAAGAGTAGGCCATTGTGTGCGGTGGGAACAGATGACAAAATGTACAAAACCTTATTTTTGTTTGTTATGATTAGGAAGGTAAGGAACCCCTTACTCCCTCTTTCTACTCTTGAGTGCTTCCTTCCTTCTTCCCCTCCCCACCCCCCACCCCCTCCGTGTGTGTGTGTGTGTGTGTGTGTGTGTGTGTGTGTGTGTGTGTGTGTGTGTGTGTGTGTGTGTGTGTGTGTGTGTGTGTGTGTGTGTGTGTGTTGTATGGTGGTGGTGATTGTACTTTGTAGTAGTGTGTTGGTGTTGGTGTGTGTGTGTGTATGGTGGTGGTGGTGGTGGTGGTGGAAGCGGTGGTGGTGGTGGTGTGTGTGTGTGTGCGTGCGTGCGTGCATGCGTGCGTGCGCGCACGCACGCGTGCCAACAGTATCTCATATTACGAAGAGACGTTTTAATGAAACAAAAAGAGTCACGCTAGATCACACACACACACACATACACACACACACACACACACATACACACACACAAAATAAATGCACTCTCGCGTGCACACAGGCACACGCGCGTACACGCACACACACACATGCGCGCACGCACTCACTCTCTCTCTCTCTCTCCTCTCTCTTCTCTCTCTCTCTCTCTCTCTTCTCTCTCTCTCTCTCTCTCTTCTCTCTCTCTCTCTCTCTCTCTCTCTCTCTCTCTCTCTCTCTCTCTCTCTCTCTCTCTCTCTCTCTCCCTCTCGCATGCACGCACGCACACGGACACACACGATTCAACAATCAAGAAATTCAATCATTTGAGACTTGTTTGGGGGGCATGGAAGATTATGAAGTAACTATCTAAGAAAGTATCAACACACTGAACTTCATCTTACATTTCAACACATACCATTTGAAAAGAGAGAAGGGCGGGGGGGGGGGAGGAGGGGGGGGGGGGGGGGGGGGGGGGAGGGAAGGGGCAAAGTTCATTTTTAATAAGGGGCTAAAACTATCTGATAGCATGTCCCTCATACCTGCCAGTGTCACCTGCTGTTGTCCTCTACCTGTCCAAGTATGAGAGTGTGATACACCGAAAGTGGATCGGTGGTCTAGAGGTAACGCGCCTGTCTAGAAAGCGAAAAAAAAAGTCCGGGTCGGAAGTGTGCGGTGGTTCGAATCCCGTTTGGGCCCAACACTCTCCCCCCCCAATCCATTAAGACCATGAGTGGTGGTCTGGGCGCTTAGTCTTTCGGATGAGACGAGAAACCGAGGTCCCCGTGTGTTACACAAAATTATTCAGCGCACGTAAAAGAACCCACGGCAACAAGGGAGTTGTCCCTTGGCACAATTCTTAGAAGAAAAAAAAGCCACTCTGAAATTGAAACAAATACAGTTGCAGACCAAAAAAAATATTTAAAAAAGGTGGCGCTGCTCATGTGGCGACGCGCTCTCCCCGGGGAGAGCAGCCCAAATTTCACGCAGAGAAATCTCGTGACTTATAAGTGGTATACATATATACATACATAAAGCTACGAGATGTCAGTGGTGTGTGCGTACATATCCAGTTCGTACCAACCCTTTCAACTAACGCATCATAATCATTATTCAGACAATGGAAAGTCGGGTTTGTAGAAACGTGTCCTGTAATACGAACCGACATTTTTAGGGACAGGAAAAGAATGTAATTTTTTTTTCCTGAGAGGAGGGAGAGAGAGAGAGAGGTGAGGGAGGGGGGTTTCGTGATGACTCGAGATGTGAGGGTCCAGTGTTTATTTAAGCCATCACCGAGACGACCGTTCGAGGTAGTGTTTGGGGTTGGGTTTTTTCCACTGGCGTTAACATCAGTGCTGACTCTACTCCCCCCCGAAAGTCTTTCGGATGAGACTATATAGATAGACAGATAGACAGACAGACAGACAGACAGACAGATATGTATATAAACCGAGGTCCCGTATGCAAACCCACAAATAATATCTTGCGGATACGTTAAAACCCGTTCTGCCTTTTCTGGGAAGAAGACCATTGCGTGTCAATAGGAACAAGTGACAAAATGTTAAAAACAAAAACAAAACAAAAACACCACCCCTACATGCACACAGGTGTCGTGTGTAGACATCATCCCCGACGTCAGAATTCAGCGACCTGACATCATCCTCTAAGTCAGAATTCAGCGACCTTACATCATCCCCGACGTCAGAATTCAGCGACCTTACATCATCCCTGACGTCAGAATTCAGCTACCTTACATCATCCTCTAAGTCAGAATTCAGCGACCTTACATCATCCTCTAAGTCAGAATTCAGCGACCTTACATCATCCTCTAAGTCAGAATTCAGCGACCTTACATCATCCTCTAAGTCAGAATTCAGCGACCTTACATCATCCTCTAAGTCAGAATTCAGCGACCTTACATCATCCTCTAAGTCAGAATTCAGCGACCTTACATCATCCCTGACGTCAGAATTCAGCGACCTTACATCATCCTCTCAGTCAGAATTCAGCGACCTGACATCATCCTCTAAGTCAGAATTCAGCGACCTTACATCATCCTCTAAGTCAAAATTCAGCGACCTTGCATCATCCTCTCAGTCAGAATTCAGCGACCTTACATCATCCTCTCAGTCAGAATTCAGCGACCTGACATCATCCTCTAAGTCAGAATTCAGCGACCTTACATCATCCTCTCAGTCAGAATTCAGCGACCTGACATCATCCTCTAAGTCAGAATTCAGCGACCTTACATCATCCTCTCAGTCAGAATTCAGCGACCTGACATCATCCTATCCCATCAAAGTAATGTCAAGGATAAACAACATGAACCAATAAACAATAACTGAATTGTAGAATGCTATATTAGACCATCCAATCAAATTGTATGTGGAATTTTCAATAAATGTTCTTGCTGGAGTTTTTACAGAATATAAATGTTACTTTAGTTTAGTCACAAGTTAAAAACTAATTTGAGAGAGGAGAGAAGAAGAGAGAGGAGAGAGAGAGAGAGAGAAGAGAGAGAGAGGAGAGAGAGAGAGAATGGGTGGGGGGTGGGGGCTGTATTATCAGTGACGTCTCCACAATTATTGTGTCTCCCAGGAGGGTTGAACTATAGCTGCCAGGATTGCTACAATGTTTAACACGTGTGTGCAAGATACTTTTTCTTTCTTTCTTTCTTTTTGTTGTGGTATAAAAATTACACCTTTCTGATAACCAAGCGTTTAGTGTGTAAGCCAACCTTTACTGCCTATCCCTTCTGGAATGTCAAGTTGCAGACGAAGCTTTGTAACGGAAAAGGTGTTTTTTTGGTTGTTTTTTTTTGGGGGGGGGAAGAAGAAACTTTATGGGGAAGAAGCGATGGAGGAGAAATATTATATAGAGAGAGAAAAGGAGAAGAAATGGGGGAGGGGGGGGGGGATATACAAACAAACAAAAATGAGAAGGGGGAGGTTGAGGAGGAGAGGAGAATTAGAGAGGAGAGAGAGAGAGAAGAAAGCGCGGGGAGGGGGGGGGGGGGAGGGGAGGGAGAGAGACGAGGACAGACAGACAGACAGACAGGAGGGAGAGACAGACAGAGAGACAGACAGAGAGAGAGAGGGGGGATAGAGAGACAGAGAAGAGAGGGGGGAAGGGGGAGAAGGGAAGGAGGAGAGACAGACAGACAGAGGGAGAGAGAGACAGAGAGCATTTTCTTGTCCTGTTTTGTTTAGTTGTTGGGGGGGGGGGGGGGGGGGGGGGGGGGGAGGGGGGGGGGGGGGGGGGGGGGGGGGGGGGGGGGGGGAGTGTCTTGCGTTTCGTTAATTCTTTTGGTAGATTGCTTGTTTTGGGTTTGTTTGTTTGTTTGTTTGTTTGCTGTGTTTCTTTTGGTTGATTATTGTTGTGATTGTTGATAGTGATGTGGTGGTGGTGGTGGCGGTGGTGTGTGTGTCTTTGTTTTGTTTTTGTTTTTGTTTAATGTCCATTCACTACTTGGTGATAAGGACACACCCGCAATCAAACCAACATCTCTCTCTCTTTGATATATATATATATATATATATATATATATATATATATATATATATATATATATATATATATATATATATATTCTCACAACTATCTACAGTAGAGGTCTTACTGGGGAAGAATATATAACCTCAGCAACTGATGTTATGAACTGCTGAGAGTCATATAAAACTTCTTGAACAGTGGAATCTTTTTTATGAATATCTATTCCTCTCCTTTTAAACAGGTCAGTTAGGATTGGGCAGTCAAACAATAAATGGTGGATTGAAAGAGATTGAGAACAGCAACATGTCATATTTTTAGAATATTTGGTGTTCCATGCATTTAGCCTCATTTTATATATTAAAATTTCTACTTTCCGTGAGCAAGAAATGTTTTCTAATAGTGTATTTTCTTCATTTTGGATGTATGGCAATTATTTGAGTTTAGTGTGTGTGTGTGTGTGTGTGGTGTGTGTGTGTGGTGTGTTGTGTGGGGTGTTGTTTTTTGTGTGTGTGTGGGGTGTGTGTGTGTCGCGCGCGCCCGCGTGCGTGCGTTGCGTGCGTGCGTGCGTGCGTGCGTGCGTGCGTGCGTGCGTGCGTGCGTGCGTGCGTGCGTGAAATATGAAACAATGTAGAGTTTTCTTCCAAACTAATCAGCCAAAAAATCCTCAGTTTTATCACTTGTTGTCGACACGTATCACCATCACCCTCAAACAAAACCTCATCTAACCATGTTTTGTTTCTTCTTCTTTCTGTCCCAGCCAGGAGTCCGCAACCCACCACACCCATCACCCACCACACCCACACACCACACCCACCACACCCTCACACCACACACACCCACACCCACCACACCCACCCTCACCCACCTCACCCACCCTCTCCTGCCCACTCTGGTCAGGGCTGGACCTACCATGCTTGACCTGATGACGTGGAGCGAAGTCGTGGACAACCTCCGCACGGAGGGCAACCTCAAAATGGCCGCCATTTTCGACCTGGACGGCGAGAAGCTAGCCGCCACCCAGGGCATCACCATGAGCAAGACGGAGGTGCAGGGCGTGCTCAAGAGCCTGCAGATCCCCTGCACCTCCATCTACGCCCTGTTCCTGGGCGGCTGCAAGGTCAGCTGCATGCGCGTGGACGACCGCACGCTCCTGGGCAGGACCCCCGAGGAGGTCTTCGTGGCGTACCGCAACAACGACGTGCTCATCTGCGCCTTCACCGCCCTGGGCACCAAGAACTCGTGCCTGGGCAGCGTGAAGAACTTCGCCCTCAAGCTCAACATGCAGCCCGTGCCTGACGCCGTGGCCTCGCCCAGCTTGATCTGAGGTCGTGAGGCGGCTGGTGGTGTTGGGTTGTTGCTGTTGTTGTTGTTGTTGTTGTTGTTGTTCCTTAACCTTAACCTTAACTCTCTCCGTGCCAGGAGGCACACAAGGCTCGAACATCATTCCTCCACTGGTTCCGGTCTGCAGCTGTGCTGTCGTGCGGCGTTCCACGTGCTCCAGCCTGCGCCGTTCCGCTCTACTTCTAGTTGTTGTTGTTGTTGGTTGGTTGGGGGTTTTTTGTGTGGTTTATTTCTTCTCTTTTTTTTTTTTTAGGGGTGGGGGGGTTTGACTCATGATGAGGATGGAGGGGAGGAGGAGGAGGAGAACCCTTTTTTTTTTAAATGAGTGATGAACGCTGTGAAATAAATGGCGAACGTCAATTTTTTTTTTTTTTTTGGTGGTTGAAATGCCAGTCAGTGATGAACATCGGTAGATTCGATGGTGAATACCAGCAAGGTCAATGTGACCACCAGCAAGATCAGTGTAAACATCAGCGAGATCAGTGTAAACATCAGCGAGATCAGTGTAAACATCAGCGAGATCAGTGTAAACATCAGCGAGATCAATGTGAACACCAGCGAGATCAATGTAAACACCAGCAAGATCAGTGTAAACACCAGCAAGATCAGTGTAAACATCAACAAGATCAATGTAATCATCAGCAAGATCAGTGATGAGCTGAGCAGAATCAATTATGAACAGCAAAATTAATGATGAACATAGTAGAATCAAGGATGATGATCGGCAAAAATCGGTGACAAACATCAGCGAGATCAATGATTAACATCAGCAAAAATCAATGAATGAACATGATAGAATCAATGTATGAACATCAACAGAGTCAGTGATGAACATCAGCAGAGTCAATGATGAACATCAGCAAAAATCACTGAAGAAATCAGCAAGATCAACGGTGGACATCGGTTGTTTCATTGGGAATATTTATTTGAAACCAGTAGCGCTGCGAACATCAACAAGATCAGTGTTAAAGGCCATTCAGTTTGATAACAATGCAAATAGTTCTCAGTAATATAAATAATTCCTGTGATTTTGTTGATCTCGTCGTACAAAAACAAACTTGTTTGTGGAACAACTACATCTACATAACTGTGCAAAAAGATAAAGATCTGAAGAGAGATCACAGACTGACTATAAATGCGATGATTAAATAGCGAAAACTACGGTGAAAAGTTAACATTAAGTCAAAAAAATCTGAAAAAAATTGCCAGTCTTAAAGTTTGTTATGCAAGCAGTACACGTAGAGAAAGAAATAATGAAAGAAAGTTGTGTAAATACATGAACTGTGAAAGAAGGGATGGAAAAAAAAAGGTTAACTCCTAAATATGACTGACCCCCAAAAGAAATAAAGAAAGAATATGAAACTGGACAATAACGATAATGACATGTGCTTTGAAATCATTGTTTTAAAAAAAACGAAGGAAGAAAGAAGATGAAAGACAGACAGAAAGAAAGAGAAACCTGTATGTACATCGAAAGAAAATGTTAAAAATAAAACTGTGTGGTGTGGTTGAATTTTTTAAAATGGTGTCAGTTTCATCGTGTGCTAAGTACTGTGAGGATTACATACATACTTGAGCTAAACACCTGTAAAATTATGTGCATCTTATCACACATAAAGGTGCAGGATGGATTGTATACCTATTAATACCAACAACAAATTCGACAGGTTTGACTTACAGAGCCGAACACATGACAACAACAATGTCAAGAGAAGGTGAAAAGTTTTAAAAGGATTTAATTGTCACTGTACTTACAAACTAAGCAAGGTGTTGAAGATGATGATGATGATGATGACGATGATGATAAACTGGAGAAGTCACACACAGATGGTGCACACACACACACACACACACAGAGGACACACACACACACACACACACACACACGTGTACTCCCTCTAGACGGAAATGGATTCTCTCTCTCTCTCTCTCTCTCTCTCTCTCTCTCTCCT
>CM054150.1:14201120-14206120 GCA_028751875.1 Rapana venosa | reverse complement strand
GGCTTTTTTTAACATCCAGTCCCCGTGTGTATGCAGGTTTGGAAATTTTTGTCATTCTTGATGTCAGCTGCTGACAAATGCCTCGTCAGCTCGATGTCTCCATCCACCTTTGTCTTCAGTCCTGCTGTAGAATGCAGCTTCTGGCCACTAGCTTTTGGCTACTTCAAACCATAACGAAAGACAAAGATTTGCAAAACATTTTCCTCAGTTCCTATTTCTGTTGTTTCTGGCCGGATTTGTAAAAACACTTTCATGAATTCCTGTCTATTTCTGTTGTTTCTGGGCCGGATGTTCCAAACACTTTCATTAATTCCTGTCTATTTCTGTTGTTTCTGGGCCGGATTTGTAAAACACTTTCATTAATTCCTGTCTATTTCTGTTGTTTCTGGGCCGGATTTGTAAAACACTTTCATCAATTCTTCTTTTCTGTTTTTCTGGCGGTTTGTATCTGTGTCAATTTCGCAATTCTTTATTTTCTGGCATTTTTGTTTCTGCCGATTTCTAAACATTTCATGATTTCCTGTCTATTTCTGTTGTTTCTGGCGATTTCCAAAAACTTTCAACCTGTCTTTTTGTATTTTTGGCATAGTTTGAAACATTTTGCAATTGTCTTTTCGTTTTTACTGGCCGGTTAGGGTAAACTTTTCTTGATATGCACTTATTCTGTGTTTGGGGCCGGATTTTTTACACTTTCTGAATCTGTCTATTTCTGTGCTGGGCGGTTTGTAGAGACTTATAATCCTGTATCTGTAGATTGAGGGAGTTGTAACACTTCATTATTTCCTTACTTTGGCCTGTGTGTTCCTGACTCAATGTGTGATACTGTGTCGATCGAATTGTTGTGACTGTTGTGATCGTGTTTACTATCTCTCCTCTCCTCCCATTTGAACTCCGAAACCTCGCCAACGGTCTTCGTAGTACTTTCGATATTCTGTACTCTTGTGCTGTTTAACGTTACAGTCTGCTGTTAAGATCTTTTTCTTGTTATCGACACTTTATTGGGGGCCTGTTTTTTCTGTTCTAGTGGTCAGTATAGGTTATTGCTAATGTTTCATGTAAATGTATGAGACCTCATAAGCATGCGGTTGCCTCTATTCTTTCCTGAACTTGGCAAATTGACCTTAAAACTACTGTAAAGTTGTTATATTGCCACAATTGATATTTGATTTGTTGCATTTGTTACTATATTTTTGCTTGATTCACTTATTACTCTTTTTGTGTTATTCAGCTGACTTTTATCTATTCAATGCTAACACTCATTATTCGATCTTCTTTCTTGGTTTTTTCCACCACCTATACTCTTTCTGTTCAGTCCTATATTGACTTTGTAACAAGTTTGTTTTAAATTCATTTAACTATCTATATTTTTATTTAATTGGTTAATGGTTGTTTTTATCTCGCTGATATTGTTAGTTTTTATTGATACTGAATGTTTTACCATGTAAACATTGTCACTTGTTACCTGCTAACATTCAGTTTCCTCGTTTATATTTCACTATAATACTGCTGTAAATATACCTTAAACTTCTATCTTGTAAATTATTATATCCCACAATTATATTCTGATTTTTACCAATTTATTCTATATTTTACAATCTGCTTCCAGCTTGTTATGACTTTTTTGTGATTGTATTCAAGCATGATTTTTAATGTATTTCAATGTAAACTGCATATTCGAAGTTGTTGGGTTTTGGGGTTTTTTTATCAGCCACTAATACGTCTTTCTGTGTACAGTTCCAGTGATATGTATCATGATATGTAAATATATGTTGTATACTATTTATCACTAATTCATATTTTTGAAAGTATGGATTAAAAAGCCAGTTTTTAGCACAGCCAAATGAAATGTTGGTATGCAAGTTTTTGTTTTCTTTTAACAGTGTGCGTGTGTGTGTGTGTGTGTGTGTATTTTTGTTGTGTGTGAGAGAGAGAGTGTGTGTGTGTGATGAACTCTTGCTTTTCAGTTACTGTTAGTATTCATGTTATTTTGGGGTATATTGCTGTTTAGGTTTATTCTCCTGTTCAATTTGTTTGTAATCCTCCATACCCCAAAAGGGGTGAAAGGAATGAAATCTTGAATCTTGTGTGTATGTGTGTAATTTCGTTGTGTGTGTGTGTGTATTTTTGTTGTGTGTGAGAGAGAGAGAGAGAGAGAGAGGGGTGTGTGTGTGTGTGTGTGTGTGTGTGTGTGTGTGTGTGTGTGTGTGTGTGCACGCGCGCGCTGGTGTGTTTTACATATGATCATAGTAATTATGATGTCACAAAGGCTCTCTTTGGGTCCAGAGAAAAAGGAGTTAACAAGACCAACAAAAATAAGTACCTTCTTAAAAAAACACAATCAGCAAAAAACAACAACAACAACAACACCTAAAGCAAAACCAAGTGTATATCCAGTATCAACTTTCTTTAATTGTCTTGCAGTTCTATTGGACAATGAATATTCGCCCTTCTTAAAGTGATTTGAAAGTCTGTGTGTGTGTGTGTGTGTGTGTGTGTGTGTGTGTGTGTGTGTGTGTGTGTGTGGTGTGGTGGTGGTGGTGTGTGTCTGTCTGTCTGTCTGTTGTCTGTCTGTCTGTGTCTGTGTCTGTGTGTGCATGTTTTGACGTATGCTTTGTAAGTTTGCGGTGTACCCTTTTATCATGAGAGGATTAACAAGTTATTGTTTGTATACAGCATGGTTTGTTTGTGATTGATTGTC
The DNA here is from genome assembly GCA_028751875.1 of Rapana venosa. Lineage (NCBI taxonomy): Eukaryota > Metazoa > Mollusca > Gastropoda > Neogastropoda > Muricidae > Rapana > Rapana venosa. The sequence continues at coordinate 14,203,422 of CM054150.1, read as the reverse complement.
TTTGATAATAATTATAGAGTACTCACCCAAATGTACCAATAAAACATTATGCTGAAAAATGAAAGAATTCATGGTGTGGATTGTGTTGTACTTGTTGAATCTTTGCTGTATCTGTCTATCTGTCTGTTTATCTGTCTGACTGTGGGTCTGTCGTTTCTCTGTCCGTCTGTATGTCACTCTGCATGCCCTTCCCTCGGTCTGGCTGTCTGCTGTCTATCTGTTTATTTTACAGAGTCGTTGTCTTTTGGTGTCTCTTTTTTTCTTGTCTGTGTCTTTGTCTTTTCTTCTGTCTTGTTTTCTTGTTGTCTTTGTCTGTCTCTCTCTTTCTCTCTCTCTCTCTCTCTCTCTTCTCTCTTCTCTCTCTTCTGCCGCGCCGCGCCGCGTCTCCACACACACACACACCACACACACACACACACACACACACACACAAGATGTTTAAATTCGACATGGATTTATGAATTAAAAATAACCGTGATTTTAAAACTGCTACACTCACTCGCCTCATCAACACAAACACATTGTACATTGCACCCGTATAGTTACTACGTTCAGTCCAACCTGCACACACACTTAACTTAGCAACACAACACAACTCAGTGCAGATTAAGATTAATTCCTGTCACCCCGTGTTTGGGGTTGTGGATTACAAACAATTGACGGGATAATACTGTATCAGTCTATACACCCAATATTGGTCTGTGCCCACATCACAGCACCCCACACACTACACTCACACGCACAGTCTCGTACTCAACCGCTATAAACCCTTGTCAGCGTTTGTGTGCTGTGCGTTGTATTGGTACTTGCCTGCGTGGCGTTGTGTGCGTGCGTGTGTGTGTGTGTGTTGTTCGTAGCGTGCTGATGCGTATTATTGTTTAATGTGAGTAGTGACGATGGAATGGTGCTAGTGTGTGGATGTGATGAGCGTGCATTGTCCCTCGTGATAGTTCTCGCTGTGCATGCGTGGTTGGGTTGACGTGTGGTGTGCTGGATGTTGTGTGTGCTATGCGTGTGTGGTTGTGTGTGTTAGTGCGCTGTGTTGTGCGTGCGCGCGCGCGCGTGTGTGTGTTGTGTGTGTGTGTGTTTTGTCTGTGTGTGTGTGTCTGTGCGCGCGTGTGTGTCTGTGCGTGCGTGTGTGTGTGTGTGTCTGTCTGTGCGTGCGTGCGCGTGCGTGTGTGTCTGTGCGTGCATGCGTGCTGTGTGTGTGTGTGCGTGCGTGCGTGCGTGCGTGTGTGTGGTGTGTGTGTCGTGTGTGTGTGTAGTTCAAGCAAGACAAGAATATTGGTAATTAATTAATTAATTAATTAATCAATGAACAAGGAAACGGGCAAGTGTGGAAGGAAGAAGGCAGTGTCCCAAACCAGGAAGATCGTCAGCGCTGCAATGAGTCAGGTCCTGGATTGACAGGAGGACTAAGCTGGTTTCATTCCCTGTGCTGCCCAGCGCTCCGGGGACCACGTAGCATAGTTAAGCCATACGAATATTGTTGTTTGTTTTTTTGTTGTCTTTCTTTCGTTCGTTCGTTCGTTCTTTTCTTTTTTTGGTCGAGGGTTTTTTGTTGTTGTTGGTGTTTGTTGTTTTTTTTTTGGTTTCTTTTCTTTTTCGTTCGTGTGTTTGTTCTTTCGTTTGTTTCTCTGTATTCTTTTATTTAGGTTTTGGGTGGTTTTTTGTTTTTGTTGGGGGGGTTTTTTGGTTGGGTTAGGGTTGGTTTTTTTATGTTGTTGGTGGTGGTGTGGTGGTGGGTGGGTGGGGGGGGGGGGGGGGGGGTCTTTATTTTCTTTCCTTTTCTTTTGTTGTTGTTGTTGTTGTTGTTTCTTTATCTCTTTTCTTTTTTTTTCTTTTTCTTTTTTTTCTTTGTTTTTTTTTCTCCCCCTTTCTTATGTTCTTTTATCTTTCTTTTATTTCTCTTTTTAAAATTTATTTCTGTTCTTTCTATTTTTATTTTTATTTTACTTTTTTCATGTTTAGATCTGAATAAAAAATCGTTTCTTTTAAAATGATATCAGGTAAAAATTAACTTGAAACGCAGCTATCTCTGTTTGTTTGGTCTTTGTCTTTAAGATTATTCTGAACAAAGCAAGCCACTGCTACCAACTTATTTTCCTACATGTTCCTAGTGTGCGAACGCATGCAGAACATCTTGCGCACACGTTAAATCCTGTTCCACTGTTCGAAAGAGTAGGCCATTGTGTGCCGATGGGAACAGATGACAAAATTTACAAAACCGCATACACACGCATAAATAATTTTAAAAAATTTAAGTCATCTGAGCGCTTTGATTTGTTGCTTTACAAGATTC
>CM054150.1:14181967-14193120 GCA_028751875.1 Rapana venosa | reverse complement strand
AAAAATTCTGCGTCGTTCGCACACGGGTTTTGGGTTTATAGCCATCCGGATTTTGAGGGAGTGGAGTGGGCACGTGTTAATCCAGAAAAAAAAATCCTTTTGAAGGTTCGAACCAGGGTCATCAGATCAGAGGCTCCTCAAACCCCCGGCTACCCGCGAGAGAGAGAGGAGAGAGAGGGGAAAGAGAGAGGGAGAGAGAAGGAGAGAGGACAAAAAGACGACGACAGACAGAAGCAGAGAGACAGACAGAGAAAGAGAGAGAAAAAAAGAGAAAGAGAAGACAGACAAAAGACGGAGAACAGAGGGACGACAGAAAAAGCTAGGGGGACAAAGACGCATACAAATGGGATGATTCGAGGGGGTTTTTGGGGGGCTTGACTCAAACTTGACTTTGACTTGCTTTGACTTGAACGTCGGGGGGGACAAAAACAAACGGTCGGAAGAACGGGGGACAAAGAAAGGTAAAAAAGGGGAGAGCGCAGAAACCCACTACGGACCACCCTTTTCCCAAATGTTTGGGAAAAACATTGGGCAAGGTGTTCTTTAATAGGGAACGTGGGGTGTGTGGTGTGTGTGTGGTGTGTGTGTGTTGTGTGTGGTGTGTGTGTGTGTGCCCGGTGTGTTTGTGTGCGTCCTGTGTGTGTGTTGCGTTTTGTGTGTGTGTGTGGGTGTGTGGTGTGTTGTGGGGTGTTGGGTGTGTGTGTGTGTTGTTGTGTTTTTTGTGTGTGTGTGTGTGGTGGGGGTTGTGTGTGTTGTGTGGTGTGTGTTGGGGTTTTTTTGTGTGGTGTGTGTGTGTGTGGGGTTTGTGTGTTTGGTTTGGGTTTGGGGTGTTGTGTGTGGTGTGTGTGTGTGTGTGTGTGTGTGTGTGTGTGTTTTTTTTGTGTCCGCGTTGTGGATCAGAAGAATTTCAGATTCAATTCGTTTTTCAGATTTTTATTGCCTTTAAGTCTGGATTTTTTGAACAACAAAACATAACTTAATTTTTACTTTTTGGCTAAAAGTGATGTAATAAAAACATGTTGTATTTACTTCCTTTTTTTTTTTTAAAAAACACTCATACAAATTGATTTATTGCTTTATATATCAACTGTGATTATGTACTTAATTTATGTACACATTTTTTTGGTTTTTTGTTTTCTTTTTGATTTTTAATAACAAAGTATTTCGGTTATCTAAAAAAATGCTTTTCTTTCAAGTAAATAAAAATTCTCTTAAATTTTGTTACTTTTCTACTTTTTCTGTCCTCTTGGAATATTTTGGTGTTCCCTTTCTTATCATTAAATTGCACAGCTTGTGCGAAATTTCAATATGTCTTCATGAGTTTTTTTTTCATAGTTTACAAGTAGGGTTCCCAATCTGTATTTTTGGGTAGCAAAAATAAAATTTTTTTTTTGCAAATCTTTTTTTTGGGGAGATCCAAAATGTTTTATAATGCCCTCAAGTTTTCTTCTAACAGCATAAGTAAAACCGATAACATTAAGGTGCTTTGTTCTTCCAGACATGTTTGAACCAATTGTGTACAGAATATTTTTCATGTGTTTACCCTTTTTCGTATGTTTTTTTTGTATACAAATAACGTATACTATTCAATATAAGAGTCGGGTTTTTTGATTCTGTCAAATGAACCCAAAAAGGATATTTCTGGCATATGTTTTTAAGGGCAGTGAAATCTCCCTAATTCCCCAAAGTGGGTATACTAATCTTTTTAGAACCCTTCATTTTTTTACAAAATTTTACTGAAAATTTATAAAAAAAACTGTTTGGGTAAGCTTCTTAAACAGTTTTCAATATAAATTCGTCTCCCCATTTAAAAAAAAAAGGAAACCAAATTTCTGCCCTAGTTTTAAAACGGGGTTTATCAGTGATCGAATAAAGCTTTATTATAGTGTCTTAAATTTTTGCCCATGTTTCCCCTTTTAAAAGGTATATTGCTTTGTTGCTTTGTTTTATAAATGTTTTTGTTTGCTTAAAATTTCCCGTTCGATGAAAACGAACCTAGAATTTAAAGTTTCTCTTTTTCCAATTACATGCTCCCACATTTAAAATGAATTGGAATTTTTGGAGGTGATTCGAAAGACTATTACCTTTGTTTTTGTTTTTTTTTATCTTTAAAACCCCCAAATTTGAACGTATTTTTGGAGTTTTTTCAGTTTTGTTTGAAGACCTATTTTTTTTTGATAGCAATGCCAGGTCATCGCATAGAGTAAACAAAGGGAATTTTGTCTTTTTCGGTTTTATGGCGAAACTTTCTATCGTAATTGAACTATATATTGACTATCATTAAATAAAGTAAAACTTAAAGTTTTCCCCGATGACCCCTTTTCTGACTTTATTTTTTTGGTGTTTGCCCGTATTTTTGAAATATTGTTCATTGGAAACAGTTTTTTTTGACATTAAAAAATTTGCCTGTTTTCCCATTTGTTTAACTTTATAAGAAGACCCCCGTGCCCACATTTTTCAAACCTTTCTGAAAACTACAAAGCAGAAATAAAGTCTTTTAGTTTTTACTTTTAGTACACATATTAAATTGTTTAAATAGGAAGTATGGGCCGTTGTTTGCATGCTTCTGAAACCGCTTGTTTTCTGACAATACTATTGTTATTTTCAAATTTCAGAATTCTTGGTTTAGTATTTGACAAAAAAATTTTCCAATAGTGTTTGTCAACGTTTTCCCCTTTTATTTTCGGGGTTTAAAATGCACCTTTTTTTTATTGGGACATTCATTTTTTTTTTTTTCTTTCCATCACGGGGTATATACCTGTTTCTAAAATTTAAAAAAAAAAATTCCCCATTTTCTCTATAAAATAGATGAAACTGATTTTTCTTTCGTTTGTGATCCACTTTTCGGCGATTTGTTATTTTTCAGTTTTTGATTGTTTTTAATGATTTTCTTGTTGTATTTGCTTATCTAGCAGTGGTTATTTAATATTTTAATTCTAAAAAACCCGCTTTGTACTTGCTTTTTGTTTGGATCTTTTTGCGGTTTTTTACCAAAAAGGTTTTTAAATGTTCAGTCCATTTTTTACTAATATGATTTGTGTTTTAAACCATCATCTTCACTTTTTTTTAATTTTTGTAAAATTTTCCACAATATACTCGGATCTACGTCAATGGGCCATAATGTAGCTGTGATACCAGATGAATTTTTTGAGATTTTGTTTTTTTTTTTATTTTAAAGTATTATATTGTTTTCTTTTCATAAAGTATATTTCTCGAAGTTCAGGTTTTCTACGGGGTTTATTTCTTGAATTAGTTAGAGACTTTACTTCTTTTCTTGTACTGTTACATTCTGAATCAAACCCAAATTTTATTGTGGTTTATTTCTTCTTACCGGTTTTGAACTTTCTGGTCTTCAAAGTAATTTTGCCACTTTGAGAATGAATAGCAGACAGTTGTCTTGGAATGTTCATTTACTAGTTTTTGTGGAATCAGGCTGCTTTGTACTTTGTTGTTTGTTTTAATACTGTATTAGTTTCAGTTTTTATTTGTTGTGTGTGTGTTGTTGTGTGCGTGTCCGTTGTGTGTGTGTGTGTGTTGTGTGGTGTGTGTGTTGTGTGTGTGTGCGCGCGCGCGCTGCGCGTTGTGTGTGTGTTTTTCCGTTTTGTGTGTGTGTGTGTGTTGTGTGTGTGTGGTTTCCGTGTGTGTGTGTGTGGTGTGTGTGTGTGGGGTGTGTGTGTGTGTGTGTGTGTGTGTGTGTGTGTGTGTGTGTGTGTGTGTGTGTGTGTGTGTGCGCGTGTCCGTGTGTGTGTGTGTCCGCGTGCGTGTGTGTGTGTGTGTGTGTGTGTGGTGTTGTGTGTGTCTGTGTGTGTTTGTGTGTGTTTGTGTGTGGGGTGTGTGTGTGTCCGCGTGTGTGTGTCCGTTTGTGTGTGTGTGCGTGTGTGTGTCCGTGTGTGCGTGCGTGCGTGCGCGCGCGCGCGTGTGGAGAGAGAAGGAGAGAGAGAGAGAGAGAGAGAGAGAGAGAGAGAGAGAGAGAGAGAGAGAGAGTGAGTGTGTGTGTTTATTTTATTTTTTATCTATCTTATTTTTTTAATTCTTTTATATCGAGGATAATGGAATAAGCACTTATGTGCTTTTTTTTACATCTAGTCCCCGTGTGCATGCGGTTTTGTAAATCTTGTTATCTGTTCCAACCGGCACACAATGACCTACTCTTACGAAAAGCGGAACAGAATTTAACGTGTGCACAAGGTGTTCTGCGTGCGTTCGCACACAGGGCCTCGGTTTATAGTCTCGTACGAAGGACTTTTGGGGAGAGTGGAGTCTGCACTGATGTTAACTCCTGGGGAAAATATCCCCTTGAACGGGAATCGAACCCGGTCTTCAGATTGCGAGCGCAATGTTCTAACTACTAGGCTATCCCGTGCGCGCGTGAGGGAAGGATGGAGAGAGAGAGAGGGATGGAGGAGAGGGAGGGACGAGATTGAGGGAGAGAGAGGGAGACCGGAGAAGAGAGAGAGAAAGAAGAGAGAGAGGATGGGGAGAGAGGGATGAGTAAGAGGGAAAGTATGGGGAAGTAGAGAGAGAAGGAGACGGACGAGAGAGAGAGATAGAGAAAGAGAGAAGAGAGAGAGAGAGAGAGAGAGAGAGAGAGAGAGAGAGGAGGATGAGGTAGAGAGGGACGGAGGAAGAGAGAGGGAGGGATGGAGAGGGAGAGAGAGAGAGTTAGAGACAGAGTTCTCATCCTCATTGACTACATACAAAATTTACAAAACCGCATACACACGGGACTGGATGAAAGAAGCACATGTGTGCTTATTCCATTGTCCTCGAAATAAAAAGGAAATCTCTCTCTCTCTCTCTCCTCGTCTCTCTCTCTCTCTCTCTCTCTCTCCCTACTCTCCTCTCTCTCTCTCTCTCTCTCTCTCTGGGGACGGAAGAGCCTGGTGGTAGAATTGTGCACTAGGGTTTGAGCCTAGGGCCGATCCACCGCCAAGACAACCCCTATCAGGGGTATTTTCCCCCCTGGAGTTAACGTTAGTGCTGACTCCACATCCATCCATCCATCCATCCCATCCATCCCTCCATCCCTCTACCCATACATAACATACATACATACATAGAGAGAATCCAGCCTCAAAACATACCTATTTCAAACCTAAATTTTCCCCTACTGTTTCATCTCATATCTGTCCCCTGCCTTTAACAGCCAAAATTCCATCACCCTGCTGAAATGTATAACCTCTGTTTTGTTGTTGTCTTCAATTTATAACGTCTGTTCACGCTAAGTGATATTAGACGAATATAACATCTGTGTGTGTGTTGTGTGTGTGTGTGTGTGTGGTGTGTGTGTGGTGTGTGTGTGTGTGTGTGTGTGTGTGTGTGTGTGTGTACATTTGAATTTTTTAAAACTGTTAATCATTGTTGGTTGCATGTGAGGAGCGGATTGAATGCAAGCAATCTGATTTGTATTTGCAAGATATAGCGCTATATAAATTCCGTTTATTATCATTATTATTATTGTTATAAAGGGGAAGGGCTAGAGGAGAGAGAGAGAGAGGGAGAGAGAGGAGAGAGAGAGAGAGAGAGAGAGAGAGAGACAGAGACAGACAGTCAACGATAGACAGACACTACACACACCACCATACAGACTCTGTCAGATGCGCATACTCTCCTGAATATACCCCCCACCCCTTACCCTGCTTCTCTCCGTCTAATAACTATCACTTTTGTTGAAATACGTTTAAACTGAACACCACACACACACACACAACCTAACACACACAACACAACACAACACACACACAACACACACTACTAATACACACACACGCGTACGCACACACACACACACACACGCACACACTTACACTAACACACACAATGTACCATCTTGAAATAAAAGTTTGACTGACTTTGACTTTGACACACACACACTAACACACACTCACACACAAACACATAATCAGACACACTCACACACACTAACATACACTAACACACACACACACACACACTACACACACACACACAACACACACACAACACACAACACACACACACACACTAACACTAACACACACACATCCTTCGGTTGAGACTATAAACCGAGGTCCGGGTGCGAACGCACGCAGAACTCTTGCGCACCGTTAAACCCCTGTTCCGCTTTTTGGGAAGAGTAGGCTATTGTAACCCATAGGACAAGAGACAGAATTGAAAAAACCGCATACACACGGACAGGATGTAAAAAACACAGAAATGCTTATTCCATTATCCTCGATATAAAAGAATAAAAAAAATCAAATAAAAAATAAAATAACACACACTTACACACACAACACACACACACACAACACCACACACCACACACACCCCCCCCCCCTACAATTAAATTTTCAATTCAATCTTTTATTTAAAGGGGGTTTTTTTTTTAAAAAAACCCCCCAAAAAAACCCAAGGGGTAATAAATTTTAAAAACCCCCCAAAAACCCAATTCGGTACCACGCATGGCGCCACTCAACAAAGGGCAAAACAGACGACAGACAAACAACGACAGAAAACAGGGGAGGGGAAAACAGTCTGGGGGCATACTTTTATTCTCTCTTAGCTGGATGTAGGAGGCACCGTGGTCAAGTGGTTTAGGCGGTTCAACTCGTGATCCAGAGGTCGCGGGTTCTGATCCCGCTCGGCTCGGTGTTGTGTCCTTGGGAAAGACACTTTACTCCTATTTTCCCTACTCCACCCAGGTGTACAAGTGGGTACCAGCTCTGCTGGGGGAAGTATCTGGCGACCAGACTAGCGTCCTGTCACAGGGTGGTGAAAAACCATCAATTGGCTTAACGCTACAGAAACCGGGATAAAGCTCCGGCCTATTGGGGCCTTCTGGCTCGAAAGAACATACTTTTTTTTTTCTTTAGCTGGGATGTAGGGGAGTAGACCCAGTTATGACAGCTTTGTCTGCACGAGAGAAGAAGCCAGACTTAGACCTACACACACACAGGGTTCATACCATGGGACAGCTGACACGTCTGATGTCTATTACTTTTGACCAAGTAGGATGATGAGAGAGAGAGAGGGAGAAAGAGAGAGAGGGAGTAGAGAGAGAGGGTGGGAGAGAGAGGGAGGGGTAGAGAGAGAGAATGGAGAGAGAGAGAGAGGGGGTGGAGAGAGAGGAGGGTAGAGAGAGAAGAGGGGGGGAGAGGAGGAGAGGGGGAGAGGTAGAGAGAGAGGGGGTGGAGGGAGGAGGGGGGGGGAGAGAGAGGAAGGGGGGGTAGAGAGAAAAGGGGGGGTGGAAGGGGAGGGGGGGGGAGGTGAGAGGAGAGAGAGAGGGAGAGGTAGAGAGAGAGTGTGTGGGGTAGAGAGAGAGGTGAAGGGGTAGAGAGGAGGGTGGATAGAGAGAGGGGGGTAGGAGAGTGAGAAGGGGGGGGGAAGAGAGGGAGAAAGAGAGGGGTGAGGGGGAGTGGAGAGAGGGGAGAGAGAATTACATGGGAAGGAAAGAAGAGAGAGAGAGAGAGAGAGAGAGAGAGGAGAGATATATATATATATAATTATATATATATATATATATATATATATATATATATTCGTCTGCCTAAATTGGCATCAACAAAATCTCTCTCTCTCTCTCTCTCTCTCTCTCTCTCTCTCTCTCTCTCTCTCTCTCTCTCCCTCAATCTGTCTGTCTCTCTCCCTCTGTCTGTCTCTCTCTCACTCTCTCTCTCCCTCTGTCTGTCTGTCGGTCTCTCTCTCCCTCTGTCTGTCTGTCTGTCTCTCTCTCTCTCTCTCTCTCTCTCTCTCTCTCTCTCTCTCTCTCTCTCATTCCCTCTCTCTCTCTCTCTCTGTTTGTCAGACAGGCAGGCTTTCTTTTACATTTTACCCTCAAAGAATACGGGATGGAATGACTGAATCCATAGATGATTAAAGAAATGAATATGAGAGAGAGACAAAAAGAAACAGGACAAAGAGAAGAACAAGAAAGAGAAGAGGAGAAGCCGACAAAAGGATTAGAAAACAGAAACAGAGAGAGGAAGACAAAAACAGAAAGAGACGGGAAGAAGGAAAAGAAGACAGGAGAAAAGGAGGAACGAGAAACAGACATAGAGAAAGAGTGAGCAAGAGAGAACAGACATACAGACACGCCGAGAGAAAGAGAGAGAGAGAGAGGAGAGGGAAAGAGAGAGAGAGAGAGAAAAGGGGGAACCCGAGAGAAGGAGGGGACAGGAGAGAGGGAGAGAGAGAGAAACATTTATGCCCATTTTCTTCCCAAACATGTTTTTTTCTGGCTGGTTACATTATGGTGTACAAAGCTCGATAAAACGTGTGTGTGTGTGTGTGGGGTGTGTGTGTGTGCGTGCGTGCGTGCGTGCGTGCGTTTTGTTGTGTGTGCGTGCGTGCGTTGCGTGGCGTTGTGTGTGTTTGTGTGTGTGTGTGAGTGAGTATGTATTGTGAGTGTGTTTTTTGGTGTGTGTGTGTTTTGTGTTTTGTTTGCTTGTATTTGTGTCCCTTTCGATATGAATGTATGTGTGTGCGTGCGCATGTTTTGTTTGGTTTGTTGTTTTTTTATCTTTTATATCGAGGATAATGGAATCAGCACTTATGTGCTTTTTTACAACCAGTCCCCGTGTGTATGCGGTTTTGTAAATCCTGTCATCTGTTCCCACCGGCACACAATTGCCTACTCTTCCGAAAAGCGAAACAGGAATTAACGTGTACGCAAGATGTTCTGCGTGCGTTCGCACACGGGGCCTCGGTTTATAGTCTCATCCGAAGGATTGTGTATGTGTGTCTGTGTGTGTGCATGGGAATATGTGTGTATGTTTGTGCGTGAGTATTTGTTTAGTGAATGTATGTCTGTATTAGTGTGTGAATTCGTAAGTGGTTATGTACGTCAATGTATGTGTGTATGCGCTATGTGTGAGCGTGTGTGGTGAAGCAGTGTGGTCATGTATGCCCGCGCACAGCGTATGTGTGCGTGCACGCATCTGCCAGTACCATGTGTGTATGTGCGCAGGCTATGAATTTATGCATTGTATAATTATTAGCACAGCAAGTGACCACATGTAGTATTCTGTTTGTTGTCAAATGTTCTTCTTTTAGTGTTTCTTGTCATGTTCAAGTGTGGTTGAATGGTTGGTTGACGGGTTGAAGTTGGCTGGTTGGTTGGTAAGCTTGGCGATGTTGGAGTTGCGGATGGTTGGTTGGCTTGGCCTGGCTGGTTGATGGTTGGCTGGTTGGTTGACTGGTTGGTTAGTTTAGTTGCGGCTGATTGATTGGTTGGTTGGTTGCTGATTGGTCGGGTAGTGGTTAGTTTGGCTGATTGGTTGGATGGAGTTCGTTGGGATGGTTAGTGGGTTGGTTTGGCTGGCTGAGTATGGTTGCTGTATTGGCTTGTCTGCGGTTGGCTAGTTTGTTGAGTGTTGGCCTGGTTGAGGTTTTGGTGGTTGTGGGTTGCGCATAGTATTGCCTGAGTCTGGCTACTTTTGGTGGGTGGGTTAGCGGAGACAAGGATAGCCTGGTGGTTATAAGCCTTGCGTGTTGCGAAAAAAATCTGACGCCCGGGTTCGACCCAGAGTTCAATCGAGCCACTACCCAACGAACCCGGTTCAAGGGAGGATTTCCCATCTAGAGTTTAATATCAGTGCGAGTCTCCAGCCAGTCCCAGATGAACTGTAACACCGATATGAACTGCGTAACAATCACCATGATGAAGACCTTAACAACTGCCAGATTGATGACTGTAACACAAGATGAGACTGTAACACGCAGACGAGTACTGTAACATCACCATATGGAGTACTGTACACCAGATGAGCTGTGACCAACCAGATTGAGAGATGTGACACACAATGAGACTGTAACATCACCAGATTGAGACTGAGTAACACCCGCCAGATCAGACTAACACCAGATGAGACTGTAACAACCCAGATGAGACTGCGCGACACCACAGAACTAGTAACATCCAGCTGAGACTGTAACCCAATGAGACTGAACCACACCAGATGAAGACATGACCACCAGATCAACGTAACATCACCAGAATGAACCTGTAACATCACCAGATGAACTGAGTAACTTCCAGACAGAGACTGGTAACACAACCGTCACACGCTGCCACCCACCGAGGCTGCGAGTGCACCGACACACCGCACCGAACCCTTCCCGGGACTAGACACGCACACCTAACCTCACATAAACCACTCCAAACACCACAACCAGACACCTGTCCACAACACCCAACATTACGCGCGCCAGCGTTATGCCGCCAGCACCCAGGAACCTCAACCGCCACCCGCCACACCCACACCTAGAACACCGCACTTAAACCACAAATAGCACCACCGACACCAACACGTACCCTTGCTAATCCCGACCGCGAGCCACGAAAAGACCGAACCAACCACCCAACTAAGCAACACCCCCATCTGCCCGTCCCTGACCGCCGGTTTTCACATCGTCACCTCCTCGCATCTACCCGACGCCCACCAGCCCGAGCATGCCGCATTACATCGCATGACCGTAAACGAATCACCCCCGCGGCGCAACCAGCAGACACACTGCGCCAACGCACGCCGCCAAGACCCCCAGAGCCCACAACCCAACCAGAACGATCCACCATCCACAAACCGCTCCTTACCGCACACCGCACCGAAAACACCCAGCCTTAGACCGGCCCAACTTAACTATCCAAACCGCCCGACCGATGCGGTGATGAGCGAACCTACCTCTCTGCACACCCCATGTGAGCACCCGACCCTCCACCAGCACCCCATAACCGGCAACCAAGCCTCGATCACCGAGCCAATGAGCGACTGTAACACAGATGAGACTGCGTAACACCAGAATGAGACCTGTAACAACACACAGAATGAGACTGTAACAACACCAAGAAGAGACCTGTTAACTTCCACAAGGTGAGAGACTTTACCACCATATCAACTGTAACATCACCAGATGAGACTGACACCGCCAGATGAAACTGCGGTAACACCAGATGAGACTGTAACATCACAGATAACCTGTAACACCAGATGAGACTGTAACATCACCAGATTGAACTGTAACAATCACCAATGAACTGTAACACCAGATGATACTGTAACATAACCAGTGAACTGTAAACAACACCAGATGAGACTGTAACAACACCAGATGAGACTGTAACAACTCCAGATGAGACTGTAAACACGCTAGATGAGCTGTAACATCCAAGACTG
>CM054150.1:14156967-14166967 GCA_028751875.1 Rapana venosa | reverse complement strand
GGAGGGGGGAGAGAGAGGGGAGAGAGAGAGGGTAGAGAGAGAGGGAGACAGACAGACAGACAGAGAGATAGAGAGAGATAGATAGATAGATAGATAGATAGATAGATAGACAGATAGATAGATAGACAGATAGATGATAGATAGATAGATAGATAGATAGATAGATAGATAGATAGATAGATAGACAGAAAGACAGATAGATAGGTAGATAGATAGATAGATAGATAGATAGATAGATAGATAGATAGATAGATAGACAGAAAGACAGATAGATAGATAGATAGATAGATAGATAGATAGATAGATAGATAGATAGATAGATAGATAGATAGATAGAGAGAGAGAGAGAGAGAGAGAGAGACTTCAGACAATTTATTCAGATAGGTGGCAGCCCCTGGTGAAGGGGTGGAAACATAATTATAGAGGTGATAGTGTACAGCCATACACTGTCAACTCTTCCATGAATTCGAAAAGAGATAGAGAGAGAGAAAGAAGGACACAGACAGACAGACAGACAGACACACAGAATGATCGATCGATAGAGAGAGATAGAGAGATAGAGAGAGAGAGAGAGAGAGATAGATAGATAGATAGATAGATAGATAGATAGATAGATAGATAGATAGATATAGATAGATAGATAGATAGATAGATAGATAGATAGATACAATTACAATGACAAATTCTTTTATTTCGAGGATAATGAATAAGCACTCATGTGCTTTTTTACATCCAATCCCCGCCCGTAGGGATACATCTTAATGATAACCCAATACTTATACTCTCACACAGTAGAAACAAAGGGGAATAACCCTTTTAAAAACACACACTCACAAAAACAACAACAAACAAACAAACAAATAAATGAAAGAAAACCCTCAAAACACCACCACCATCTTCTTCTTCTTCTTCTTCAAGTGTCCGGTCTGGTCCTGCAGACATCGACGATCATGGCTCTCCATCCTTCCCTGTTCTCGGTCCCTCTCATGAGCTCATTGTTAGTGCCCTCTTTATTCGTTGCGAATTTGTTTAAGCTGTCTGTGAATTTTGTGTGTTGTCTTCCTCTGCTCTTGTTTCCACAGATTTTGCCACTCCATAACAGTTTCTCTAGTCCGTCAGCCCTGATTATATGGCCGAAAAATTTGAGCTGTCTTTCTCTGATGGTGTTGAGAAGGGATCTCTTGTACCCAGCCATTTCCATTACTTCTGCATTAGTTTTTCTTTTTGTCCATGAGATTTTCATGATTCTCCGGATGAACACATTTCCACTGCTTCTAGTCGCTGTTCTGTGTCTTTGGCTAGGGTCCAGCACATCACATCCGTACAGAAGAATGGACCATACGTAGGCTCTCAAAACATGGATCTTTGTCTTGAGGCTTATCTTACTGTTGGTAAAAATGCATTTCATTTTGTTAAAAGTTGCCTTAGATTGACCGATTCTCTTCTTGATTTCTGTGTCACACTTGCCGTCCGGGTGATAGTAAACCAAGGTATTTAAAGGTGTTTACTTGTCTGATTCTCTCTCCTTTAACAGGCTATGTTGCATTGTGGTATAAACAGCTTTTTTCGAGATCACCATGCATTCTGTCTTCTTTGCATTGAGCTGTAATCCTTTCTTTTCGCTTTCGTCTGTTACTGTTGTTAAAATCTTTTGCAGTTTTTCTTCAGAGTCGGCGATAAGGACTGTGTCATCTGCATATCTCAGGTTGTTGATGTTGTGGCCACCTACACTAATTCCCTCATGATTCTCAATATTTCGTAGAATTATTTCACTATATACATTAAATAAATCAGGCGAGAACACGCAGCCCTGCCTCACATCCCTGCAGATTGGTCTATATGACTGATGTCATTGTCGACTCTAATGGCTGCCTCCTGTTCCCAATATATGTTTCTGAGGACTCGAAGATCTTTCCCGTCGATGTATAGCCCTGCCAGAATATCAAACAAGTCGGAGTGTCGTACTTTGTCGAACGCTTTTGAGTAGTCAATGAAGCAGAGGTACAGGTCTTTCTGGACCTCGATGAATCTTTCCATGAGAGTTTTCAATGCGAAGATTGCATTTCTGGTGCCTTTGTCTGCCATGAATCCAAATTGCGTTTCTGATATTCTGGGAGTATTTTATTTCTCATTCTCTTCATGAGTATTCGTAAAAGAACTTTGGTGAGGTGACTCATCAGGCTGATTGTACGATGTTGGTCACATTCAGCTGTACCCAGTTTCTTAGGGATCGCAATGTAGATGGACTTCTTCATATCTGTCGGAATCTCTCCTGTGTCATTATATTGTTTAGTAGTTTTGTGACCGCCTTAATTCCCACTTCATCCAGGGCTGTTATCAATTCAAAGGGATATCATCAGGTCCTGGCGCCTTACCACTTTTCATCTTGCTGAGTGCATGTCTCACTTCGTCTTCCATGATTATGTGGCCATCTTCGTTGCTAATATGAGGAGGTGGACCTCTGTCGTCGTGGTATAACTCTTCGATGTATTCTGACCACCTGTTAAGAATATCTTCTTTTTCCATGAGTATATCTCCATCTCTCGACTTTATACAACCTGTTTTTGCATATGATTTCTTCCCTGTCACATCTTTTATTTTTTCATGCATAAGTTTTCCACCACCATCACCACCCCAAAAAAACCAAAAAAAACAACAACAAAACCAAACAAACAAAAGAAAAAGAACAAAACAACAAAAGGAAAAAACACAAGGAAAAACAAACAACAACAACAACGAACCCAAGGAAAACAGGAAAGAAAAAAAAACTTATAAAGTCATAAAAATAAACATCTACACATTTTAAATGGTACACATAGTTGTTACATATAACAATAAGATATTGAAATAGGGCATTCATTAAAACTTAAGTACAGCCGACAAGCCCAATAAAATATTGAAGATATACAGTATGAATCCTTCATCAGGATATACAACAACTACAACTATAAGCAAAACGATAAAAGGTGAGAGACAGACAGACAGACAGAGACAGAGATACAGAGAGAGTGTGTGTGTGTGTGTGTGTATTTCAGAGATAATATTAAATTTATAATTCTCAAAACAGTATACAATCATCATCAACAATCCTTTTTAATTATACTCGTTCAAATTATGTCATGATAATGAAATAAACTCAATACCCATACACTCACACAATAAAAACAAGAAACCAAAGAAAACAAGAAATCCAAACCTATACAGTCATTGATAGAGAGAGACTATGTGTGGGTGTGTTTCAGGGATAATAATATATAATACTCAAGACAGCACACGATCACCATCAACACTTTTTGATTATAATTATACTCATACAAATTGAACGTCATGATGATAAAGTAAGCCCAATACCCATACACTCACACAATAAAGAGGGGGGAAAACCCAATGAGTCATAAAAAGAACATCTACACATTCTAAGTAAGAGAGACAATTTCTGTTATTACCAGGATAATGAATAAGTACTCATGTGTTTTTTACATTCAGTCCCCGCCCGTAGGGATACATCTTAATAATTAACCCAATACTCATACTCAAGGGGAAAAACTTTTCTTTTTAAAACAGACAAACAAAAAACAAAAGAAAGCCCCAACAAACACCCCCCCCAAAAAAAAAAACCACAAAAAAAAACACAAAAAAACACAACCAAACAAATAAACAAACAAAAGAGAAAAAAGAAAAACAACAACAACCAACAACAACAACAACAACAAGAACACAACAACAAAGCAAATACCCCCCCCCCCCCCACCCACCAAAAACCCAAAAACCCAAAACCAAACCAAAAAGAAACACAACCAAACAAACAAAACCACAAAACAACAACAACAACAACAACAACAACAGCAACAATAAAAGAGAGAGAGACAAAAACAAAAACAAAAAAAAAGCCAAACTTATCGAGTCATAAAATTGAACACCTTCATATTGTAAAATGGTACACATAGTTGTTACACGTAACAACGAGATATTGAAATAGGACATTCACTGGAACTCAAGTACAAAATAATAGGGAAAATATAAAGTATGAATATGTCCTTCATTGGGATACACAACAACTATAGCTATGAGTAAATCAATAAAAAGAGAGAGAGAGAGAGAGGGGGGGGGGGAGAATGATTTAATTACACATCGGCCTAAGGCCCCAATACAGAGAGAGAAGAGAGAGAGAGAGAGAGAGAGAGAGAGAGGAGAAGAGAGAGAGAGAGAGAGAGAGTTTTTCAGAGATAATACTAAATATATAATTCTCAAAACAGCACACGATCACCGTCAACACTTATTTTGATTATACTCATACAAATTATATGTCATGATAATGAAATAAACTCAATATCCATACACTCACACACAAAAAAACCCAATAAAAACAAGAAGAAAGAAAGAAAGAAAAAGAGCCAAATCTGTAAGGTCACGAGAGAGGAGAGAGAAGAGGAGAGAGAGAGAGAGAGAGAAGAGAGAGAGAGAGAGAGAGAGAGAGAGAGAGAGTGTGTGTGTGTGTGTGTGTGTGTGTGTGTGTGTGTGTGTGTGTGTGTGGTGCGTGCGTGCGTGTGTGTGTGTGTGTGTGTGGTGGTGTGCGTGCGTGTGTGTGTGTGTGTGGTGCGTGCGTGCGTGCGTGCGTGTGTGTGTGTGTGTGTGTGTGTGTTTCGAGGACAATACTAAATATATGATTCTCAAGACAGCACAGGATCACCATCAATACTCTTTTTGAATATACTCGTACACACTGAATGTCATGATAATAAAATAAGCCCAATACCCATACACTCATACAATAAAGAGGGGAAAAAATCAATAAAGTCATAAAGAGAGAGAGAGAGGGGGGGGGGAGGGAGGGAGGAGAAAAACAGAGACAGAGAAAGTAGGACAGACAGACAGACTAGACAGACAGAGAAGAACCGATAAAGAAAACCGAAGAAAAAAACCAGAGACCTAGAGATACAGACAGACAGACAAACAAACAAACAGACAGACCAAGCGACAAACAGCCCGCCACACCGGCAACACAATAACAGAGACAAACGTACAGACACACACAAAATTACATTCTGCTCAAGACTGACCCACCACCCCCATCCCCACCCCCACCTTCCAACCACCCACTCACCCACCCTCTGTCGTTCTTTTGTAACACGTTGCGCATATGGCTACGACAAAAGATCACCACTCCCTCAAACGTTCCGCCTCCTCCCCCCCCCCTCCCCGCCTCCCTTCAAAGACTCCATCATTAGCGCAAACTCTCTCTCTCTCTCTCTCTTCTCTCTCTCTCTCTCTCTCTCTCTCTCTCTCTCTCTCTCTCTCTCTCTCTCTTGATCCAACTAGAAACAGGGAAACAGAACTGGGCATTTTTTTGTTAAGCAATAACTAACAACGCATGGATTTGGTATTGTGTGGATGTGCCAGGGAGTTGGATTTGAGCAAGGATTTATGTGGGAATTGAAAGACAGAATGATAGCTTCTTACAAACAAGACTGGCATGCTTGCATAGAAGTATCAGAAACGTATAACTGGTACTCCTCCTTTAAAAGTGTTTTTCAAACAGAAAAGTATATTACAGTTGTAACACAGAAATGGCATAGGAGTAATCTTGCTCGATTCAGATTAAGAACTTTAGGCTTAAATGTCTGCAAAAAAAGGTTTTCCACTGACAAATCTGCACAGTCTCCATGCCCCATGTGTGGCGCGCAGACTGAAGATGAAATGCATTTTTCGTTTGATTGTAATTCGTACGATGACATCCGTCAGAAATGCCTCACATTTAATGAAGAAATCTCAAGAATTAGAGATATAGTTAACATTCTCTTGAAAAATCACTTGCAAAATTTATTTCCCTTGCTTGTGACAGCAGAAAAAAGAAAACTGCAGCTAATTGATATACCTTTTCAATGTAACACTATTTTGTTTTCCATATTAATGGAATACGAACTCCATTGGCTAAATTGCCTTATTTGAATGTGAGGGTAGGTTGGTCGATTTGTCCTACACTGTTGCTGATTTGAAGGCAACATGACGCTGGTGAGTGTATGTGTGTGTGGGTATGTGTGTGTGTGTGTGTGTGTGTGTGTGTGTGTGTGTGTGTGTGTGTGTGTGTGTGTGTGTGTGTGTGTGTGTGTGTGTGTGTGTGTGTGTGTGCAAGCTGCTGATAATAATTAATGTATGATAGCAATTAATGCATTCGGTTGAATATAGTTATTGGAGATGCCTTTTCCTCTTTCGGTTTTCATTATTTCCTTGTTGCAAAAAGCATATTGTTTAAATTGTGTTCATACTGTGCTCCTTGCCAAAAAGACTGTATTGTTAATGGCAATAAATTACTTTCAGTGTTTCAGTGTTTCTCTATCTATATATCTGTGTGTCTGCGTGTCTGTCTCTCTCTATCTCTTTATCTCTCTCTCTATCTGTGTGTCTGTCTCTGTCCCTCTCACTCTCTCTATCTATCTATCTACCTATCTATTTATCCCTCTCTGTGTTTCTCTCTCACTTTCTTTAAAATAATTATTAAAGATATGAATACTTTTTGATGTGGTATACACTCTGTACGTGCGTATGTGTATGTGTGCGCGTGCGCGCGCGCTTGTGTGTGTGTGTGTGTGTGTGCGCGCGCACACACGCGCGCGTGTGCGTGTGTTTGTGCGTGTGTCTGTGCATGTATGCGTGTATTTGTGCTTGTCTGTATGCGTGTATGCGTGTATGTGTGCTTGTCTGTATGCGTGTGTGTACGTGCGTACGTGTGTGTGTGTGTGTGTGTGTGTGTGTGTGTGTGGTGTGTGTGTGTGTGTGTGTGTGTGTGTGTGTGTGTGTGTGTGTGTGTGTGTGTGTGTGTGTGCAAATCCTAAACAGCAATAACAAGTAGTCTGGGATACAAGTGAGAAAGAAATTAAAGGGAGAGGAAAAAAAATAAGAAAAATAAGGAGAAAAGAAGGGGTGCCTATAGCTTGGGACTTTGAAGAGAGAGGGAGGGGGGGAGAGAAGAGAAGCGGAGATAGAGGGAGAGAGAGATAGAGAGACTGGGAGGGAGGGAGGAAGAGAGAGAGGGGGGAGAGAGGGGGAGAGAGAGAGATGGGGAGGGAGGGTGGAAGAGAGAGGGAGAGGGAGGGAGAGAGAGGGGAGAGGGGAGGGAGAGAGAGAGAGATATGGGGAGGGAGAGAGGGAGAAAGAGAGAGAGGAAGAGAGAGGGAGAGAGAGATATGGGGAGGGAGAGATGGGGAGGGAGGGAGGACGAAGAGAGAGGGGGAGAGAAAGAGATGGGGAGGGAGGGAAGGAGGGAAGAAAAGAGAGAGAGGGGGGAGGGACAGAGATAGAAAGAGAGAGAGAAAGAGAGAGATAGAGAGAGAGATGGAGAGGGAGGGAGGGAGGAAGAGAGAGAGAGAGAGAGAGAGAGAGAGAGAGAGAGAGAGAAGAGAGAGAGAGAATGAGATGGGGTTGAGGAAGAGAGGGAGACAGGGAGAGACAGATAGAGTTGGGGGGGGGGGGGGGGGGGGGGGGAGTACGTGTATGCATGCATACACACGAACATATGTGTGTGTTTGTGTGTGATTGTGTTTGTGTTTGAGAGTGTGTGTGTGTGTATGTGTGTGTTTGTGTGCGCGCATGTGTGTTTGTGTTTGAGAGTGTGTGTATGTGTGTTTATGTGTATTTGTGTTTGTGTGTGTTTGTGTGTGCGTGCTTGCGTGTGTCTGACATTCACACACACACACACACACACACACACACACTTTGTACTTGCTAGGACATTGATGACCAGTATACTTGAATGCAAACACCCCCCCCCCCCCCCCCCCCAAAAAACACACCCCAAAACAAGAAACTAGAGGTAAGGCGAAAAGAAGAGATGTTTATAGTCTCGCAGCGTGATTGCAGAGAGATGGAGAGAGATGGAGACAGACAGACAACACACAGAGCGACACATTATATATGTGTGTGCGTGCGTGCATGGGCGCGCGAGTGCCTGTGTGCGCGTGTATGTGTGTGTATGTGCGTGAGTGTGTGTATGTGTATTCCGAAAAGAAAGAAATCATTGAGAGACAGCTAATGAATTGAAAGAAATGTACGGGAAGAAGAGCAACAGACCGAAATTGACGTTGTGTGAAGAAAAACCGTTTACATTCCAGCAAAAATAGTTCATTGAGTTCACTGGTTTCCACACACCACACACACACACACACATAATATATATATATATATATATATATATATATATATATATATATATATATATTTTATATATATATATATATATACACTTTTGTCTAACATCACTTAATGTGAACAGACGTTGAATTAAAGAAACACACACACACACGCACAGACACACACACACACACACACACACACACACACACACACATCTGTTGTCTGGGACTCCAGAAAAATACTGTTTTCAGCTGGAAAACTAACGACTTAAGTAGCACAAGTACCTCTTCCCGCACCCAAAGAGTTAACGAAGAGAGGCGAAACCAGATGGCACATGAACCAAAGCACTCAGAGACCAATGGATCATTAACTTCTTACAGCCCAACATAAAACACTGATTAACTCTCTGCCAGCCAGCTTCTTTCCTCCACAAGCAGGCTCCCCTCCCCTTCTTCCCCTTCATATATTCATTTGCTGTGTACGGAGCAAGCGGTTATGACCCTTGCCGGCCAGTCCAATTATGACTGAATATCTGGGATACAGATTCCCATTCCTTTGTGCAGAGAACTCAGCGTTTCCTCTGGCACCTTCTCCCTGCATCATGCCAGCTTTGATCTTCATTTCACCCTGGAGCTCAGTGGTAAATGAACTTGGGCCTACAGGCCTGATGAAACATTAACTCATTACAGACCTGCAGGAAACACTGGTTAACTCTCAATGAGCGTCGTTTTCGCTGTGAGAGGGATGTGGAAAGGAAGGGTTTGGGGACAGGAATGTAGAATGTGGTAACTGGCTTTCATCTAAAGGGGAAAATTTTAGAAGAAAAAAAAACGTTTGTGAGCATTTTTGCTAAATGACTCCTCCCTCAACTGTGTGAAAACTCGTTGGGGCACAACACTCAAGTTTTCAGGCAGTGTGTCAGGGGCAAGTTAAACCTAGCAGAGCCCTTCAAGTCGCCAGACCGCACGAAGCATGCTGGGTATGTTGGTGTCCCCCGCACCATTAGTCATGGCTGGCCTGCTCTTCCCTGAAAGCTTCATGGGCTTTTGCTTGTGCACCAGATGTTCTGTGTGCATTTACACACTGGACGTCAGTTTACATTGTCATCTAGGAAGCAGGATAGCCTAGTAATTAGAGTACCGAGTTTGGAATCTGATGGCCTGGGTTCAAGATACTGCCAAAATGCCTGTTCAAAGGGATTTCCCCCATGGACTTAACATCAGTACTGATTCCACTCCCTTTTGGATGTGACTGTAAACTGAGGCCCTATGTGCAAACAAATGCAGAACATCTCGTGGAAATGTCAAAAACCCATTCTGCTTTTTGAACGAGAATGCCATGTCATAACTGGTAGGAACAGATGGCACAACTGAAAAAACCCCACATGCACACTGGTGTCATCTTTTGACACTATTCCTAAAGTCAGAATATGGCTACCTTAATGGTGGGTAAACATCTCTTTGTACAAAACCTCAACACTGATAAACTTCGGAGCTCTAGCCAAAGAACAACACGCATGCACACACACACACACACATGTAAAAAGGGAATGTAAAGGGACTGGATGTAAAAAAGCACATGTGTGCTTATTCATTATCCTCGAAATAAAAGAATTTGTCATTGTCATTGTCATTGTCACACACACACACACACACACACACACACACACATTCTTTCATCTGAAGATCCTTCAGAAAAGTGGACTCAGCACCAGTGTCAACTCCAGGGGAAAAAAATCCCTCAAACAGACACTTCATCTGGAGGGGACTGGAACCCCTGCCCTCAGTTACCGTCAGATCACAACAATCGACACTCTAACCACTATAGACCACTCGGCCCAAGACTGAAAAATATAGGGAGGCAAAGAGTC
>CM054150.1:14146967-14151967 GCA_028751875.1 Rapana venosa | reverse complement strand
TGTTGGAGACGGTTGTAGACATTTTGACACCGTTTCTTCTAAAACACCATAGCTCACCCATTGAATTTATGCTACACTACACTACACAACACTGCACTACACCACACTGCACTACACTGCACTACACTACACTGCACTACACTGCACTGCACTACACTGCACTACTCTATTATTATTACGCTAAATTTCGCTAGGCTACACTACACTGCTGCTCGCGGCAGTACGCGACACTGCTCTACACTACCCTACTGCGCTGTACTGCTCCACGCTACGCTACATGATACGATTTCGACTCTATGCTGCACTGCACGACACGACAATACACTACACTACACTGCACTACACTACACTACACTACACTACATAATTCTACACTACACAACACTACACTACGTTACATTACACTACACTACACGACACTACATTACACTATACTACACGAACTTGCACTACACTGCACTGAACTGCACTGCACTACACTACACTATACTACACTGCACGACACGACTCAACACGACACGACACCACACGACACTACACAACAAAACACTACACTACACTACACTTCAGAACACTACACTTCAGAACACTACACTACACGACACTACACTACACTACACTTCAGAACACTAGACTACACGACACTACACTACACAAACTACACTACACTACACTTCAGAACACTACACTACACGACACTACACTACACAAACTACACTACACTACACAAACTACACTACACTATTATACGTATACCACTTTAAGTCACGTTGCATTTCTCGGCGTGAAATTCGGGCTGCTCTCCCCGGGGAATGCGCGTCGCCACAAGAACA
Organism: Rapana venosa; assembly: GCA_028751875.1. NCBI lineage: Eukaryota > Metazoa > Mollusca > Gastropoda > Neogastropoda > Muricidae > Rapana > Rapana venosa. The sequence goes on along the minus strand of CM054150.1, from coordinate 14,151,134 downwards.
ATGTCACCCGGGGTGGTTTTGTTTTTGTTGTTTGTTTCCTGTCTGCATGTGTATTTGTTTCCCTCTCAGAGTGGCTTTTTACGTGTGTGTGTGTGTGTGTGTTGTGTGTGTGTGTGTGTGTGTGTGTGTGTGGTGTGTGTGTGTGTGTGTGTGTGTGTGTGTGTGTGTCTGTGTCTGTGTGTGCGAAGTCAAGTCAAGTCAAGTCAAAGTCAAAAACGCTGTAATCATTCCCTGAAGGACAATTACATTACTGACAGGCAGATTGATACGAATCATAATCTCAAAAAGGCGCGAGAAAGCTACATTTCAGAGCGTGCGTGCGTGTGTGTGTGTGTGTGTGTGTGTGTGTGTGTGTGTGGTGTGTGTGTGTGTGTGTGTGTGTGTGTGTGTGTGTGTGTGTGTGTGTGTATGTTGTGTGGTGTGTGTGTGTGTGTGTGCGTGTGCGCGCGCGCTTAACTCTGTGTGTGGGTGCGTGCGTGTGTGTGTGTGTGTGTGTGTGTGTGCATACGTGTGTGTGTGTGCATACGTGTGTGTGTGCGTGCGTGCGTGTGAGTGTGTGCGCGTGTGCGTGCGTGCGTGTGTGTGTGTGTGTATGCGTGCGTGCGTGCGTGCGTGAATTCCAGCAGCCCCTCCTCACCCCCACCCCACCCCCACCCCACCTCCCGAAAAAAAAAGCGCGTCTTTGCAAGAGGAGCAGCACCCACTTTTCATCACTTTTTCAGCATGTGCGTGTTCTTCTTTCCCAATAACAGATTTTTTTTCTACAGATTTTCTACCCAGAACAACTCACTTTTTGCCGTGGGTTCTTTCACGCGCTTTAAATTCGCTTTGCGTACAAGACACCGCGGTTTATTGTTCTCATCCGAAAGACTAGCACACTGACCACCACTCAAGGTGTAGAAGAAATATTTAGAAGAAGAAAAACTCGGACTCGGACGGGGATCGAACCTGCAACTTCTCTCTCTCTCACTCTCTCTCCACTCCCCACTCTCACTCTCTCTCTCTCTCTCTCTCTCTCTCTCTCTCTCTCTCTCTCTCTCTCTCTCTCTCTCTCTCTTCTCTCTCTATGCTCTCTCCTCTCTCTCTCTCCTTCTCTCTTCGTATGCTATAAGTGCAGATTAATATTCCATGACTATGAATTAGTAAATCATGTCATGTCATAATTATTCTGTACATTTTGTCCTAACATGTCGATGTATTGTGGCCAAAGGCTAAAGTACATTAAAATCTTTGAGTTCTTGAGTTCTTTCTTTCTCTCTCTCTCTCTCTCCTCTCTCTCTTCTCTCTCTCATCCTCTCTCTCTCTCTCTCTCTCTCTCTCCTCTCTCTCTCTCTCTCTCTCTCTCTCTCTCTCTCTCCTCTCTCTCTCTCTCTCGAAGACGGGAGCGTTACCCTCAGATCCCGATACATGTAGGTATGAACTCAACACTGTCCTGCTCATTCCATGTATGCAGTCTGCTAAAAGGCGAGTGTGTGTAGCCTGAAGGTTCCACACCACAGCGGTTCTTAGTGTCCAAGAGGCATGAAGTAACAGAGGAAAGTTAGCAAGGCCTGACCACTGTGGGAGGATGCTATCGATTTGCGTTCAAAACTCCGGACTAATCCCTTCAAACCAGGTTTCCTGTGAGAGAGAGAGAGAGGGGGGGGGGGGGGGGGAGGGGGGGGGGTGGGGGGGGGGGGGGGGGGCGGGGCTGTTGAAGAGGTTTTTTGTTAAATGTTTCTTTCTTTTTTCTTTATTTTTTTTCGCTGTCTTTCTTTTCTTATGTCTGATAATGTACGTATGTATAGACTATGGAGGGAGCGAAAAGAGATGGATGGAGAATGTATGTATGTATGTAATATGTATCTGTGTATGAACCTGTCTGCTGTCTATCAGATACATATATATATATAATATATATATATATATAATATATATATATATTGATCAACCTGTCTATCTAATAGTAGATAATAGATAATAAGATTAAAGTAATAGATAGATAGATAGATAGATAATAGAATAATAAATATAATAATAAAAATAATAATAATATATGGAATTATATAGCGCGGATCTTGTAAACACAAACAAATCGAAGCGCTTGCACTCAATCAATTACAGGCATCAACTCTCCTTAAACATAGAACAACAGATTTCACTCCGATAGATAGAGATAGTAGAAGATGATAGATAGATAATAGATAGATAGAAGATAATAATAATAATATTAATAATAATAATAATAATAATAATAATATATGGAATTTATATAGCGCTGAATCTTGTAAAACACAAACAAATCGAAGCGCTTGCACTCAATCATTTACAGGCATGCAACTCTCCTTAAACATAATGAACAACAGATTTCCACTCCAGATAGATAGATAGATAGATAGATAGATAGACAGATAGATAGATAGATAATAATAATATTAATAATAATAATAATATATGGAATTTATATAGCGCTGAATCTTGTAAAAAACAAACAAATCGAAGCGCTTGCACTCAATCATTTACAGGCATGCAACTCTCCTTAAACATAATGAACAACAGATTTCCACTCCAGATAGATAGATAGATAGATAGATAGATAGATAGATAGATAGATAGATAGATAGATAGATAGATAGATCTGTCTGACTGACTGACTGACTGACTGACTGCCCGCTGCCTATCTGTCCGTCCGTCCTTCTGTCTGTCTTTTTTCTTTCCCTCTTTCCCTTCCGCCCCCTCCCCCCCCCCCCCCCCCCCTCTTTCTCCATGTTCTTTTTTCTGTTTCTTCTTCTTCTCTTTTCTCCTTCTCTCTCTTTCTTCTTCTTTTTTTTTTCGTCCGCTTCGTTTTCCTGTTCATCCTCTTGTCTTCCCTCTCTTTCATCATGTTTTTAATTTTTCCTTTTTTCTTCCTGACTTTTCTCTTTCCCTTCTCTCCCCTCTATCTCTCCGTCTTTCTTTTTTTTTTTGACTTCCCTTCCTCCCCACCATAACCAACCCATACACACAAGCGCGCACGCACACGCGCACACACACACACACACACACACACACGCGCGCGCGCCGCACACACACACATGCACGCACGCACGCGCACATGCACATACATCCACAAACACACGCACAAACACGCGCGCGCGCGCGCGCACGCAACACACACACACCACAGAGGCACTGACAGACAGACACACGGACAGAAAGACAGACAGACAGAGAAAGAGTGGAAGAAACGCTCTCTCCTCTCTCTTCTCTCTCCTCTCTCTCTCACATCCTCTCTCTCTCTCTCGTCTTCTCTCTTCTCTCTCTCTCTCTTCCACCTCCCTCCTACCTCTCCCATCTCTCCCTATCTCTGTCTCTCTGTCTGTCTAGCTCAGTCTGTCTGTCTCTTTCTCTCCCCCTCCCCTTTCTCTCCCTCTCTCTCTCTCTCATTTTATTTTTTCTGCACAAGATAGTTCCTCCCTCTCTCTTTCCCTCTCTTAACACCCCCCCTCCTCCCTTTCCCTCTCTCTCTCTCATTTTATTTTTTCTGCACAAGATAGTTCCTCCCTCTCTCTTTCCCACTGTTAACCCCCCTTCCCCTCCTCCCTTTCCCTCTCTCTCTCTCTCATTTTATTTTTTCTGCACAAGATAGTTTTTCCTCCCTCTCTCTTTCCCTCTCTTCACCCCCCCCCCCTCTCCTCCTTTCCCTCTCTCTCTCTCATTTTATTTTTTCTGCACAAGATAGTTTTTCCTTCCCTCTCTCTTCCCCCCTCTTCACCCCCCCCCCCCTCTCTGTCTCTCTCTCTCTCTCTCATTTTATTTTTCTGCACAAGATAGTTTCCTCCTCTCTCTTTCCCCCTCTTCAAACCCCCCCTCCTCCCTCTCCTCCCTTTCCTCTCTCTCTCTCTCTCATTTTATTTTTTCTGCACAAGATAGTTCCTCCCTCTCTCTTTCCCCCTTTCACCCCCCCCCCCTCTCCTCCCTTTCCCTCTCTCTCTCTCTCATTTTATTTTTTTCTGCACAAGATAGTTCCTCCCTCTCTCTTCCCCCTCTTCACCCCCCTCCTCCCTTTCCTCTCTCTCTCATTTTATTTTTTCTGCACAAGATAGTTCAAACCTCTCTCTTTTCCCCCTCTTCACCCCCCCCCCTTCCTCTCTGTCTCTCATCTCTCTCTCCTCTCATTTTATTTTTTCTGCACAAGATAGTTCCTCC
>CM054150.1:14136967-14141967 GCA_028751875.1 Rapana venosa | reverse complement strand
GTTGTTCTTTTATGTCGAGGATAATGGGAAAGTGAACACAATTTGACTTACGTCTATCACTGATGGGAAGAAAGGAAAAAAGCAGTTGACAGTTTATCGAACGGAATGGCCCAGGCCCAAATCTGTGTCAGTTATTGATGTCAGCTAAGTACGTGCCAAGGTCTCCATTAACATGCTGCTATGTGGTGCTGCTATGTCGAGGTTTTCATATTGTTGTTTTCGGTTTCATTTTACCGAAATGTAAGTTCCCTTTTGATGTCCTTTTTTTAAGAATGTCCTGTCTTTATTCTCTCACGTACTGTTCTTATGTCCATTTTAAAGTAATATTAGCTCCCTTTTTATGTAATAATACTTCTTAAGAATGCCCCTGCTTTATTCTCAGTTATTGATCTACTGTTCATTTTACCAAAACGGTAGTTACATTTTGTTGTGATAGTACTTCTTAAGAATGTTCCGTCTTTATTCTTACTTATTACTCTTGATTCATTTTACCGAAATGTTAGTTACTTGTTGATGTCATAACACTTCTTAAGAATGCCCCCGCTATATTCTCAGTTATTGTTCTACTGTTCATTTTACCAAAATGGTAGTTACATTTTGATATAATATCCCTCCCAATATGATGATGATAATGGTGCCTTCGGTCTTTAATCTCACTTATTAGTATTCTGTTCATTTTGACCAAACTTCTAGTTACCTTTTGATGTACATCCCTTCTTAAGACTGTACTGCCTTTGTGCTCACTTATTGTTCTTGTATTTCATTTTACAGAAATGTTATTACCTTTTGATGCCATAATGTTTCTTAAGAATGTCCCTACTATATTATCACTGATCGTTTTTTGGGTCCATTTTACTGAACTGTTAGTTGGCTGCTAATAATATAAAGTAATAGCCTGATAGTTTTAGTGACAAGTACAATGATTGTTGTTTGATTCTTCCCAAAGGGCAGACTGTGTTTCATGTTTTGAGTTAGCTGCATGCAACATGTTACACTTTCATGTACCTCTAAAGAGATTTGGAAAACAACTTTGCCTTGCCTTGCTTTGCCTTGCCTTGTTTTGCCTTGCCTTGCCTTGCCTTGCCTTGCTTTTCCTTGCCTTGTTTTGCCTTGTCTTGTTTTGCCTTCCCTTGCCTTGTCTTGCCTTGCTTTTCCTTGCCTTGCTTTGCCTTGTCTTGGTTTGCCTTGCCTTGTCTTGCCTTGTCTTGCTTTGCTTTGTTTTGCCTTGCCTTGTCTTGCCTTGTCTTGCCTTGCCTTGCCTTGCCTTGTCTTGCCTAGCCTTGTCGTGTCTTGCCTTGCCTTACTTTGCTTTGCTTTGAATTGCCTTACCTCGCCTTGCTTTTCCTTGCCTTGCTTTGGCTTGAATTTCCATTCCTTGATTTGTCTTGCTTCAACCATGAAGAACCCTCTACCATAACAAAACTGCACTCTCTTTTAAGAGAAAAAAATCCTCTGAAGTCAGAGTATGGCTGCCTATATGGCGAGGCACTTTGAAAATAGCCACACGAGCAAACTTCTCATCCAGTGTGTACTCACAGTCTCATTGTGATTCCCAGGTGGGATGAGAAAGAGAGAAAGAGAGAGAGAGAGAGAGAGAAGAGAGAGAGAGAGAGAGAGAGAGAGAGAGAGAGAGGACATCTTCAAGGTGACAACCCCCCTCTACTCCCCCTCCCCCGGGTGTTAAGCTAGGAAACCTACAACTACTACCACAACAACAACGAACAAACAAATAAACGACAGCAATAACAAAGACATAGGGAGTAGAAAGAAAATGATCTGAAGGGCATATCGATTTACCTCATCAAGTTATCTGGATGCAGTGACCCAAAGAAAATTGATGGAGTGCACCAAACGTCTGATCAATGCAGACCTTGGATGTGTGTGTGTGTGTGTGTGTGTGTGTGTGTGTGTGTGTGTGTTGTGTGTGTGTGTGTGTGTGTGTGTGTGTGTGTGTGTGTGTGTGTGTGTGTGTGTTGTGTGTGTGTGTGTGTGTGTGTGCGTGTGTGTCCTATGCTATCAGTATCTGGTGGTGTTATCGTGCACCAGACCAGTCAACTCTGTATCAAGATTGGTAGTGACCGTGTTTGGTACCAGCTTTTGGTAGTGATCCTGGTATTTGGTATGATCTTTTGGTAGCGGTCGTGTTTTTGGTATAATAATTTATATTGGTAGTGGGCACGGGATAGCTCAGTGATCGGAGCACTCGCTTTCCCCCAAGCCAATGTTAAACAGCATCGAGCGTGGTTACCTCTTGGATGGGTGACCGTTTGCGCGTCTTGGCTTTAGTCCAGTTCCCCAGTTCCCCAGCTGTAAATGGGTACCTGCCCTCTTTAGGGTCAGGGAAGGTAAAGTAGCAGGGAGAGGTGAGACTCCGCCCTCAATATGCTGGCCCCTGGAGAAGCGGAGGTCTCTAATGCCTCGCTCCATTACGACCACGTAGGTTATGGGATACCTTTACCTTATTTTACCTTTTATACTGGTAGTGGTTGTGATGTTGGGTGAAATCTTTTGGGAGTGGTTAGGATGTTTGGTGAAATCTGTTGGTAGTGATTGTGATGTTTGGAATAATCTTTTGTTAATGACACTAATGTTTGGTATAAACTTTACACATGTACGTCTGCCCTGGTTGCCTACTGCAAAAATCCACCACCAGATTTCAATTTAGGTGAGGGGGGTGGGGGACCCCACAGTGGGTAGTTTTGAGAAGGAGTTTGTAGCTGCCTTTTAATCGGAACCCACTTAAACACTTCAGTGCACTACACAATCATAAAAATGATGGAACAGTGTTCAGACTGCTATCCCTGTGTGGGACTGGCCAGCCACAGCCGACGCTGTACCAGAACTAACACCTAGATAGAGCGCAGCACCGTAGTCTTCCGAGACTGACGGCTGCAATGGTGGTCTGGTGGAGGTGTTCAGAATGACAAACATCTGGAATGAAAATCGAAGGAGTAGTCTTGTTGGGCCAGATCCTAAGGAACTAGCGCGCCGACCCTTAGCCCACAAAGTCTGTCTGTGTGTCTGTCTGTCTTCTCCAGAGTGTCCACTGTTCAGTGTTCATTGACAATGAGGTCATCGGTGACGTGGCTACCTTAGCAGTGAATGGTTCTGGCTCATGTCAGTGCTGTTTTTTGGGGGGATTTGGTTATTTTTGTGAGTGACTTGGGGTTTTGTGTGTGTGTGTGAACGCCTAGGGTTTCTGAAATAATTGGATGAGGCGTCGTGAGTTTATCTGATGATACTATTGTCGTTAGTATCATCAGCGTTATAATGACTATTATCATATTAATTTGTATTGCTCTTCTTATTATTATTTCTATTCTTCTTCTTCTTCTTCTTCTTATTATTATTATTATTATTATCGTTGTTGTTATCATCATTGTTATTATTAGTAGTAGTCTTTTTTGTTATTATTGTTGTTACCATCATTGTTATTATTGTTGTTATTATTATTATTATTATATTATTATCATATTCTATGGTCATTATTGCCATCTGCCTTTAAGATGGTTAACAACCAGATTGTCAGTATCATCAAGACAATTTCCTAATACCTTAAGATGACATAACACACGTTTTAGGGCAGTTTCTGCTCATACACGGCCAGCTCGGCAAAAACCGTTTTACAGCATCAACAGCGTAAAATGGGAGTTTATATGTATATAAAGAGGGAGAGGGAGAGGGAGAGGGAGAGGGAGAGAGAGAGAGAGAGAGAGAGAGAGAGAGAGAAGAGAGAGAGAGAGAGAGAGGAGAGAGAGAGAGAAGAGTGTGATGTAAATAATGATGCTGATGTAAGAAGAAATAAAGAAGATAGCACAATAATTAGAGAGAAGACATATAAAGTATAAGAGATAGAGTACTTGAGCGTGGTGAGTGGTAGATGTGTGTGTGTGTTTTGATGTGTGTGTATTTAAAGTGTCTGTTCTATGGTGTTGTATGTCTTGTCTGCGTGCGTGGTGCTGTGTGTGTGTGTGTGTTGTTGTGGGGCGTGGTGTGTGTGGGTGTGTGTGTGATTGAGAGAGAGAGAGAGAGAGAGGGAGAGAGAGAGAGAGAGAGTGTGTGTGTATTTAACTAATGCATGCTGTGTAAATGTAATTTTAAAATGCCACTCATAATTTCTCTACATGAGACATTAAAGTATAAGTATTCTTGAGTCTTGAGTCTTTGGTGTGTGAGTGTGCGTGGTGCGTGCGTGCGTGCGTGCGTGCGTGCGTGTGTGGTTGTGTGGTGTGTGTGTGTGTGTGTGTGTGTGTGTGGGATGTAGTGGAGTAGTGAGAGAGTAGAGAGAGAGAGAGAGAGAGAGAGAGAGGAGGAGAGGAGAAATCGTACCGGCCAGCGTAGTTTACCTGATGGTGAATGAATTTTCTAATGCACCATTGTACCCACATTAAAGTGACAGCATCCGTCTTCGTGCTATGGAATATTCATGTGTTCATCTGGTGAGTGGACGTGGATGTTAAAGAGAGTGTAAAAAGAAAACGAATCATTTACTTGATTGCGTATGCGACCGTTGTAAAAAGACACTCCTCTGTATGGATATTGTTTTAAGGGAAATGCATTTCAGGTAAAACCTTTCAGCAGCGGAAAAGAATCGTATTTTTAAGAAAGCACCCTCCCAAAGAAAGTCTCTTATGAAATGTTGGTGTTTCATACAGCGAGAACTAGACTACGCAACTTTCAACAGCGTGAAATGGAACAATGGTGTTTCAGGCAGCGTAACCAGAGTGATCATATTCTAAACCGCCTGCTATGAAACATTCGGGTTTCAAATTGCCTGACTAGAATACTCTTACTTCTAAAATTAGTAACATGCGCTGGCCTATCCATGCTTCAAAAGAGTGTAAACCAGACCCATCAAGTCAGCACCATTGAAAAACACTCTATGTGAAACAACATCAACAGGAATATTCATGTCTACACCAACGTAAAACTGCAACAATTATTTCGTTTTACAAAACAGCGTAAACAAAACAAAATAAAAAGCAAAACCTAAGACAGCG
>CM054150.1:14124467-14126967 GCA_028751875.1 Rapana venosa | reverse complement strand
CCCACAGTACATCCCCACTCTCTCGGCCAAGTGGGCATAAGGACAGTCAGCGTTGGAGATGATCTCCAAAGGCCAACCAGCCCCCAGGGCTGCAGCACATAAGGACTGTGCGAGTCAAGCCTCCTAGTCAGAGAGTCATAGTCGATCACTAAAGACTAAGCTATAAAGTGGAATTCCATGAGTGGAAAAGCCACTGGTCATACAGCCTCTCACTTTGCTGTTGCCCCCAGCGTCAATGGTTTAATCAAGAACTGTGATAAAGCCCAGGCGCTGACGGCAAAAAAAAAGAAGACAAATCCTCTGAAATCGGATAATGGCTACCTGAACAGTGAAGTCATGGAAAACAGTCATACGCGCAAACTTTCTCTTCCAGTGTGTAATTTACAGTCTCACAAGGATTCCCAGGCAGGTGGGATGAGTGAGACAGAGTGCATGTTCTGGGTGACCCCCAGGCTGTTAAGCTGGGGAACGCTCAACCACGATATGATTGGCTTACAGTCTGCAGACGATGCACTCTATTTTATTCCAACCTTTCATGGCTGTCTGAAATTTGAATGGTTAAAAATCGAACTATCCGCTTTCGTTACTTGCATGTGTTCTACCTCGGCATATGCAAGTTGGTGGGCTAAATTACTTCGTGGGGTTTATTCCGTCAGGGGTTTTTTCATCTTCGCGACTGGCTGTCTGACATTTGAATGGTTAAAATTGAAAATAGTTACTTTTATTATTTGCAGGCGTAGCTGATATTAGTCAATTTGATAACTGTCAATCCTATTTGTGGATGGCTGCATGCGTGTGAATGATCTGAATGTAAGCGCTTTAATTTGTTGCTTTACAAGATTCAGCGGTGTCTAAATTCCATACATTATCACCATCATCATCATTTTAATCGAAAAATAAAAAAATTTTTAACTTTCTTACAAAGTTTTTAAACAAAAAATTGTGAAAACAATAGTTTCCATAAAAAAAAAAAATTTGTCAAGCTATTTATACATCAGCTCAGATCATACTAAAAAGCATGTTAAAACCCCCACCAGAGACGCCAAAACCTTTTGGACTTTTTTAATGTTTCCTACGGGGGAAACCATTTTTAAAACGTCCGTTGCCTAACCCGGGGTTCTAGTCGCGGGACAACCTTTCGCCTTTTGTGGTCGTGCAACGCAGCTCTGTAAAAAATTCTTCCACTTGAACTGACCTTCAGCAAGATCGATACAGAATCATGGCCCCTTTTCGCAGAAAACCTTCCGTAAAAAGACCTAATTTGCAGGGGGGGGATGAAAAGACTTCTTTTTTAGAAATCTTCGTTTTCTATAGCATTCATGTACTGCTGCTCCCACGCTGCTTTAAACCGATCTTCTCCCCCATAGCTACACGCAGATTGCTATATATAATCCTAAAACAAAAACAAGTTAATTCTACCTTGTCCTGGGGCAATTCCTTCGACTGCACGAAAAAACTGTTTGAACGGCCTTGTTTTTGAAACCTTCCAACACCTCTCTTTGATAAGCTGTAAACAAATTTCCAATACTGGGGGGTTTTTTTTACAAAGTTGCCCCGCACTCTTCTAACCATACATTTCAATACACACACAGACACACCAGGCGCGCGCGCGCCACACACGCACACACACACACACACACACACACAACCACACAAGGAGGGGGAGGGGAAGACGAGACAGGAGAGAATCAAAGAATGATTTATTCCAAAAAAGGGCCCTGGGCCCATACATGAAGGGGGGTTCCGAACTGAGACAAAAGAGACAACCAAGAGGGAACAGAGAACATAGAGAAGAGCAGTCCTAATCCCAAAACTGTAAAAATATTTGTTGCCGCAAGGCCTCCAAGAAACACCCTGCAAAGGGCTGCGTCCCGTACTGGGGACACTACCACTGCCGCATGACACTGCTGCGCTGCTGCTGCTGCGCTGCTGCTGCGCGCTGCTGCTGCTGCGCTCTACTACTACACTCGCTGCTTGCGCTGCTGCTGCTTTGCTGCTGCCCCTTCCCCCTCTCTAATACTACTAAAATACACTACTCGCTGCTGGCTTCCCCTGCTACTACCACTACTACACTCTACTACTACAAATACACTACTACCGCTGCTGCTGCGCTGCGCTGGTTTCCCCCGGGCCCTTCTGCGCTCTCACTACCACACGTGCTGTTTCTCTGCTGCTGCTGTCCCCGGGTTTTTTATAAAAAAAACAAAAATGATAACTTTCCTTTAGTGGCGAAAACATCTCCCTCCCCCACCTAAACCCCCCACCCCCCCACCACCCCTCTCAAAAAAAAACCCGATCTTTTGGACACAGTGAATCTCCCATACTTAGCTTTGCCTTTGAAGTGCTTTAGCTTTGGGCATGGGGAGAGGAGAGGAGAGAGTGGGACAGGCATGGGGAGTGGGGGGGGGGATATGGAGGATGGGTGGGGGTGACAACGGTAGGTAGGAGGAGGGGGGGGGGGGTGGGCTTGACAAGATTAGGGTTTGATCCCTTCTGCCTG
>CM054150.1:14114467-14119467 GCA_028751875.1 Rapana venosa | reverse complement strand
CTCTCTCTCTCTCTCTCTCTCTCTGTATCTTTCTTTGCTGCCTCTCTCTCTCTCTCTCTCTCTCTCTCTCTCTCTCTCTCTCTCTCTCTCTCTCTCTTTATGAAATTAATTAGCAGTGCCTATCCATGTTTGGCTTATTCCTGTTTATGTTTACTTTAAAAAAAAATTATGTTTTTCATGTATGAAATTAGATTGGGATGAATTTGCATGGAAAGTCCATCATCAATGTATGTATTTTTTCTTTCTTTATATCATTCTTCATGCTATGTATTGCACATTAATTACTTTCGATTTTTTTTTCAGAGGGCTGGATGTAAAAAAGCTATTGTTATGCTTATTCTATAACCCTCTATAAATAAAATTTGTTCATTGTTCATTGTTCATTGTTCTCTCTCTCTCTGTGTATACCCTTCTCCACACGTTCTCTCCCTCTCCACCCATGCAAACAGCAACCCACAGACAAGTCTGATGACGGCAAGGTTGAGGGCAGAAGGAAAAAGAGGCAGACCACCAACATCCTACATGGCCAACATCACTGAGGTCAGTGGTCTGGGAGGAGGGCTACAGGAGATGGTAGAACTCGGCAGAGACAGAGAGAAAAAGATGGCGAACTCTGGTGGCATTGTGTGGAGCTCCTACCGACGACAGCGACGATGGAGACAGTTGAGTCGAGTACACTACACAACGACGCAATGCAATGCAATACAATACCACACGATACAGTGCAATGCAGTGCAATATCATGCAAAACCATCACTATACAATGCCATACAATACAACACAATACAACGTAACACAATGCAATACTCTTAAATACAGCACACTACAACACAACACATAAATCCAGCCCTATGAACATATTCTTCATTTTTTCCATATCACTTGCCTTTCATTTCTCTTCCTATTGAAACGAACCGACCAAACGGATCCCGCTGTGACAGTTACGAGTTTAAATCAGCCAATCGGAACCAATCTAGTTTTAATCAACCAATGACAAGGGAGAAGAAAGGGAATCGAACAGCCAATAGACTTTGTCTCAGACACCTCGGTAAGGGAGATTACTCCTCACGCAAATGGAGAGGGGACTGATTTCTCCATGGCATGACAGGCTGGGACTTGGTGTGAGTCACACGTACACACAGACACGCGCGTGCACACACATACATACGGCCGTGCGCACTCACAAACACATGCACGCGTGCAAACACATTTACCAGTCTCTGCGCGCTTTTGCTCATGCGTGCGTGCGCTCTCACATACACAAACACACACACATGCATACACACACATGTTGAAGTATGCACACACGCACATACACGTACACACGCGTGTACACCTATACACAAATATACAGACACAGACATAAAGACACAGGTACACAGAGACATAGACAGACAGACAGACATATAGAGACACAGACAGAGAGACCGAGTGAGAAGAAATACGAGACAAGGGGAGAGAATAATGGGAGGGCAGAAAAGGGGGAGCTTACTGGAGATAGATTAACGAGCTGCATCCTCATCAATTTTACAATCTGATCCTCCTTCCTCCCTCCCCTCCCCTCCCCCCTCTGTCTGTCTGTCTGTCAGTCAGTCAGTCAGTCTGTCTGTCTGTCTGTCTGTCTGTCTGTCTGTCTCTTCTCTTCTTCTGTCTCTTCGTCTGTCTTCTCTCTCTCTCTCTCTCTCTCTCTCTCTCTCTCTCTTCTCTCTCTCTCTCTCTCTCTCTTCTCTCTGTCTGTCTCCCTCTCTCTGCTTTCTGTCTCTCTTTCTGTCTTCTCCCCTCTCTGGTCTCTCTCTCTCATCTCTCTCTCTCTCTCCTCATCTCTCTCTCTCTCTCTCTCTCTCTGTCTATCTATCTGTCCTCTTTCTTTCTGTCTCTCCCCCCTCTCTGTCTCTCTTTCTGTCTGTCTATCCCCTCTGTCTGTCTGTCTCTGTCTGTCTGGCTGTCTCTCTCTCTCTCTCTCTCTCTCTCTGCTCTCTCCTCTCTCTCTCTATCTATCTATCTATCTATCTATCTATCTGTCTCTTTCTGTCTCTCCCCTCTCTCTTTCTGTCTGTCTGTCCCCTCTGTCTGTCTGTCTGTCTGTCTCTCTGTCTCTCTCTGTCTATCTATCTATCTGTCTCTTTCTTTCTGTCTCTCCCCCCTCTCTGTCTCTCTTTCTGTTTGTTTGTCTGTCCCCTCTCTCTGTCTGTCTGTCTGTCTCTCTCTCTCTCTCTGTCTATCTCTTCTTTTCTGTCTCTGTCTCTCCCCCTCTCTCTGTCTCTCTGTCCCTCTCTCTGTCTGTCTGTCTGTCTCTCTCTGTCTATCTATCTATCTGTCTCTTTCTTTATGTCTCTCCCCTCTCTCTGTTCTCCTCTTTCCTGTCTGTCTGACCCTCTGTCTGTGTGTCTGTATCTCCCCTCTCTCTACTCTCTTTTCTGTCTGTCTGTCCCCTCTCTTCTCTCTTGCTGTCTGTCTGACCCCTCTGTTTGTCTGTCTGTCTATCCCCACTCTCTCTGCCTCTGTTCTGTCTGTCTGCCCTCTCTTGTCTGTTCTCTCTGTCTGTCCCCTCTCTCTCGTCTGTCTGTCTGTCCCCTCTCTCTCTCTGTCTGTCTGTCCCCCTCTCTCTCTGTCCCTCTCTCTCTGTCTCTGTCGCTGTCCCCCTCTCTCTTTCTCTTCTCTGCCTGCCCCTCTCTCTGTCTGTCTGTCTGTCACCCCTCTCTCTCTGTCTGTCCCCTCTCTCTCTTCTGTCTGTCTGTCCCCTCTCTCTGTTTCTCTTTCTCCTGACCCCTCTCTCCTCTGTCTGTCTGTCCCTCTCAATCTATGTCTTTCTGTCTGTAACCTCTCTGCTTCTTTCTGTCTGACACCACTCGTCGTCCTCTGTCTCTCTTCTCTCTCTCCCACTCTCTCTCTCTCTGTCTCCCTCGCTCTGTCTCTGTCTTCATTCTATCAATCAGTAGTCCTGAACTCCTGGCCAGGGTCCGATGTGGAAAACAGTATGTCATGTTATCTGTTAACCTTGAAAATAGAGTTATCAATCAGTCAATCATCAGTCATCAGTCTCAGTCCTCTCTCTCTCTCTCTCTCTCTCTCTCTCTCTCTCTCTGTACCTTGAGATGTACTGTGGCCAAAGGCCGATGTGCATTAAACAATTTCAGAGTTCAGAGTCCCCCCCCCCCCCCCCCTCTCTCTCTCTCTCTCTTTTTCTTGTAAGACAGAATTACATTCCGGTAAAGTATAGTAGACAGCCTAATTTATTTAGATTCTGTCGACTCATGGCATCTAGTCACCCTGAGATTGTGCGCAGCCTTGCTTTATATTTGTGTAAAGCCTTTAGAATAAGAGATATCTTGGTTTCTTAAGTCATATTTTTGGTAACTGATTTTTTATAAGTGGTGGTTGTGGGTATACAATAACATTTGGGGTTTTTTGTGCTTCCTTATTTTTCTCAGTAAAATACTAAGCAGTTCGGCAACCCCCCTTCATGTATTGGCCAATGGCCTTTTTGTGAATAAATCCTTCCGAGTTCGAGTTCTCTCTCTCTCTCTCTCTCTCTCTCTCTCTCTCTCTCTCTCTCTCTCTCTCTCTCTCTCTCTCTCTCTCTCTCTCTCTCTCTCTTCTCTTCTCTCACTCACTCACTCACTCTTTGTGATAGTTCTACCAAAGACGAAAAAAAAAAAACCCCATCAACAAAAAAACCATTTACTAGTTCAGAACTTGCAGTGGGAAAAAAGAGAGCAGTTTATGCTGCCAAAGGGAAATAATCCCCAACGATGGACGCCTCAGTGGAGACTGGAACCTACAATCTCGGCAATAGTCAGATCACGGGTACCCCGCTCTAACCGCTTGGCTATCAAGCCTCTTCCCTGTCCTATACGAACAGAGATCCATCAGTTCTAGCTTTCTCGTATTTCGGTGAAACTTTTTGCAGAATCATATTGCTTTCAAAGTTGGAAACTCATGACTGAAATCCGCAGTCAAACTTTTAACTCTCTCAATAATTTTGTCCATAATTTCTGTTTAATCTTTTTCCCTACCTACCTTCCTCCTTCCCTCCCTCTCTCTCTCTCTCTCTCTCTCTCTCTCTCTCTCTCTCTCTCCTCTCTCTCTCTCTCTCTCTCTCTCTCTCTCTCTCTCTCTCTCTCTCTCTCTCTCCCTCTCTCTCTCCCTCTATCTCTCCCTCTATCTCTCTCTCCCTCCCCCCTCTCTCTCTCCCTCTCTCTCTCTCTCCATCTCTCTCTCCCTCCCCCCCTCTCTCTCTCTCTCCCTCTCTACCTCCCTCTCTCTCTCTCCCTCCCTCTCTCTCTCTCTCCCACCTCCCTCCCTCTTTCTCTCTCCCTCCCTCTCTCCCTCCCTCCCTCTCTCTCTCCTCTCTCTCTCCCTCTCTCTCTTCCCCCTCTCTCCCTCCCTCTCTCTCTCTCTCCCTCTCTCCTCTCAATCTCTCCCTCCCTCCCTCTCTCTCCCTCTCTCTCTCCCTCAATCTCTCCCTCCCTCTCTCTCTCCCTCCCTCTCTCCCTCCCTCTCCTCCCTCTCTCTCTGTCCCCTCTCTCTCTCCCCTTCCTCTCCCTCTCTCCCTCCCTCTCTCTCCATCCTCTCCCTCCCTCCCTCCTCCCTCTCCCTCTCCATCCTCTCTCTCCCTCCCTCCCTCTCCCTCCCTCCCTCTCCCTCCCTCTCTCTCTCTACCTCTCTCTCTCTCTACCTCTCTCTCCCTCCCTCCCTCTCTCTCTCTCTCAGAACTACATTGAATTAAAGTAAATAATATGCAGGATGTATTGTGTTTTCATCTGTATTCAACAGTTGTTGTTGGGTGTTTTTTTTCTCCCAATGAACATGTTCATGTAGTACCAGTCTTGTGTTTGTTTATTTATTTATTTATTTATTTTATTTAGTCTTGTGTTTCTGGATCATGCTATACTTCACGTCACAATAAGTCATCGATGGTTATGCCTGCACCCCCCACGCCCCCCCCCCCCCCCAAACATGAAAGGGGCTGTTGGCCTGTATTCATTCATTTCAGAGTT
>CM054150.1:14096967-14099467 GCA_028751875.1 Rapana venosa | reverse complement strand
ATTGACTTATAAAGCCAATGATTGAAAACACAAACATCCAAAAACGGCGAGAGAAGAGAGAAGAGAGAGAGAGAGAGAGAGAGAGAGAGAGAGAGAGAGAGAGAGAGAGTGGGGGGGGGGGGCGGGGAGAGGGGGGGGGGGGTAGAGGAGGAGAGAGGGAGGGAGAAGGAGGGGTGGAGAGGGAGGGAGAGAAATGGAGGGAGGGAAGGAGAGAGGGAGAGAGATGGACGGACAGACAGACAGACAGATATATAGATAGACAGAGAGGAGGAGAGAAAGAGAGGAACGAGAGAAAGACTGACAAAGAGACGAAGACAGAGAGGGAGCGAGACAGAGAGAGAATGAGAGAGAGAGGGAAACAGACAGAGACACAGACACAGGCACAGGCAGACAGACAGAAGGGAAGAGAGGGGGGGGGAGGAGAAAGACAGACAGACAGATAGAGAGAAAGAGAGATAGAGGGGGGGGGGGGGAGAAGAGACAGAGTGGGACACACACACACATACACACACACATACACGAACACCACACACACCACACACACACACACACACCACACGCACGCACGCACGCACACACACACCACACACCACACACACACACACACAGACTAGACACCTTCATTTCAAACACCATCAGTTTGATCCTTTTGTAAAAAAAAAAAAAAGTCACTCCATCCCTCTCGTATAAAAGTTGAAGAAAAAGAAGAAAAGAGAAGAAGAAGAGAAGAAAGAAGAAGAAAGAAGAAGAAGAAGAAAAAAGAAAGAAGAAGAAGACCCAAGAAGAACAAGAAGCAAAAGAGCAGAAGAAGAAGAATTGCAAAAAGAAGAAAAGAAGAAAAGAAGAAGAAAAAGAAGAAGAAGAAGAAGAAGAAGAAAAGAAGAAGAAGAAGAAGAAGAAAAAGAAGAAGAAGAAGAAGAAGAAGAAGAAGAAGAAGAAGAAAAAGAATTGCAAAGAATTGCGAAAAATTGCGAAGAAGAAGAACAACAACAACAAGAACAAGAACAAGAAGCGGAAGAGGAGAAGAAGAAGAAGAAGAAGAAGAAGAAGAAGAAGAAGAAGAAGAAGAAGAGATGATGATGATGAAGATGATGATGATGATGATGATGATGATGATGAGATGAAGAAGAAGAGAAGAAAAAGAAGAAGAAAAGAAGAAGAAGAAGAGAAGAAGAACAGAAGAAGAAGAAGAAGAAGAAGAAGAAAAAGAAAAAAGAAGAAGAAGAACAACAACAACTACTACAACAACAACAACAACAACAACAACAACAACAACAACAAGAATTGCGAAGAAGAATTGCGAAGAAGAACAACAAGAAGAACAAAATCAAGAACAAGAATTGCGAAGAAGAATTGCGAAGAAAGAAGAAGAAGAAGAAGAAGAAGAAAGAAGAAGAAGAAGAAGAAGAAGAAGAACAACAACAACAACAACAACAACACAGCAACAACAACACAACAACAACAACAGCAACAACAACAACAACACGAAAGAAACAAACAAACAAACAAACAAAAGAAAAGAAAAACCAAAAAAAAAAGAGAAAATGCGTCGTTGCTAAGACAACCGCAGATGCCAGACAGCCAAGCCATATTGTCATCAACCAAACTTACATCTGCAGATCAATGCTAACCATCTGTCTGTGGCGACAGTTTCAATCTGCGACAAGCAAGTTTTTGGGTGTGTGTTTTTTTGGTTTTTTTATAAAGCAACAACAACAAAAAATGAATGAATGAAATGAAATGGTTATGCTGACCCTGTTATTTCCAAAGTTGGTCTCATCAAAACCCTCTGACCTTTTCCTGAGATTGTCTACCAGTGCACTACAGAAAGAACAAGTACACACGCGTGAACGCGCGTGCGAGCGCGGGAGCGAGCACACACACACACACACATGCACACACACACATGCACACACACATGCACACACATCCATACACATACACACACACACACAAGCAAAGACATGTACACACGCGCGCACACATACATGCACAAACATACACATGCATGAACAAGCGCATATGCACTCATATTATGCGCACGCACGCCATGCACGCACACACTCTAACTAACTCTCTCTCTCTCTCTCTCTCTCTCTCTCTCTCTCTCTTCTCTTCTCTCTCTCTCTCTCTCTCTTTCATAACACACACACACACACACACACACACACACACACACACACACACACACGACACACACACACACACACACACACAAGAGGAGTGATTATTCCATTGTTCTCGAAATAAAAGAATAAACTAAATAACAAAAACAATCACACAAACACACACACGCACGCACACACACACACACACAAGCACGCACGCACGCAAGCACACACACACACACACACACACACACACACACACACTGAGAGAAAGAAGGAACAGACAGACAGACAGACAGACACAAACACAGAGAAAGAGACAAGCAGACGATTAGCGAGACAAGCGAGTGGCTGACTAAGAGACAGACAGAAAGATAGAGACAGACACACAC
>CM054150.1:14086967-14094467 GCA_028751875.1 Rapana venosa | reverse complement strand
GGGTGACAAGGGACCTGGATTTGCAAGGGAGTACCAATAAGGGTGACAATGAATTCAGATGTAGAACTAGTTAGTGCCAATAGGGGTGACAGTGGAATCAGATGTATAACTAGTTAGTGCCAATAGGGGTGACAATGGATCTGGATTTACAAGGGAGTACCAAAAGGGGTGACAATGGATTCAGATTATAAATAGTACCAATAAGGGTGACAATGGACCTGGATTTGCAAGTGAGTACCAATAAGGGTGACAAGGGACCTGGATTTACAGGTGAGTACCAATAAGGGTGACAATGGAACTGGATTTACAAGGGAGTACCGATAAGGGTGACAATGGAACTGGATTTACAAGGGAGTACCGATAGGGGTGACAATGGTTTCAGATTAAAAATTAGGCCAAAAGGGGTAAAAGGGACTGATTGAAAGGATACCAAAGGGGGGAAAAAGGCCCCGGGATTTAAAAGAAGCCCCCCAAAAGGGTACAAGGGACCGGATTTAAAAAGGGAGTCCCCCTAAGGGGTGAAAAATGGACCGGGATTTACAAGGGAAACCAAAAGGGTGACATGGACCGGATTTACAGGGAGTCCCCAAAAGGGGGAACAAGGGCCCCGGATTTACAAGGGGGTTCCCCATAAGGGTGACAATGGATTCAGATGAAACTAGTTATACCAATAAGGTGAAAAATGGATTCAGAGTAGAACAGTTAGTGCCAATAGGGTGACAATGGATTGGATTTCAAGGGATCCAAAAGGGGTGACAGGTTCGATTAAATAGCCCCCAAAAGGGTAAAATTTGGACCTATTTAAGGGATACCAAAAGGGGGGTCCAATGGACCTGGATTTACAAGGGGTACCAAAAGGGTGACAATGGACTGGATTTCAAGGGAACCATAAGGGTGACAAGGCCCTTTTACAAGGGAGTACCCAAAAAGGGTGACAATGGCCCCCCGGGATTTACAGGGGATACCAAAAGGGGTTGAAGGGAGGATTTAAAGTATAAATAAGGGTGAAAAGGAATGATTACAAGGAGTAGGGATAAGGGGGAAAATGGATTAAAAAGAAAACTAGTTAGTCCCAAAAAGGGGGAAAGGGATTAAGACGTAGAATAGAAGGCCAAAAGGGTGAAATGGATTGGGATTTGAAGGGAGTACCAAAAGGGGTGACAAGGGCCCCTGGAAAAAAAGTAAGTACCCAAAAAAGGGTAAAGGAAATTATTTTATGGGGGAGTACCCATAGGGTAAAGGGCCCGGATTTAAAGGGATAATAAGGGTAAATGGGATGAAATTAAAAGGAGAAACCCCAAAGGGTGAAAATGGAAATTAAAAGGGAGTTAAAAAAGGGGTAAAAGGAAGGTTTTTTAAGGGAGTACCAATAAGGGGTAAAGGGATTCGTGTAAAAAAGTTAGTACCCATAAGGGGTGACAATGAGATATGTAAAAAACTTTTATACCAATAAGGGTGAAAATGGAATCAATGTATAACTAGTTAGGCCAACAAGGGGACAATAAATTTCGATGTATAACTATTTTGTGCCATCAAGGTGAAAATAAAATTCAGATGTATAACTATTATCCCAAAAAGGGTGACAATAAAATTCAGATGTATAACAGTTAGTCCCAAGGGGATTTACAATGGATTCAATGATAACAGGTGAGAACCAATGATTGACAACAAATCCAAAAAAAATGGTGACGGGGCAAAGATGATGACAAAAAGTCGAGTCTTAAAACACTAAAGAGGAAAGGGGGAAAAGACGGGGCGGAATGATGAGAATGCCACAGTGCGACAATGCGTGACTAGGGGGTGGGGGTGTGGGGTGGGGTGGTGGTGGTTTTTGATGATGAAATGAAGATGAAACAATGCAATGATGAAGATGAGTGATGATGTGATGATGACGGGAAAGACGACGACGAGACGACACGCGACGACGGGGTGACCAAAGCACGACGATGACGACGAGATGATGTGATGACGTGAGACGAGACGACGAGACGGAAGCGAAGAAGAAGAAAAAAGAAGAAGAAGATGGATGATGATGATGATGTGAAAGATGATAAGGGGGAGGGGGAAAAAGAGGGGAAAAAATGATACCAGGAGGGTAAAGTAGAACAGATTCCTGTATTATAATGAGGGCACCCGATGACAATGTTGATGACGACATATGACAAAGCGGGAGCGACAAGAATGACGTTTAGACGGTGATAACGGTGGTGATGAAGATGAGTAACATGATAATGCTGAGGAGAAGGAGGAGGAAGAAGAGGACTAGAGAGGGGGGGGGAGATAAGGGGAGGAACACAAGGAAGAAGTAGACAGATGGAAGCGAAGATATTCTGATGTGGAAAGAGCCCCTCTCCAAATGTTGGATAAGGTGAATAGTGTCAGATCTTCCTCTGCGTCTGTCTGTCTGCCTGTCCGCCTCTGTCTGTCTGTTTCTCTCTCTGTCTGTCTCTCTCTCTCTCTGTCCCTTTTCTGGTCTGTCTCTCCATCCATCCATCCCCCCCCCCTCATCCCTCTCTCTCTCTCTCTCTCCATCTCTCTCTCTCCTCTCTCTCTCTCTCTCAATCTCTCTCCTCTCTCTCCTCTCTCTTCTTTTTCTCTCCTTCTCTCTCCTCCTCCTCCCTCCAACTGTTGGTTAAGGTGAATAGGGGTGAATCTGTCTGTCTGTCTGCCTGCCTGTCTCCTGCCTGCCTGCCCCCCCCCCCCCCCCCCTCTCTCTCTCTCTCTCTCTCAGTGAGGAGAACAAAAACAACACTAATGGCACCCAGGCTGTGGCAAATAGCGAGACAGCCCATCGCTCAACTAAGGCTGAGTCGTGTCGTGCGTACAAGCACACCACATCACTACACTCAACCCCAAAACACACACACACACATACACACACACCCAAACACACAACACACACCAAAACACACAATACAACACACAGCACACACCCACACACACACACACACACACACACACCACAACACCTTACTCATACTTAGCAGAACATCTTGCGCACACGTTTAAATCCTGTTCCACTTTTCGTAAGAGTAGGCCATTGTGCGCCGGTGGGAACATATGAAATTTACAAAACCGCATACACAAGGGGACTGGATTTTTTTTTTTTTAAACCTCTCTACACATACACACACACTCACACACATACACACTTTCACACTTACATACACACTTTCACACTCACATGTATGTATGCATGTATTATGTAGGTAGGTAGGTAGGTAGGTAGGTAGGTAGGTAGGGTTTAAGTAGGCAGGGGGGGTCTGAAGAGTGCCGGGTCTTTGGGTTTCCAAAACAAGGATGTGAGAACTGTGTCCTGAACCGAGGCCTGTCCTTGCGTGATGACAGTGGAGCATGTGTGGTGTCGATAATTATGTGGTCGTTGTCCTTAACTGATCAAGCTCGACAAAGATAAGAACTGTACCCCCTTCCCTCCCATCCCCCCCCTTCCTCTTTTATTCCACTCAGGGGTTTTGGAATTTTCGCGTTCCATATTTAGAACTTCTTCTTCTTCTTCTTCCTTTGCTTTTCTTCTTTCTCAAAATTCTTCTTCGTCACAATTCTTCTTCTTCGCAATTCTTTTTCTTCGCAATTCTTTTTCTTCACAATTCTTTTTCTTCGCAATTCTTCTCTCTTCGCAATTCTTCTTATTCGCAATTCTTATTCGCAATTCTTCTTCATCTATTTCTTCTTTTTTCTTCCTCTTCTTCTTCTTCTTCTTCGCCGCAATTCTCCTTTGTTCCCTGGCCAAGCTAAATTTTTTAATCCGGTCTGGATGACAATATACATAAACAATATATATATTCATTTCAACCATGTGCCTGTCAGAGTTCTTTGTAACTGTTCAAACCAATACTGGGGTGGATCGGTGGTCTAGAGGTAACGCGCCTGTCTAGAAAGCGAAAAGTCCGGGTCGGAAGTGTGCGGTGGTTTGTACCCCGTTTGGACCCGAAACTTTTCCCCCATCCATTAGACCATGAGTGGTGGTCTGGGCGCTAGTCTTTCGGATGAGACGATAAACCGAGGTCCCGTGTGTTACGCATAATTATTTAGCGCACGTAAAAGAACCCACGGCAACAAGAGAGTTGTCCCTGGCAAAATTCTGTAGAAAAAAAGCCACTCTGATAGGGAAACAAATACAGGTGCAGACAGGAAAAAGAAACAAAAATGGGTGGCGCTGCTCTTGTGGCGACGCGCTCTCCCCGGGGAGAGCAGCCCAAATTTCACGGAGAGAAATCTGCCGTGACTTAAAGTGGTATGAAATGAAATGAAATGAAACTGCCCTGCTTCAGGGGATGATTCAAGTATACATCTTGAAGTGACTATATATAAAACACCACTGTTCTCATTGCCAGAGACTGGACCTTAATGTGCAAATGGTGCTTTTGGGCACCGATGCAATTACAACAACTGATGAAGTGTTCGACTTAATAATACTGTTAGCAAAGTTCTATGTTTATAAATGTCGGATTGGTAAAACAAAACCTAATGTTGGTAATTTTCTGAATGAACTAAAATATAAATATGAAATGGAAAAGCTGGAGCATGGCAAACAAATGCAGTTTACTAATTTTCAGAAAAAAATGGTTCCAGTACATAAACTTAGTAGAAAGTTGAGTACCATTTCAAAATATTAGTAAAATTATGTATGTAATCTATAAATCTTGTCTTGACAACGAAAATGATGATTGATTCTTTTTGTACTTTGTGTAGCTAGTAGTCTTGTACGCCACGTAAAATGGACATAATGTCATGTTGTCTGGATGGAAAGTTGATTTGTTTGTTTTGAACTGTATATGCGTGCCAATCAAAAAGTGTTTTTTTTAAATGATCTACTTTTAAAAAAAGTATACATCTTTGACTTTCAAACTATCCCTCCCCCACCCCTACCCCATACACCAGACCCTAAGTAGCGGTCTAGATACTAGTCTTTTTTTTGCGAGAAGACAAACAGGGGGTCGGTGGTTTAGAGATAATGCATCTGCCTGGAAAATGAGAAGTGCAATCTCGATTCTTGTTTCGCGTTATTCTACCGTTTTCCCCCGACTATTAAGGTAGCCTCACTCCGACTTCGGGGATTGTCTAAACAGGACGTCAGAGTGTACGCGTTTCTCCTTTGTTTGTAGGGGTGGTTGTGTTGTGGTTGTTGTTGTTTTTTAATACATAAAAACATCGAGTCATTAGTACTTACTCGAACGCTATGATCGATCTACTCTTCCTGACAGGTGGGTGGGGGTTTGAACGTGTGTGCGCGTGCTAGACGCTCGGAACACGGGTCTTCGGTGTATAATCTCGCCCGAAGGACTTTCTAGGGAGTGAGGAATCAGTCCTGATGTTAGTTCCAGAAGAAACTCCCCCCACCCCCAACACCCACCCCACCCCACACCCCCAAAAAATCCCTCTCCAATGAGCATCTTCTCGGTGGGGTGGCTGAAACCATCGCCGTCATCAGATCACATCATAAGCCATCCATCCCCGCTTCGACTAGGCTACCTCCAACGCCACCCCCTCCCCCCCCGTCCCACCCCCACCCCATCCCCTTCATCTCCCCCCTCCCACTCACCTACCCTACCCCCACACCCGCTCTATTCCCTCGATCAATGGGTACGACAACAGAGTGATACCGCAAGCAAGAGGGGGTCAGGACAGAGGTCACTTCCTGTCGTGATGGCTTAGACCTCCAGATGACGTGACTGATACAACGCGCACGCGCGCGCGCGCACAACACACACACACACACACACACACACACACACACGCACGCGCGCGCGCGCGCACACAAAAGTCCTTCAGATGAGACTATAAACTGAGGCCCCGTGTGCGAACGCACGCAGAACATCTTGCGCACACGTTAAATCCTGTTCCGCTTTTCGTAAGAGTAGGCCATTGTGTGCAGGTGGGAACAGATGACAAAATTTACAAAACCGCTTACACACGGGCACTGGATGTAAAAAAGAAAAGCACACAAGTGCTTATTCCATTATCCTTGGTATAAAAGAATAAAATAAGATAAAATAAATAAATAAGCACACACAAAACACACACGCACACGCGCGCACACACACACACACACACACACACACACACACAACACACACGTCTGGGCTTCTCTTTAGGCAGTGGCAGACAGACAGACACACACACAGACAGGACATGACCAGACAGGCTGCAGACAGACAAGACAGACAGGCCAGACAGACAGAGACAGGCAAAAGGCAGACAGGCAGGCAGACAGACAGGCAGACAGGCAGACAGGCAGGCAGACAGACAGACAGACAGACAGGACATGACCAGAGAGGCAGACAGACAGACAGACAGGCAGACTGACAGACAGACAGGACATGACCAGAGAGGCTGACAGACAGACAGGCTGAAAGAGACAGACAGGCAGGCAGACAGACACACAGGACATGACCAGACAGGCTGACAGACAGACAGGCAGACAGACAGACAGACAGGCTGACAGACAGACAGGCAGACAGACAGACAGACAGGACATGACCAGACAGGCAGACAGACAGGCAGACAGGACATGACCAGACAAGCTGACAGACAGACAGACAGGCTGACAGACAGACAGGCAGACAGACAGGACATGACCAGACAGGCAGACAGACAGGCAGACAGGACATGACCAGACAAGCTGACAGACAGACAGACAGGCAGAAAGACAGACAGACAGGCAGAAAGACAGACAGACAGGCTGACAGACAGACAGACAGGACAGGACCAGACAAGCTGACAGACAGACAGGCAGGCATAAAGACAGACAGACAGGCAGAAAGACAGACAGACAGGCTGACAGGACATGACCAGACAAGCTTACAGACAGACAGGCTGACAGACAGGCAGACAGACAGACAAGACAGGACATGACCAGACAGGCAGACAGACAGACAGGCTAACAGACAGACAGGCTGACAGACAGACAGACAGGCTAACAGACAGGCTGACAGACAAACAAAAAAACAGGCTGGCTGACAGACAGGCTGACAGACAGACATACAAACAGGCTAACAGACAGGCTGACAGACAGACAGACAGGCTGACAGACAGGACCAGACAGACAGACAGACAGGCCAACAGACAGACAGACAGGCTGACAGACACACAGACAAACATGCCCACAAGCCTTGACATGCCAATCGGGATCGGCAGACCCAGAAAGTGCCAGTACAAGGATTGAGATGACCACAGGAGAGAGGTTAGAAAATGAGGAGGGTGGAGGGAAGGCGGTTCGTGGAGGTGGGGGCGGCGAGGGACGGAGGAGGGTGGGAAGGAGGAGGTGTTGAAGGTAAGTGAACGACAATCAAGCGAAATGTACTGATGACGACGGCTACGAGAAGGGTATAGCAACAACAGTATTGAAACAACGGCATTAGCAGCTCCAGCAGCAGCAACAATAGTGATGATAATAACCACCGTAATAATGATGACTATTGTTCATTTCCTTTTTCGATTTTTAAAAAAATTATTATCATTATTACGACGACAAACCAC
>CM054150.1:14076967-14081967 GCA_028751875.1 Rapana venosa | reverse complement strand
AAAAAAACAAAACCCAACAAATCTTCTTAATGTTTTAATGACACAAAAGCCTTCTTACTCCAATCACTCTCACACTTTTTATCATCATAGATTTTTTTTTAATCTTCTGAATAGTTGGTTTTTTTCCAATTACTTTTTCTTGGTCTTTGACAAAACTTGCACGCATACCAATCTCTCTACATTTTTACGTGTCTTTTTTGGGGGGGTTGAATTAGGCGATTTTTTTCTTCTTGATTGTGAACAGGTATTTAACACCAATCGCTCTCAATTTTTTTTATGCGTTTCTGTTTAAATGTTACGTATTTTTCCCTCGGGTCTTAACAGGGCTTTAACAGTAATCACTGTCCTTTTTTTATACGTATTTTCTTGTTAATGTTTTGTAGGGTGTTTTTTTCAATGTGCTTAAGAAGAGGGCTTCAACACAATTTTTAAAAGAATGTTACATGTGTGTGTGTTCGTGTTCGTGTGTGTGTGTGTGTGTTATTTTATTTATGTTATTTATTCTTTTATTTATTCTTTTATATCGAGGATAATGGAATAAGCACTTATACAGGACTTAACGTGTGCGCAAGATGTTCTGCGTGCGTTCGCCACGGGCTCGGTTATAGTCTCATCCGAAGATTGTTGTGTTGGGTGTGTGTGTGTGTGTGTGTGTGTGTGTGTGTGTGTGTGTGTGTGTGTGTGTGTGTGTGTGTGTGTGTGCGCTGGTGTGGGTGCGTGGTTGCGTGCGGTGTGAAAGCGATGGTGGTGTGTGTGAGAGTGTAGTGTGTGTTTGTTTGTTTGTATGGCTGCGCTGTTGTGCGTGCGGTGTGTGTGTGTGTTGTGTGTGTTGTGTGTGTGTTGTGTGTGTGTGTGTGTGTTTTGTGTGTATGTGTTGTGTGTGTTGTTTGTTGTGTGTATGTATGCGCGCATACGTGTGGTGTTTTATTGTTATTATTGTTGTTGTTTTCTTAAAGAATTCTAGAGGGGGAGTAGCCTAGTGGTTTGCATTTATTTATTTATTTATTTGTTCTTTTAATTCGAGGATAATGGAATCAGCACTCATGCGCTTATTTCATCCAGCCCCCGTGTGTATGCACTTTTGTAAATTTGTCATCCGATCCCACCGGCACACAATGGCCTACTCTTCTGAAAAGCGGCACAGGTTTTAACGTGACGTTAGAGCGTTGAGCTTGCGATCTGACTGCCGCAAACACACGCAGAACGCTCATAGAATATCTTGCAAACACACACGCAGAAACGCACGCAGAATATCTTGCAAACACACGCAGAACATCTTGCAAACACACACGCAGAAAGCACGCAGAACATCTTGCAAACACACACGCAGAAACGCACGCAGAACATCTTGCAAACACACGCGCAGAACGCACACAGAACATCTTGCAAACACACACGCAGAACGCACGCAGAACAACTTGCAAACACACACGCAGAAACACACGCAGAACATCTTGCAAACACACACGCAGAAACGCACGCAGAACATCTTGCAAACACACACGCAGAACGCACACAGAACATCTTGCAAACACACACGCAGAAACGCACGCAGAACATCTTACTCGCCAAACAGTCTGCCTTTCAAAACAGTAGACCAGTGTGTGCCGGTAGGAACGGATGACAATCAACAAAAACAACGAAATCGGCAAACCTTGCACGCACATTGGTAGCGCGGTGTCGTGTTTTAATCAAACATCATCTCCGAAGCCCAAATACGGCTACCTTGAGGGTAGCAGACCACAAAAACCAACGCAACCTCCCACTCCACCATTCCCCCTCCCCCCCACCCCTCCCCACCCCCTCCCCCCCTCCTCCCGTCCCCCCAAAAAATACCACGATAGTTTAGTTTCAGGCACAAAAAAAACCAACAAAAAAATCCACTATTCATGAATGTCACAGGTGTAGCCGAGGAACGCAAAAACAAACAAAGTTAACTTGGATCTTGACAGAATATCGCTTCCACCCCCCCACCCCCCTCACCCACCTCCCCCCCCTCCCCCCAGCTTCATTTTGCCCTACTCTTAGGGGTTTTCTTTCTATTCACGAATACCCCCCTTCCCCCCCCCCCCCCCCTCCCCCACCATCTCCTTTCCCCTTTTTGCATCCTACTTCATTCTTTTCATTTAGGAAGTACTGTACCCCCCTCTCCCCCCCCCTCACTATCCCCTACCCCCTTCTCCCTCTTCCTTCCCTCCCTCCCTCTTCTTGTCAGTTTGAGATGAACATGATCAAAACCTGATCAGAGTTTTCTTTTTATTGAAAAATAATCAGAGAGGAGGGGGGGAGGGGGAGGGTTTGTATGGAGTTGGGTTTGTTTTGTGTGGTTTTTTCTTTTCGCTTCCTCGGGAGGATGTACGTTCGTGACAAAGTGGGTTCTTTTCTGGCCACTCTTTTATGTTTCCCAGGACATTTTCTCGGCAAGGGGGGATTCAATGGCCTAAGTTTGTTGTGGGGTGTGTGTGGGGGGGGGGTGTTGGGGTGGGTGGGTGTGGGAGGGGGGGGGGGTGTCTGTGGTGTGTTGTGTGTGTGTGTGCACGTTTTTGGAGGGGGGAGGGGGAGTCTGGGGGTGTGTGTGGGGGTGGGTTGTGTGCGTGGTGCGTGCGTGGTGGTGGTGTGTGTGTGTGAGTGTATGGTGTGTGCATATAATATGTGTGAACAGAGTGTGTGTTTGGTGTGCGTGCGCGGGGTGTATGAATGTGTGGTGTGTGGTGGTGTGTTGTGGTGTGTGGTTGTGTGTATTATATCTGTCATTATTATTTTATCACCCTCATCAAAATCCTCATTCATTTTTGTTCCCCTTTTTTAAAGGTACGGAATAAGCTGCACGTGCTTTTTTTACCCCCGCCCCCTTGTGCTGCAGCTTTAAATTTTCCCCATCCCCCCCAAACCCGGTGTAAATGTACTTTTCCCGAAAGGGGAAAGGTTTAATTTGCGGTAAAGTTTTTTGGGGATATAAGGTTTTTTTTGTATGTACGACGTCATGCATTTTGTGTTCATGTTAGTGTGTAGTGTGTGTGTGTGGGATGTGAGTGTGTTTGTGTGTTTTGTGGGGTGTGTGCGCGCCCTGCATGTGTGTGTGTGTTAGTGTGTGTGTTGTGTGTGTGTGTGCTTTGGCGTGTGTGGGCGTGTGTGGGGTTGCGTGCGTGTGTGTGTGTGTGTGTGTGTGTGTGTATTGTGTGTGTGCATTTGGACTTGTTAGAACATATTACTTGCTATTGGTTTGATGACGACTCACTCTCTCCTTCTCTCTCTCTCCCTCTCCTTCCTTTCTCTCCTCCTCTCTTTTTCCCCTTCCCTCTCCCTCTCCTTCCCTTCTCTCTCCCCTTCTCTCTTTCTTCCTCTCCTCCCCTTTTCTCTTCTCTCTCCCTCTGCTTCTTCCTCTCTCTTCCTCTCCTTCTCTCTGTTCTCCTTTCTCTTCTCCTCTCTTCTCCTCTCCTTCTCTCCTCTCTCTTTTCTCTCTCTCTCTTCTCTTCTCTCTCCTCTCTCTTCTCTCTCCCCTTCTCTCTCTCTCTCTCCTTCTCTTCTCTCTCTCCTTCTCTCTTTCTCTCTCTCTCTCTCCCCTTCTCTCTCTCCTCCTCTCTTCTCTTCTCTCTCTCTCTCTCTCCTTCTCTCTCTCCTTCTCTCTCTCTCCCTCTTCTTCCTCTCTTTCTCTCTCTCTCCTCCCTTCTTCCATCTCTCTCATCTCCTTCTCTCTCCCTCTCTTCTCTCTCTTTCTCTCTCTCTCTTCTCGTCCTCTCTCTCTCCCCTCTTCTCTCTCTCTCTCTCTCTCCTTCTCTGTCTCCCCTCTCCCTTCTCCTCTCTCCCCTCTCTCTCCCTCCTCTCCTCTCCTTCTCTCTCTCCCCTCTCTCCTCCCCCCTCTCTCTCTCTCTCTCTCCTTCTCTCTCTCTTCTTCCCTCCATTCTCTCTCTCCCTCCATCTCTCTCTCTCACTCTCTCACTCCATCTCTCTCTCTCCCTCCATCTCTCTCTCTCTCTCTCTTTTCTCTCTCTCTCTCTCTCTCTCCCCATCTCTCTCTCTCTCTCTCTCTCCTTCTCTCTCGCTCTCTCAGAGGCACAGTCATGCACACACTGTTATAATTTTATGGATTGATATACAAAAAAAACCCTAAACAGAGCAAAATTAACATTGGTTTAGAAACTGAATTGACTTGCTAATGAAACTATTTTTGGTTCTGTTTGGGGTTTTGTTTTAATTTTGGCATCCGGAATCTCCGACCAGACGAAAGCACTGCGTTGTGTTGCAGGAGCACGTGGGAAAAGTTTCGTCAGTGGAAATGCCTTCAGCTTGTTGAGTCACCTGAGATAACAATTAATTCAACGTCTTTTGCTTTTCTCCAACAACTGTTCACACACATACACACACAACACACACAAACAAACACACACACACACACACACAAACAAACACACACACACACACACACACACACACACATATTCGCAGCTTTGTTTGTTTTGTTTGTTGTTTTTTACATTCAAACAACCAAACCAGCATACAAACCCACAGGACAAGGCTGATTCTAGACAACTACGATAAAACAAGCATCATCATTTCTTTCTTTTTTTAACGCTCAGTGATCGCAGTTTTTGAAGGCAGCATTAACTTCCTTGATTGACATTTCTTATGTATAAAAGCAGTGTTTGCATTAAAATTCCACTTCCTCTTCGTCGTCGTCGAACGCTTAGTCAGCAACTATTGTTGTCAGTTATATGAGTGAAAATGCGTCACGCTGCCGTTAAGCGCCTGACAAGTCAGGCCCAGCGCATCCAAGTTCGCCATTTAAGAGAGAATTGTTATTTTTAAGTCTTTCTGGATTTTTTTTTTAAAAAAAGAAGAAGAATGGACCAAGAAGGCAGAAAACAGACAACAAGGAGGTGACAGGAAGAAAAGGAACAAGTCAAAAACAAAGAGAGGGATAGAAAAGAGGAAATTTCTAGCACAGAATGTCCAGATGTGGGGATGCTATTCATACTGACAAGCCCCCGGCATCCCCACGA
>CM054150.1:14066967-14074467 GCA_028751875.1 Rapana venosa | reverse complement strand
GCAACAACAACAACATCTTGTGCTTCGACATTTTTCAATTAACCTGTGACATTTGATTCACTTAATATGCTGCCTGTGTGTACGTGCGTGCGTGCGTGTGTGTTTGTGTGTTGTGTGTGCTGTGTGTGTTGTGTGTGTGCGTTTCTGTTTGTGTGTGTGTTTGTGTGTGGTTGTTTTTTTGTGTGTGTTTGTGTGTGTTGTATGTGTGCGTTTCTGTTTGTTTGTGTGTTGTGCGTGTGCGTTTCTGTTTGTGTGTGCGTTTGTGTGAAGTTGTGTGTGGTATGTGGTTGTGTGTTTGTGTGTGTTGTGCGTGTGCGCGTTTCTGTTTGTGCGTGCGTTTGTGTGTGGTTGTGTGTGTTGTGCGTGTGCGTTTCTGTTTGTGTGTGCGTTTGTGTGCGTTTGTGTGTTTGTGTGTGTTGTGCGTGTGCGTTTCTGTTTGTGTGTGCGTTTGTGTGTGGTTGTGTGTGTTGTGTGTGTGCGTTTCTGTTTGTGTGTGCGTTTGTGTGTGGTGCGTTTGTGTGTGTGGGGTGTGGGGTGTGTGTGTGTGTGTGTGTGTGTGTGTGTGTGTGTGTGTGTGGTGTGTGCGCGCGTGTGCGTGCGTGCGTGTGTGTATGTGTGTGCGTGCGTTTTGGTGTATGTATGTGTGTGTGTGTGTATGTATGTGTGTGCGTGCGTTTGTGTGTGTGTAGATATATGTGTGTGGACGCAACTCGGGATAGGCCCTTTTTTTCTAAATTGAAAATAAACAACGAAAATTCAACTGGAAAATCAATTCAATTGCAAGGTATTTTCCTGCTAAATTCCTTCACGCTGATTTCCATGTGTTTTTTGGTCAGAAACGGAGCTTTGAAGCATACTGCCTGTCACACACACACACACACACACACACACACACACACACACACACACCACACACACCTACACACACACCTCTACACACCTAACTCACACACCTACACACACACCTACACACACACCTACACACACCTACACATACACCTCACACACACCTACACACACACCTACACCCCTACACACACACTACACACACCCCTACACCCCCTACACACACCTCTACACACCTACCTCCACACACCTACACACAACACAGACACACACACACACCCCCACAGACTCACACACAAGGCAACACAACACACACGCCTACACACACACACCTACATACACACACCTACACCCCTACACACACACACTTCTACACTCCTACCCCTACCCCCCCCCCCCACTACACACACGCACGCACACTCACAAAACACAGACACACACAAACACACACACATACACGCTTGCACGCGCACACACACACAAACGCACACACACAAACAAGCAAACGCACACACACAACACACACGCAAACACACACACAACACACCACATACAGACAAACACAACACACACAACACACACAAACAACACACAAACAAACACACAAACAAACACACACAACACACACACAAACACAACACACACAAATACACGCACAAACACACACACAATACACACACACAAACACACACACAACACACCACATACAGACAAACACAACACACACAACACACACAAACAACACACAAACAAACACACAAACAAACACACACAACACACACACAAACACAACACACACAAATACACGCACAAACACACACACAATACACACCACAAAACACACACACACAAACACACATACAAACACACACAAACAACACACAAACAAACACACACAAACACACAAACACACACAAACACACAACACAACACACACAAACACACACACAAACACACACACAAACACACACACAAACATACACACACAATCACACACACACACACAAACACAACACACACAAACACACACACAAACACACAAACACACACAACACAACACACACACAAACACAACACACACACACACAAACACAAACAACACACACAACACAATACACACACAACACACACACAAACACACACACAAAACAAAACACACACACAAACACAACACACACACAAACACACAAACTCAAACAACACACATACACAACACACACACACACACACACACACACACACACACACACACACACACACACACACACACACACACACAGAGTAATCCCGTTCATTTGAAGCTTAACAACGCCACAACAGCAAGAAATCCTTTCCTGGGAAAACAACAAAATCCGCAACAGTCCGTCGTGCTTTCTCTCCAAATATCGATCCGCGTTTAGCAAACATTGATACGCGATATCACCAACTATTGCACACCCTGGCTTCTTCTCTGTCAAGCTTGGGGTTGTTGTTTTTTGTGATGTGATGCCACGATTTCACTTCTTTATTTTATTATCTTTCCACACTCAGGTACTCTCTTCCCCCTCCCACCCCAGCCAAGGTTAAGCAGCGTGGAGCGTGGTTACCACTTGGATGGGTGACCGTTTGCGCGCCTTGGCTTCAGTACAGTCCCCCAGTTCACCCAGCTGTAAATGGGTACCTGCCCTCTTTAGGGTCAGGGGAGGTAAAGCAGCGAGGGAGAGGAGACGGGCGCCGCCATCACTATGCTGGCCCCTAGAGAAGTTGAGGTCTGCTGAAGCCTCGCTCCCCTACGACCACATAGGTTATAGGTTAAGTCCTTCGGATGAGACTATAAACCGAGGCCCCGTGTGCGAACGTATACAGAACATCTTGCGCACACGTTAAATCCTGTTCTGCTTTTCGAAAGAGTAGGCCATTGTGTGCCGGTGGGAACAGGTGACAAAATTTACAAAACCGCATACACATGGGGACTGGATGTAAAAAAAAAAAAAAGCACATGAGTGCTTATTCCATTATCCTCCCCCAAAAAATCATCTTAGTGCTTTGATTTGTTGCTTTACAAGATTCAGCGCTATATAAATTCCATACATTATTATTATTATTATTTTTTATTATTCTTATCATTATTATTATTATCATTATTATTATTATTATTATGGGCACACCTCTACCTTTAACCTTAGCTCAGCTAGAGCTCCGAGGTCCACCAATGGGCAGATTTTTTTTGCGTATGTGACCACCGGGTTTTTTACCCTACCATTAAGGTGGCCGCATTCCAACTTCAGCAATGATGTCTAAACTCCACACCAGTGTGACTAAAGGAGGAGGGTAAAGGAGTCCCATAACCTATAAGGTCGTAGGGGAGCGAGGCGTCAGAGACCCCACTTCTCTAGGGCCAGCATATTGAGGGCGGCGCCCATCTCCTCTCCCTCGCTGCTTTACCTTCCCTGACCCTAAAGAGGGCAGGTACCCATTTACAGCTGGGTGAACTGGGGGAACTGTACTGAAGCCAAGGCGCGCAAACGGTCACCCATCCAACTGGTAACCACGCTCGACGCTGCTTAACTTGGCTGGGGGAAAGCGAGTGCTCCGACCACTGAGCTATCCCGTCCCCTATGCAGTGTGACTACGGTTTTTTGTTTTTTTTTTTGGGGGGGGGGGTGGTTGTTTTTGTTCGGGGGGTTTTGTGGTTGAAATTTCGGTATCCTATTCCCTCCAACACACAGTAGCCTGCCTACTCTTCCAAAAAGGTGGAACAGGTTTTGACTTCTGCGCAAACAAGATAATCTTCGTTGGATCGGTGGTCTAGAGGTAACGCGCCTGTCTAGAAAGCGAAAAGTCCGGGTCGGAAGTGTGCGTGGTTCGTATCCCGTCTGGGCCCGAAACTTTTCCCCCATCCATTAGACCATGAGTGGTGGTCTGGGCGCTAGTCTTTCGGATGAGACGATAAACCGAGGTCCTGTATGTTACAGAAAATTATGCAGCGCACGAAAAAGAACCCACGGCAACAAGAGAGTTGTCCCTGGCAAAATTCTTAGAAAAAAAAGCCACTCTGATAGGGAAAGAAATACAGTTGCAGACAAAAAAAAAAAAAAAGGGTGGCGCTGCTCTTGTGGCGACGTGCTCTCCCCGGGGAGAGCAGCCCGAATTTCACGCAGAGAAATCTCGTGACTTAAAGTGGTATAAATAAATAAATAAATAAATAAATAAATACTCTTCCAAAAAGGTGGAACAGGTTTTGACTTCTGCGCAAACAAGATGATCCGCGTGCGTGTTCGCACACAGGACCTCGATTTTTAATCTAGCCTCGACTTTCTGGGGGGGGGGGAGTGGAATCGGTGGCACTGACGTTAACTCCAGGGTGGGGCTGGGGGGGGGGATGGGGGTGGGGTAGGGATGGTGGTGGGGGGGGGGGGGGAGGTGGTGAATAATCCCCTCGAACGGACGTCTGGGTGGCTGCTCAAATCTCGGGCATCAGATCGCCCAGCTCAACGAGCTCAAAACCACTACTAGGCTATCAATCCCCCCACCCCCCCCCCCACCCCTACCCCCACCACCACCACCACCACCACCCCATCCCTACTCCCCGTTGAGAGAGTTTTATACGCCAACGATTTCATCACAACATTGTCAATCTTGCCAACCCTGACAGAGGGTCGTGAGAAGGGGAGTAGGAGAGAGGGGGGGGAAGGGGGAGGGAAAGGGGGTGAGGGAGGGGGGGAGGTGAGGAAGGTGAGGAGGGGAGGTTTGACCAGAAACCTTTCGTGACACAAGCCTTCAAGGCGTAATTACGCAGTATCGATTACATATTATACATTCTCGCAGCGGCAAGAGGGGATCGCCGCCTCACAA
The DNA here is from genome assembly GCA_028751875.1 of Rapana venosa. Taxonomy (NCBI): domain Eukaryota; kingdom Metazoa; phylum Mollusca; class Gastropoda; order Neogastropoda; family Muricidae; genus Rapana; species Rapana venosa. The sequence goes on along the minus strand of CM054150.1, from coordinate 14,069,787 downwards.
TCGATTTCTGTGTTGTTTCCCCTCTCCAACAAAGACAATGGCCCAAGTCTGAAAGGCTCTGGGACAAAGACTAGCTTCCTGACCGGGAGGATGAGAAAAGGACGGTTTTGGAGGGAGGTGGGGGTTGTGGGGAGGTGGGGTTGGGTAGGGGGGGGGAGGGTGTTTCATCCTTTCATCTTTTTTTTTTTACGTCGAAGGGAAGCGAAAGTATGTCAAGTTTTTAGAGTATGTCTTCAGGGGGGTTTTTTTGGGAATCGGTTGCGCATATGCATGATAAGTCTGAAAGAGAGAATGATAAGCCTTACATTTTTTTTTTTGTACGTACATGTAGTTACTGTGAGAGGTGTTTGGGTTTTCTTTGGGGGGGTGGGGGGGTGGGGGGAGGGAGGGGATTGCTTTGTCGGTCTGTCAGTGTGTCTGCTTCAGGGTGGGTGTGTGTGGGGGGGGGGGGGGGGGTGGGTGGAGGGTGACAGCCCTGATATGGCCTCTGTGGTCGGCGAGGCTATAAACAACATGATTGGATTAAATTGGATTGGTGTGTGTGTGTGTGTGTGTGTGTGTAAGTGTGTGTGTGTGTGTGTGCTTGCGTCTGCGTGTGTGTGTTCGCGTGAGCGTCTTTGTTTGTTTGTGTGTGTGTGTGTGTGTGTGTGTGTGTGTGTGTGTGTGGTGTGTGTGTGTGTGTGTGTGTGTGTGTGTGTGTGTGTTGTGGTTGTGTGTGTTGTGCTATGTGAGTGGTGTTTGTGTTTGCGTCTCTGTGTGTGTGTTTGCACGCGTTAACGTCTGTGTGTGTGTCGTGTGTGTGTGAGCGTGTGTGTGTGTGTGTGCGCGCGCATGTGTGCGTGAATGTATTTATGTATATATGCGTGTATATTCAGTTCAATTCATTTCACTTCAAGCGTTTGAAGTGCTTATTCCATTATCCTCGAAATAAAAGAATGAAAAGATTAAACACACACACACAATCAGAGCAATTCACTTGGCTTACAAAATCCTCTATCGAAAAAGCGCTGATAGGAAAAACACCTGTCACAGACAAAGAGCACACCACAGCATACGAACATCACCATCCTCGCATTACAAGATGATTCCTATACCGATACCAGCACTTCATCATCTCGCGCGCGTGTGTGCTTGGGTGTGGTTGTTGTGTTGTGTTGTTGTGTGGTGTGTGTGTGTGTGGTGTGCGCGCGCACGCGCGCGCGGATATATGCGTCTGCGCGCTCGCATCCATATTATGTGTACTTACGTCAGTGACTTAATATGGAGGAGTAGGAAAAATAAACAACAGACACTGAAATCAACAGACAGACAGACAGAGGAACCGATGGACAGACAGACTGACGGACTGACAGGCAAAGGGAAGCATCCCTCTCAAACTAGCGGAATAATGGTGTGTCGTGATTTTTACAGAGGGGCCAGCCTAGTGTGTGGCCGGCAGTATTCTAGCCCCTGCTGATGTGGTGTTTGTCTGATGTGGTGTTTGTCTGATGTGGTGTTTGTCTGATGTGGTGTTTGTCTGATGTGGTGTTTTCTGATGTGGTGTTTCTGATATGGTGTTTGTCTGATGTGGTTTTGTCTGATGTGGTTTTGTTGATGTGGTGTTGATGTGATGTGGTGCTTATCTGATGTGGTGTTTGTCTGATGTGGTGTTTGTCTGATGTGGTTTTTGTCTGATGTGGTGTTGATGTGATGTGGTGCTTATCTGATATGGTGTTTGCCTGGTGTGGTGTTTGTCTGATGTGGTGTTTGTCTGATGTGTGGTTGATCTGATGTGGTGTTTGTCTGATGTGGTGTTTTGATTGGTTTATGTGTGGTGTTTGTCTGATGTGGTGCTTATGTGATGTGGTGCTTGTCTGATGTGGTGTTTGTCTGATGTGGTGTTCGTCTGATGTGGTGTTTGTCTGATGTGGAGTTTGTATGTGTTGTGTTTGTCTGATGTGGTGTTGATGTGATGTGGTGCTTATCTGATATGGTGTTTGCCTGGTGTGGTGTTTTGTCTGATGTGGTGTTGTTGTGTGGTGTTGATGTGATATGGTGTTTGCCTGGTGTGGTGTTTGTCTGGTGTGGGTGTTTGTCTGATGTGGTGTTTGTTGATGTGGTGTTTGTTGATGTGGTGTTTGTCTGATGTTGGTGTTGTATGATGTGGTGTTTGTATGAGTGGTGTTTGTTGATGTGGTGTTGCTGATGTGTTGATGATGTGGTGTTGATGCATGTGTGTGTGATGGTGGCGTTGGTGTTGTGCATGATGTTGATGGTGTAGCGTTTGGTGTGGCGTGATGTTGATGTGATGTGGCATGATGTTGATGTGATGTGGCATGGTGTTGATGTGATGTGGCATGGTGTTGGTGCTGTGTGGGGTTTGGTGTGATGTGGCGTTGGTGTGGCATGATGTTGATGTGATGTGGTGCTGATGTGATGCGGCGTTGATGTGATGTGTTGTAAAGTGTTGTTGCGATGTGGTGTTGATGTGACATGCTATTCCTGTGCCGTGATGTTGATTTGCCAAGATGTTGATTTAACGTGATGTTGATGTGACATGATGTTGATGTGGTATGGTGTTTGTGTGATGTGGCGGTGGTGTGGCATGGTGTTGATGTGATGTGGTGTTAATGTGATACAACGTTTATCTAACGACAAAGCCGGAATGAGTTGAATCAACGCCCAGTGGACTGATTGCTAAACACCATTTTGTCCTTTGTGCTAAAAGCCATTCAATGGCAGTTTGTTTTTTTTATCTCCTGGGCAGTTTTGTTTATAAGCTAAACGTCCAATTAAAACAATACTTCTTGCACGTGTGAGTATGTGTGCCAGGAAGGGGGA
>CM054150.1:14059467-14061967 GCA_028751875.1 Rapana venosa | reverse complement strand
GAAGAAAAAGAAAAGAAGAAAAAGAAGAAAAAACAAAAAGAACAAAAACAAAAAAACAACAAAAAAAACAAAAACAAAAAAAGGGGGGAAAAAAAGAAAAAAAGAAAGAAAAATAGAAAAAGAAAGAAAAAAAAAAAAAAAGAAAAAAGGGGGGGGAAAAGAAGAAAGAAAGAAAAAATAAAAAGAAAGGGGGAAAAGAGAAAATTTAAAAATTTATTATATTATATTTTTTATTTAATATATATATATTAATATTTATATATATATAAAAAAAAAAAAAAAAAATTTTTAAAAAAATTTTCATTATTCATAAAAACAAAACATTGTGCCTGGGCAAAAACCCCTTTTTCCATCCCTCCCCCATTTCCCCCCCCTTTTTCCCCCCCCCCCCCCCCCCCCCCCCCCCCCCCCCCCCACCCCTCCCCCCCCCTTTGTTAAATCCCCTTCCCGACTTTATCTCTTCCATGCTCGTCTAATAAATGAGCATGGTGGGGGGTGGTGGTGGTGGGGGGTGGTTTGTGGTGGATGGCGAGGGAAAAAGGGGGGTTGGTGGGGTTTGGAAATGCGTGTAGTGTGGTGTGTGGTGTAGGTAGTGGGTGTGGTGTAGTTGGTGGGGTGGGGTGTTTTGGGGTGTAGTGGGTGTGGTTAGGTGGTGTGGTTAGTGTGGTGGTGTAGTGGGGTGTTGTGGTGTGGGTGGTGTGGTTATGAATTTTGGGGTGGGTGGGTAAAAACACACAAAAACCCACACAACACACAAACAAAACGTACCCCAACGACACACACAACACAATACTCACCCTTCATACATCCCAAACACTACTCACAACACAACATTAACACACAACTACAACACACAAACCTAAAACCACATACACCCCAATAACCACACACACACTACCCCAACACAAAACACCAACAAAAAAGTACGCAATAACCCCTAACTAAACACAAAACACTACAAACAAAAAAAACCCACATACACACACAATCACAAACACACACACAAAACATCCCAAATAAAACACAAAACCATACAACATAACACTTTTATACAACAATACTTCCACAACAATACACACACAATACAAAAACCACAAACACTCCCCCACACACCCCAACATACACACATGCCCACATTACACAACACACACACAAACACACCAACACACACACACACACACACACACACCCACACACACACAACAGGGCACAATAGCGACGTACGTAATCAAGCTAATATGTGTCCTTCAACGAGACCTAAACCCCAAAAAAGGGAAGGGGGAATTCAGAACAGAAATGACGATGAAAGTTTGAGCCACAGCAATGTGGGTCTGTGAATATGGAAACTGAAAAAAATCTGTCTGTCTGTCTGTCGTTTTTGCGGGGTGGCTGGCTGGCTGGGCCCTTTTTCTCTCTCTCTCTCTCTCTCTCTCTCCTCTCTCTCTCTCCTCTCTCTCCTCTCTCTCTCTCTCTCTCTCTCTCTCTCTCGTGTGTGTGTTTTTTTTTGGGGATAAATACAGAATTAAGTGAAAAATTTAAAAATGAGACGGGATGGGGGGTGGGGGGGAGATGGAGGAGGGATGGGGAGAGGGGGTAGGGGAGAGGGGAAGGGGAAAGAGATTATAGAAGAAGGGGAAGAGAGAGAGAGAGAGAGGGGGAGAGAGGAGAGAGAGGGGGAGAAAGGGGGGAGAGAGAGAGAAGGAAAGAGAGAGGAAGAAAAAGAGAGAGAGTGAGAGAGAGAAAAAAAAGAGAAACTAGGTTAGAATATAAAAGGCGACAGACAAAGAAATGATAATGCGAAGCCCGCGGAGGCGGGGGGGAAGAGGGGGGGGTGGAGGTAGGGGGGGAAGGGGGGGGGGGGGGGGGGGGTCAGGAGGGACGAAGGGAAACACATAGACAGCCAGACCTGGTCAGCACAGCTATTATTAGCCTAATACGTCATCGTGATGTCTTGCTTAGATGCCACCAAACAAAAAGAGTACATCTCCAACTCCCTCTTTGTCGGAAACGGATTGGTTTTTTGTGTTTTTTTAATACCACTTTAAGTCACGGCAGATTTCTCTGCGTGAAATTCGGACTGCTCTCCCCGGTGGAGAGCGCGTCGCCACAAGAGGAGCGCCACCCTTTTTTTTTTCTTTTGGTCTGCAACTGTATTTGTTTCCCTATCAGTGTGGCTTTTTTCTAAGAATTTTGCCAGGGACAACTCTCTTGTTGCCGTGGGTTCTTTTACGTGCGCTGAAAATGTTGTGTAACACACGGGACCACGGTTTATCGTCTCATCCGAAAGACTAGCGCCCAGACCACCACTCATGGTCTAATGGATGGGGGAAAATTTCGGGCCCAAACGGGATACGAACCACCGCACACACCCGACCCGGACTTTTCGCATTCTAGACAGGCGCGTTACCTCTAGACCACCGATCCACAACAATACGAGTTGAGGGATGGGGGGGGAGAAAAGGTCAAGGTGTCTCCATGAGCTACGCAGTCGTTAGGGAAA
>CM054150.1:14041967-14056967 GCA_028751875.1 Rapana venosa | reverse complement strand
GGGGGGGGTAGTGTAGTGTGTGTGTGTGTTTGTGTGTGTGTGTATAGTGTTTGTGTGTAGTGTTGTGTGTTTGTGTTTGTGTGTGTGTGTGTGGGATTGTCTGTGTGTGTGTAGTGGTGTGTGTGTGTGAAGTGTTTTGTGGTGTGTGGGTGTGTGTGTAGTGTGTGTGTGTGGTGTAGTGTGTGTGTGTGTGACGGTGTGTGTTGTGTGTGTGTGTGTTGTAGTGTAGTGTGTTTGTGTGTGTGTGTGTGTGGAGTGTCTGTGTGTGTGTGTGTGTGGTGTGTGTGTGTGTTGTGTTGTGTGTGTGTGTGTGTGTGTGTGTGTGTGTGTGTGTGTGTGTAGTGTAGTGTGTTTGTGTGTGTGTGTGTGGAGTGTCTGTGTGTGTGTGTGTGTGTGTGTGTGTGTGTGTAGTGGAGTGTGTGTGGTGGAGTGTTGTGTGTGTAGTGTGTGTTTAGTGTGTAGTGTGTGTGTTTAGTGTAGTGTAGTGTAATGTGTGTAGTGTGTGGGGGGGGGGGGGAGTAGTTGTGTGTGTGTGTGGTATATGTGTATGTAGTAAATATATATATATGCGTAGTAGAGTATATCAGTGTGTGGGCGTGTGTGTATGTCTAAGTGGGTCTGTCTGAAAGCCTATCTTTCTGTCTGCCTCTTGGGGTTGGGGTTTTTTTTCATTTCTTTGGAGCATTTTGATTGGTTTGTTTCGGGATAGGGGAGATGGGGTGGCGGTTTTTGTTACCATCCTTTTTTCTCTACCATGTCTCATGTTGATGTGATTAAGTTTCTGCCCACATCGTCTCAGCTGTTTGACACTCGTCTAATATCACTTTAGAGGCACCGTGGTCGAGTGGTTTAGGCGGTCAACTCGTGATCCAGAGGTCGCGGGTTCGATCCCCGCTCGGCTCGGTGTTGTGTCCTTGGGAAAGACACTTTACTCCTATTTTCCTCACTCCACCCAGGTGTACAAGTGGGTACCAGCTCTGCTGGGGAAGTATCTGGCGACAGACTAGCGTCCTGTCACAGGGGTGGTGAAAAACCATCAGTTCGCTTAACGCTACAGAAACCGGGATAAGCTCCGGCTCTATGGGCCTTCTGGCTCGAAAGAACATACTTAATATCACTTTAAGTGAACAGACGTAAAATTGAAGACACACACACACACACACTTCTGACACAGACCAGGAGTAGGGTCACCTGAGCTGAAAGCTGACGTCCAGCAGACTCCCACAAGGGTCATTTTCTCGGGAAGAAGGCCAAAGCAACAGAATCAGTTACCATCGTAGGTAGCCTGTCTTTGCAGAGAGGTAACCACAAGACAAAATACTTATCTTACTGATAGAGACAAACAGACAGACAGACAGCCGCATTGTAGTAACACGGGGGGGGGAGGGGGGGGGGAGCGGAGGAGGAGAAGAAGAAGGAGGGGAGAAGGAGGGAGGAGGAGGAGGGGGAAAGAAGAAGGAGAAGAAGAAGAAAGAGAAGGAGGAAAAGGAGGAGGAGGAGGAGGAGGAGAAGGAGGAGGAGGAGAAGAAGAAGAAGAAGAAGAAGAAGAAAAAGAAGAAGAAGAAGAAGAAGAGAAGAAGAAGGAAGAAGAAGAAGAAAAGAAGAAGAAGAAGAAAACAACAACAACAACAACAACAACAACAACAACAACAACAACAACAACAACAACAACAAGAAGTTATTAATAAGAACAAGAACAAACAACAAACAACAACAACAGCAATCAAAATACCAACATCTATAACAACAACAATCACACAACAACTCCAACAAAAGCAAAGGCAGCACAATAATATAAAAAAAATTTAATACAGGCAGTATAGAAACAGCGTAGAAGCAGTAGTTTACCTCAGGAATCCAACGAACACACTTTTTTCTCACACCACAAGACGAATGGCAGTGTACTCACCTGCAACAAACAAACCAACAAACAAAAAGGGATAAAACAGATCAATCGCAGTCATATAATGCCACATCACACTACGCTAATCAATATAGAGACAAGGAAATTAGACTCTCTTTGAAGATAAAGACACTGGCCTACTCTTCCGAGAGGCGGAGCGGGTTTTAACGTGTGCTGCAAGAGGTGCGACAGATGAGTACCTTTTCTTATCTGAAAAGAAGGAAGAAAAATCGTAGTATCTATGACAAGCTGCTACTTCTTCCGTGTGTCTCGACTTCAGTTTATGGTCTTTCTTTTTCTCTTTTTCTTCCTTCTCCTCCGATTTTAGAAAACAACAACAACACATGAAACAATGAATGATATGTACGATTTTCGCAAGTGTTAAGGCAACAAGATATGAAGTAAGGTCCTTGTTTCATTGTAATGACGCTTGTTCCAAAAGGAGTATACTGTTGTGACAGTATTAACATGTTTTTTCAGCTGCCAAATCACAGATGCCGTTTTTGTTAGTTGGTGGAATACACTATAAGCTATCAGCTTACTGCTGCTCCCAATGGATGTGTGTATGATGTGTTTTGTTTCCGAATAAAAAGGTAAAAGGTGAAGGTGTCCCATAACCTATAAGGTTCGTAAGGAAGCGAGGCATCAGAGACCTCAACTTCTCCAGGGGCCAGCATATTGAGGGAGGGGCCCATCTCCTCTCCCTCGCTGCTTTACTTTCTCTGACCCTAAAGAGGGCAGGTACCCATTTACAGCTGGGGGAACTGGGGGACTGTACTGAAGCCAAGGCGCGAAAACGGTCACCCCTCCGATTGGTAACCACGCTCGATGCTGCTTAATCTTAAAGCCAAAGCGTCAAGAAAATCACAAACGCTTCACAGCAATGGCAAGCTAATGTTTAGGGAAAGGAAGGCCACACGGGCAATGTAAAATGGCCTGGAAATCCCATGTCCACAACGCTGAAGATTTCATCTAGTGTTTCGGGAGAGGAGGGGTAGGACGGGGGGGGGGGGGGGGGGGGGGGGGGGGGGGGGGGGGAGGGGGGGAGGAGAAGTAGGGTACATTTTTTTTGTTTGTCAATGGGTTGGGGGGGGGGGGGTTGGGGGGTTGTTGTGGGTTTTGTTTTGATATATTCTATTACGATACATTTTTGTTCTCATGTGAAATTTAGTAAATTGAACTGTATTTATATATTTTCCGTAGGAATCATTAATGTTGTTAGGTATAGTTGTTGGTGTTTGTTTTTTTAAATTGCATTATCCTTTTCGTTCATCATTGTAGTTCAGTAGCTTTATAGCTCAAAGTTTTGTTTTGGTATTATTCTGCACTTAATAATGATACTTCGAGATTCCTTCTCTCAAACATTACCAACTTCAACCCCACCCCACCCCACCGACACCCCCCTCCCCCCCCCCCCTCTCTCTCTCTCTCTCCTCTCTCTCTCTCTCTTCTCTCTCTCTCTCTCTCTCTCTCTCTTCCTTTTCCTCTTTCGGCTTTCATGATTTCCTTGTTGCAAAAAAACCATATTACTTAAATTGTGTTTTATACTGTGCTCCTTGCCAAAAAGACTGTATTGTTAATGGCAATTAATTACTTTCATTGTTCAGTGTTCTCTCTCTCTCTTTTCTTTTCTCTCTCTTCTCTCTCTCTTTTCTTCTCTCTCTCTCTCTCTCTCTCTTCGGCAATTTGTGAAAAAGACGTGAAATGAATGTAAAAGCTGAAGAGGAAATGTATACACCGGGTTGAAAGAAACTCCTGTCAGACCTACTTGAAAATAAGGCAGAAAATGGATTCAATAAATGAATGAATGATTTTTTTTTAATATTTTACTTTATTTTATTTTTTATTTCGAGAATAATGGAATAAGCACTCGTGTGCTTTTTGTTTTACATCCTGTCTCCGTGTGTAAACAGCTATGCAAATTTTGTCATCCGTTCCCACAGGTACACAATGGCCTACTCTTTCGAAAAGCGGAACGGGTTTTCACGTGTGCGCGCGAGATGTTCTGCGTGCGTTTTGCACACGGGACCTCGGTTTATAGTCTTTGTAGTGATTGTTACTCCTCATAGTGGCTGAATGAATGAGTGAATGAATGAATGAATGAACGAACGAACGAACGAACGAACGAACGAACGAACGAACGAACGAACCCAACGAACGAACGAACGAACGAACGAACGAACGAATGATTAAATGATCTTAATACACAAGGATGAAAGTGTGTAGGCCAAGAGGGGTCTTGCAATCTGTGCTTGTATACATACATGTACAAAAACAATCAGTAAACATAAGATGTCTTCACCCACGTTGCTGAGATACACCACCACCCCCCAAATCACCCAACAACCAGAGAGAGAGGAGAGAGAGAGAGTGAGAGAGAGAGAGGAGAGAGAGAGGAGAGAGAGAGGAGATGAGAGAGAGAGAGAGAGAGAGAGAGAGACGAGAGAGAGAGAGAGAGAGAGACGGGACAGACAGACAGGACAGACAGACAGACAGACAGACAGACAGAGAGACAACAGACAGACAGACAGAAAGACAGACAGGCAGACAGGCAGGCAGGCAGGCACGGAGAAAGCTAGAAAGAGAAAGAGACACACAGAGACAGAGAGAGCTAGAAAGAGAGAGAGCGAGAGAGAGAGACAGCGATACACATACCGAGAAAGAGACAGAGACTGAGAGACAAAGAGAAAGCTTCAGAAAGAGGGAGACATAGACAGTGACAATGACAATGACAATGACAAATTCTTTTATTTCGAGGATAATGAATAAGCATACATGTGCTTTTTTACATCCAGTCCCCGCCCGTTAGGGATACATCTTAATAATAATAACCCAATACTTATACAGTCTCGCAATAAAAGACAGTTAGCCAGCCAGCCAGCCAGCCAGCCAGACAGACAGACAGTCAGAGAGATGTCGGTAGAAAGACAGAAACCAAGAGAAGGACAGAAAGGGGAAGCTTCCAGAACATAACGTCAAGTATGTAGTCCTAAGCATTCCAAATTAGTGCGGAACGTATAAAAGAAAGAAGAAGAAGAAAAAACAACTAATGATGGTAATTTTCATGGAGATAATTAAGTCTGTAAGGGTAATGACATTGAAAATCAGTATTTTTTTCTCTTTGCTTCAGTCTGTCTGTGAGTCTGTCTGTCTAGCTGACTGGCTGGCTCGATGTCTCTGTCTCTCTGTATTGGGGTTTTAATATATTATTATATTAATATATATATATTTATATATATATTATATATATATTTATTATATCTATATATTATATACATATATTTGTTGTGTGTGTGTGTGTAGGTGTGTGTGTCGCTTGTATAGTATTTTATTGTATATAGATTGGTATATTATCATATCACACACACAAAAATACAACAAAAAAAACACTCCAATAACACAACACACACAACACCACACAACAAAACTAATCTCAACAACATAAATCACTCCACACAAAGGCATAACCGGAGTTGGGAGAGGAACACAACACACAAACCCAACACAGACCCATGCATCTCAAACACACACAACACACACACAAACACACACACACAACACACAAACCAATCCCAGGCCCCATGCATCACACACACACACACAAACCAACCCCAGACCCCATGCATCGCACACCACACACACACACACACACACCACACACAACCAACCCAACCCATGCATCACACACACCACACACACACACACAACACACACAAACCAACCCCGACCCCAATGCATCACACACACACACCACACAAACACTCATACATCATCCACACACACTCGCACACACACACACACCACACACACACACACACACACACACGCGGCCACGCACACACACACAACACACACACACACGCGCACACACCAACAACACACACACAACACACACAACACACACACACACACACAGAAAACAACACACACACCACAGTCGACAGCGGCGATCAATCAAAGCCAGGGTAACCCCTGCCACCCCATCAGGGCGAGGCAGACAGCACCCCCCCCCCGTGTTAGCAACAATAAACCCACACACCTCTCTTATCCTATCCTACCCTGAAACAATCGGGGAGCGCTAAACAGCAATCCGCACCGGGACAGCCGCCGATGTAGTCCATCGAATGCAGTTTGTATTTTTTTGTATTGTTTGTTTGTCCGTCGTGTCCGGCGATGACCTCCAAAACAGCAGAGGAGGCAGCTGCTGTTTTGGAAACTGGGCAGAAATTTGATTATAGTGGAGATGCCTTGCCCACAGTATATCCCCACTCTCTCGGCCAAGTGGGCATAAGGACAGTCAGCGTTGGAGATGTTCTCCAAAGGCCAACCAGCCCCCCCAGGGCTGCAGCACATAAGGACTGTACGAGTCAAGCCTCCTAGTCAGAGAGTCATAGTCGATCACTAAAGACTAAGCTGTAAAGTGGAATTCCATGGGTGGGAAAGAAAGCCACTGGTCATACAGCCTCTCACTTTGCTGTTGCCCCCCAGCGTCAATGGTTTAATCAAGAACTGTGATAAAGCCCAGGTGCTGACGGCATATGAATGCAGTTTATTGCCTGGCTAAGTGCAAGGGCCTCCACGATCAGGTATATGCCATCTTGTTGAGAGAGAGAGTGAGAGAGAGAGAGGAGAGAGAGAGAGAGAGAGAGAGAGAGAGAGGAGTGAGAGGAGAGAGAGAGAGAGAGAGAGAGGAGAGAAAGAGAGAGATATTTCGATGATTTTATTGCATAAAGCTTTCGCCCATTGCAATGGGAAGGCGTGGGGATGGGGGTACAATAAACAAAACTTCAAATTGGCATCTCCATCATAAACAAACAAGCACGTGACAAGGCTGCCATGTCACTAAGTTCAGACCTGCAGACCCAATGGATCATGCGCTTCCTTCACGTGAAATATTCGGCATCGTGTCAAGAGAGAGACATGAGACAGAGAGAGAGAGAGAGTGAGAGAGAGAGAGAAAGAGAGAGAGAGAGAAAGAGAGAGTGAGAGAGAGAGAGAGAGAGAGAGAGAGAGAGGAGAGGAGAGGGAGAGAGAGAGGAGAGAGAGAGAGAGAGAGAGAGAGAGAAGAGAGAGAGAGAGAGAGAGAGAGAGAGAGAGAGAGAGAGAGAGAGAAAAGCAAACGAAAAACCCCAAACTCGCTCGGTTTTGATTTTCGGGTTGTCTCTAGCTCCTGAGTGCGCCATAGCCGTGTTAGGGATGTCGCCCCCCATATAAAAGAATAAATCGATAAATAATATCAATCAATCAATCAATCAATATATAAGTAAATGAATGAATGAATGACTCCGACAATGACATGAAAATTAACTTCCAAGTTTCATTTCAGCAGACACTAACATCCTCCTCAGACATCGAATACTGCCATCCTGAAATTTAAAAACAAATTGGGCAATGGGATATTATTCTTGTCGTCATTACATTCCTTGCGACAACCAAATCAAGACTCTGTGAAAGCTACTATCATTCCGCTTGAAGTGCAATAAAACTTTTCAGTGTTCAGTGTTCTTTTTCTTTCTCTTCTCTCTCTCTCTCTCTCTCTCTCTCTCTCTCTCTCTCTCTCTCTCTCTCTCTCTCTCTCTCTCTCTCTCTCTCTCTTTTTCTTTCTTTCTCTGTGCGTGCGTGCGTGCGCGTGCATGCGTGCGTGTGTGTGTGTGTGTGTGTGTGTGTGTGTGTGTGTGTGTGTGTGTGTGTGTGTGTGTGTGTGTGTGTACGTGTACGTATGTACGTGTACGTGTGTACGTGTGTACGTGTGTGTGTGTGTGTTTGTTGTGTGTATACGTGTGTGTGTGAGTGTTTGTGTATGTGTCTCTGTGTGTGTGCACCCGAGGATGTATGTGCGTGCGTGCGTGTGTGCATGTGTGTGTGTGTGTGCGTGTGTGTGTTGTATGTGTGGTTGTGTGTGTGTGTGTGTGTGGTGTGTGGGTGTAGGGGGTGGATGTGTTCTCTCTCTCTCTCTCTCTCTCTCTCTCTCTCTCTCTCTCTCTCTCTCTCTCTCTCTCTCTCTCTCTCTCGGTCGGTCGATCGATCGATCGATATTTCCTTTCTTTCACAGATCTCTATCAACAGCTTATGTGTATGTTTGTACCTAGCTTATTTTGCTCCCCCCCCCCCCCCCCGTCATAGTAGTGTGTTATGTATTGCCATGGGCTTTGAGTTATTATTGAAGAATTCAAAATATTGACCTAGCTGTCTGTCTCTCTATGTCGCTATCTTTCTGTCTATCTGTCAGTCTTCCTAGTTACCTCTCTGTTTTTATCTCCACTTCTTTAGTTTTCAGAACTGGTTTTGATATTTGTGGCACCTTTTTTTTTATTCATGGATTGACTAGTGCCTTGTGTGGATAGGGGTTTCCCCCCGATGATTATGAATATTCTCTCTCTCTCTCTTCTCTCTCTCTCTTCTTCTCTCTTCTCTCTCTCTCTCTCTCTCCCCCTATATCAAAATAATTTTCTTTATGTTGACCTGAAATTATTAGTTGTTGTTATGATTATTAAGGATATTCCCTTCTCAGGGCAAGGGCCGATGACAAAAAAGTATGTCAATACGTATATGTAACCTTGGGAATAAAGAATATCAATCTCTTTCGCCAGGAGGAGCGTGCTGTTCATGGGTGGCGCTGCTCTTGTGGCGACGTGCTCTCCCGGGGAGAGCAGCCCGAATTTCACGCAGAGAAATCTCGTGACTTGAAGCGATGTAGATAAATAAATAAATGGCAATAAATTATTGTAAGTATTTAGTGTTGTCTCTGTCTCTTCTGTCTCTGTCTGTCTGTCTCTCTTCTCTCTCTCTCTCTCTCTCTCTCCTCTCTCTCTCTCTCTCTCTCTCTTATATTATATATATATATTATTATAATATATATATATATATTATATATATTTTATATATATGTGTGTGTTTCCTTTCGGTGTATGTTTTGAGTGTGTGTGTGTATTTGCTTTGTGCGTGGGTGAGAGAGGAGAGTGTGTGTGTGTGTGTGGCTTGCGCGCGCGCGGTGTGTGTGCGTGCGTGGTGTGTGTGTGTTGTGTGCTTTGTGTGCGTGTTGTGGTGTGTGTTGTGGGGTGGTGTGTGTGTGTGTGTGTGCGTTGATGTGGTGGTGTGTGCGTGGTGGTGGTGGAGTGTGTGTGTGTGTGTGTAGTGTATGTGTAGTATGTGTGTGTGTGGATGGGTGAGAAAGAGTGTGTGTGTTGGCGTGCGTGTGGAAGCGCGCGCGGTTTTGTGTGTGTGTGTGTTGGTGTGTATTGTGCGTGATGTAAACGCAGTAAGTGTGTGGTGTGGGGAGTATCAGTGAATACATTAATGCATGGTCAGACGACATTCGTTTGTGGTGTTTGTTTACCTCCTCCCCCTTTTGACAGGGGAGCACAAAGAGAGGGAGGGAGGGAGGGGAGGGGGATGAGAGGGGGGAGAGGGGAGAGGGGGAGAGAAAGAAGGGAGGAGAGGAGGAGGGGGGGAAAAAAGAGGGGGAGAGGGGGGGGAGAGAGAGAGGGAGGGGGGAGAGATGGGGAGGGGGGGAGAGGGAGGAGAGAGAGGAGAGAGGGAGGAGAGGGGGGGGAAAGAAGAGAGGGAGAAGGAGAAAGGGAAAAAAAGGAGAGAGGAGGGGAGAGGAGGGGGAGAGGAGAGAAAAAGAAGAGAGAGAGAAAAGTGGAAGAGGAGGGAAAAGGGGGAGAGAGGAGGGAGAGAGGGAGAGGGGAGAGGAGAGAGAGAGAGGAGAGAAGAGAGAGGAGAGTGGAGAAGGAGGAAAAAGGGGAGAGAGAGAGAGGGAGGAGAGAAAAGGAGGAAGAGGAGAGAGATGAGAGAGAGGGAGGAGGGAGAAAAGAGAGAAAGAGAGAGGGGAGGAGGAGAGGAAAAGGGGGAGGATGAGAGCAGGAGGAAAGGAGCAGGGGGGAGAGGGGCGGGAGAGAGAGGGGGAGGAGAGAGAGGGAGAGAGGGGAGAGAGCGAGGAGAGAGGGTGGGGGAGGAGAGCGAGGAGAGAGAGGGGGGGGGAGAGTGGGGAGAGAGAGAGAGAGGAGAGAGAGGGGCGAGCACATAATAACAGATAAAAAATACAGACGCGCTCTCTCTCTCTCTCTCTCTTTCTCTCTCTCTCTCTCTCTCTCTCTCTCTCTCTCTCTCTCTCTCTCTCTCTTCTCTCTGGGGGGACGAGATAGCCTGGTGGTTAGCGTGATGCGCGCGTGATCTGCTGACCCGGATTCGATTCCCGTTGAAGAGGATTTGTCCTCTGGAGTTCAGTTCCGACTCTACTTCCCCTAAAAGTCCTTCGGATGAGACTATAAACCGAGGTCCCGTGGGCGAACGCACGCACATCATCTTGCGCACACGTTAAAACCCGCTCCACTTTTCGGAAGAGTATGCCATTGTGTGCCGGTGGGAACGGATGACAAAATTTACACAACTGCATACACACGGGACTAGATAAAAAAAAAAAATTAAAAGCACATGAATGCTTATTCTATTATCTCGAATGATAGATAATATATTATTATAATATTATTTTATTTATTATATAATATATTTAATTATTTATCATTTGAGGATAATATATATATGTAAAATATATATGTATATATTATTTTTATTATTTTATATAATATATTAATATATATTTATATATATGGAAGGAGAGGGGTAGTGGGGGGGGGGGAAGCAAAATAAAAGTGCAGCTAAAAAGAGGAGAGGTAGAGAGACAGACAGACAGACAGACAAAGACAGAGACAGTCAGATAGACAGAGGAAAATTTGAAACTCACAAACATTTTATAAGGGAAAAGAATAAGCACACGTGATGGCTTTTTTTTTTTTTACATCCACCCTCAGTCAAAGACAAAAATCTTGATGATAAAATAACCCAAATAAAACAACTTGTTTGCTAAAATCTGAGGGAAAATCTGATGGAAAATCAATCTCACTTCACTATGAATACAGGTACATGTCACAAGAGAAATCTGTACAGGAAAACAAATGAAAGGAAGGAAGGAAAAAAGGAAGGAAGAAGGAAGGAAGGAAAAAGGAAGGAAGGAGGGGGAATGAAGGGAAGGAGGGAAGGAAGGAAGGAGGGGAAGGGAAAGGAAGGAGGGAGGAAGGAAGGAAGGAGGGAGGGAAAAGGAAGGGAGGGAGGGAAGGAAGGGGAATGAGGAAGGAAGGAAGGGAGAAAGGAAGGAAGGAAGGAAGGAAGGAGGGAGGGGAAGGAAGGAAGGAGGGAAGGAAGGAAGGAAGGAGGGAAGGAGAAGAAAGGTGGAAAATAGGGAAGGAAGGAAGGAGAGAAGAAAGGTGGGAAGGAAGGGAAGGAAGGAAGGAAGGAGGGGAAGGAAGGAAGGAGGGAAGGAAGAGGAGGGAGAAGGAAGAAAAGATGGAAGGGAAGGAAGGAGGGAAAGGAATGAAAGGGAGGAAGGAAGGAAGGAAGGATGGGAGGGAGGGAAGGAAGGAAGGAGGGAGGAAGGAAGGAAGGAAGGAAGGAAGGAAGGAAGGAAGGAAGGAAGGAAGGAAGGAAGGAAGGAAGGAAGGAAGGGAGGAAGGAAAGAAGAGGAGGAAGGAAGGGAGGGAGGAAGGAAGAGGAAGGAAGGAAGAAGGAGGAAGGAAGGAGGGAGGAAGGAAGGATAAGAAGGAAGGAAAGGAAGGAGGAAGGAGGGGGAAGGAAGGAAGGAGGGAAGGAAGGAGGGAGGCAAGGAAGGAAGGAAGGAAAGGGGGAAGGGAGGAAGGAGGGAGGAAGGAAGGAGGGAAGGAAGGAAGGAAGGAAGGAAGGAGGGAGGGAAGGAAGGAAGGGAAGGAAGGAAGGAAAGGGAGGAAAGGAAGGAAGGAAGGGAAGAAGGTAGGAAGGAAGGAAGGAGGAAGGAGGAGGGAGGGAAGGAAGGAAGGAGGGAGGGAGAGGAAGGAAGGGAAGGAGGGGAAGGAAGGAGGGAGGGAAGGGAAGGAAGGGAAAGAAGGAAGGAAGAAAGGGAGGAAGGAAGGAGGGAAGGAAGGAAGGGAGGAAGGGAGGAGGAAGGAAGGAAGGAAGGAAAGGAGGGAAGAAAGGAAGGAAAGAGGGAAGGAAGGAAGAAGGAAGGGGGAAGGAAGGAGAGGGAAGGAAGGAAGGAGGGAGGGAAGGAAGGAAGGAAGGAATGGATGGGAAGGAAGGAAGGAAAGAAGGAAGGAAGGGGAAGGAAGGGAGGAAGGAAGGAAAGAAGAAGGAAAAAGAAGGAGGAAGGGGGGAAGGAAGGAAGGAGGGAAGGAAGGAAGGAAGGAGGGAAGGAAGGAAGGAGAAGGAAGAAGGGAAGGGAAGGAAGAAAAAGGAGGGAAGGAAGGGAGGAAGGAAGGAGGGAAGGAAGCGAGGAAGGAAGGATGGAAGGAAGGAAGGAACAAGAAGACAAAATCTTCCCAATGATATCATTCAAACGTGAGACGAAGAAAATGAGCACCTAGAAAACACATCATTATGATTAGTGGGAAACCAATTAATACAACGGAGAGAGAAAACTACGTACAGAAGTAACATTTGTGTCGAGAACAGAGAGAGCGAGAAAGAGAAGAGAGCTAGAGAGAGAGAAGGAGAGAGAGAGAGAGAGAGGAGAGAGAGAGGAGATGAGAGAGAGAGAGGAGATGAGAGAGAGAGAGAGAGAGAGAGAGAGAACGAGAGAGAGAATCTTTTATCTTTATCTATATTTTTCAAGGGTAACAGAATAAGCATGCGCATACTTTTTTTTTCATCCGGCCCTTGCCCTGATTAGGGACAATCAACAAAACAAGGGAAAACCCCTACTACTACAACAACAAACAACATGGTTTTTTATTTTAAAAAAATAAGTGTATATTTAACAATACATAATCCCTAACTGACCTGAACATTATTGTCAAGAGATACATAGATAATAATTTTTTTGGAGAAAAGTTATATGCGTTGATAAACATATAATTCTCAAGTGAATTAACCATTAACAAGAAAACTGATACACTGATTATAATTAATATGGATAAATTAAAAAAGAGGGGGGGACAGCAAGAAGCAAGAGAGAGAGCGAAGAGAGAGAGAGAGAGAGAGAGAGAGAGAGAGACAGACAGACAGACAGACAGACAGAC
Source organism: Rapana venosa (assembly GCA_028751875.1). Lineage (NCBI taxonomy): Eukaryota > Metazoa > Mollusca > Gastropoda > Neogastropoda > Muricidae > Rapana > Rapana venosa. The sequence goes on along the minus strand of CM054150.1, from coordinate 14,044,016 downwards.
AGACAGACAGACAGGAAGACAGAGAATGACAATGACAATGACAAATTTTTTTTTTCGAGGATAATGAGTAAGCACTCATGTGCTTTTTTACATCCAGTCCCGAGAGAGAGAGAGATAGAGAGGAGGAGGCAGGCAGGCAGGCAGGCAGACAGACAGACAGAGACAGACAGACAGAGACAAACAGAGACAGAGGCAGAGCAGCCAGACAGACAATCGGTCGAGGAAGAGAAGACAGACAGATGCTGTTCAGCACGAGCAAGAAGACAGAGACAACAGGCAGGCAGACAGGCAGGCAGGCAGGCAGGCAGACAGACAGACAGAGACAGACAGAAGGGCAGGCAGGACAGACAGACAGACAGACAGACAGGCAGAGACAAACAACAGGACAAGGCAGGCACAGGCAGACTCAGGACAGAGATAGACAGACATACAGAAACAGCCAGCAGACAGAGACAGACAGAACAGAGACAGCAGATACAGACTAACAGACAGGCAGAGAAATCAGCCAAGCAGGCAGCAGGTAGACAGAGACATACAGAGACAGACAGATACAGAACAGACAGGACAGACAGAAACTGCCAAGCAGGCAGACAGGTAAACAGAACAGGACAACAGAGCAGCAGATACAGACTAAGACAGGGAAGAGAAACTGCAAGCAGGCAGACAGGTAGACAGACAGACATACAGAGACAGACAGATACAGACTAACAGACAGGGACAGAGAAACTGCCAAGCAGGCAGACAGGTAGACAGACAGCCAAGAGAGAATGATGATGCAGTGCGAGACGAAAGCAAGATTTCATGTGAATGTGCCTGTGCTGTATGTTCTTTCAGTATGCATGTATGTATGTATGTATGTATGTATGTTAGTCCGTCGTGTTCGACGATGACCTCCAAAACAGCAGAGGAGGCAGCTGCTGTTTCGGAAATTGGGCAGAAATTTGATTATAGTGGAGATGCCTTGCCCGCAGCACATCCCCACTCTCTCGGCCAAGTGGGCATAAGGACAGTCAGCGTTGGAGATGTTCTCCAAAGGCCAACTAGCCCCCAGGGCTACAGCACATTAAGGACTGTGCAAGTCAAGCCTCCTAGTCAGAGAGTCATAGTCGATCACTAAAGATTAAGCTGTAAAGTGGAATTCCATGAGTCGGAAAGCCACTGGTCATACAGCCTCTCACTTTGCTGTTGCCCCCAGCGTCAAAGGTTTAATCAGAACTGTGATAAGCCCAGGCGCTGACGTTCTTTCAGTAGAATCAGAATAATGAGACTTTCGTGTAAAAAGTATCAAGACTTGTCTTTACATCAGTTCAACATCAACGCCTTATTCCACAATTGAAAAAAAAATTTAATTTAAAAAATACCACCAGAGTAAGCAAGGCTAAATTTGAACACAGACAGAGAGACAGATATTCAGACAGATAGACAGAGAGACAGACAGAGTCAGAAAGAGAGAGAGACAGACAGACAGAGACAACGAGACAGAGATACAGAGAGAGAGAGATAAGGTACAGAGGGGGAGAGAGAGAGAGAGAGAGAGAGAGGAGAGAGAGAGAGAGAGAGAGAGAGAGAGAGAGAGAGAGAGAGAAAACAGACAGACAGACAGGCAGGCAGACAGACAGACAGACAGGCAGAGACAGAGACAGAGAGAGAAAGGGGATATGAAATAAGTATCCATGTTCACTTCAGCAGCAAATACAAAATTCCTTCCCACGGAGACCTGAACAGAAGATTCGAACGCACAACCCTTAGTAACCAGGACAACAAGGCTCTGGCCGCTGATAAATGCTGACACTGCCACCCCCTTCCTTACTTACTTACTTATTTATTTACTTACTTACTGACTTACTTACTTACTATGTACAAAGAAAAAGAATGAAAATGAAACTCTGAGGTTTTGATTTTGTGTGTGTGTGTGTGTGTGTGTGTGTGTGTGTGTGTGTGTGTGTGTGTGTGTGTGTGTGTGTGTGTGTGTGTGTGTGTGTGTGTGTGTTGGGGGGGGGGGGTGTCGAGGGGGGGGGAGGGAGGTGTTGTCTTTTTCTTTTTTTCTTT
>CM054150.1:14029467-14034467 GCA_028751875.1 Rapana venosa | reverse complement strand
AAAACTGGACGTAAAACAGAAAAAGGAAATATCGTCGAAATAAAAACGTGCTCTCTCTCTCTACCGCTCTCTCTCTCTCTCTCCCTCTCCCCTCCTCTCTCTCTCTCTCCCCTCTCCTCTCTCTCTCTCTCTCTCTCTCTCTCTCTCGCCCTCCTTCTTTTCTCTCTCTCTCTCCCCTCTCTCTCGCCCTCCTTCTCTCTCTCCCTCCCCCTCTCCCCCCTCTCTCTCTCTCCCTCTCCTCCTCTCCCTTTTCTCTCTCTCTTCCTTTTTCTCTCTCTCTCTCTCCCTTTCCCTCTCTCTCTCTCTCTGTGCATGTGAAATATATCTGTTCAAAGTTAACGTTTCCTTTTACACAACTGATGATCTAATCATGTCTACTCACAAACAATCATTTAGAATCATCATCGTGTGCGTGTGTGTGCGTGCGTAAGTGTGTGCGTGCGTACGTGTGTGTATGTGTGTGTGTGCGGTGCGCACGCGCGCGCGCGCTCATACGCAGGTGCACGCAAACATGAATCTTGTATAGTCGTGACTGTGTTGTCTGCGTAAGGGAAGTAATGGGTTGATTTTATCTGGCACTGTAAGCTCTGTGCTGACATGCTTGCTACGCATTCCTTTACTCCTCCACAGCTAAGACTTTGCTCCTAGCTAGCCTATAATATAGGAAATGGCATTCGTATTCGTGAACGAACACACGCAGAGCATCTTCCGCATGCGTTAAAACCCGTTCCGCCAGTCGGAAGAGTAGGCCGTTGCGAGCTGGTAGGAATAGATCACAAACACGCACAACACACACACACAAAACACACACACACACACAACCACACATACATACACATATACATACATACATACATACATACACATACACACACCACTACCACCTCCACCTCTTCTCCTTCTCCTCTTCCACCACCTCCACATCGTCCCTCCTCCTCCCCCTCCTCCTCCTCCTTCTCTTCTCCCTTCCAACTTGTCGAAGTAATCCCGAATATACAGTGACAGAGGGAGCAGCAGAGGAGAGAGAGAGAGAGAGAGAGAGAGAGAGAGAGAGGAGAGAGAGAGAGAGAGAGAGAGAGAGAGAGAGAGGAGAGAGAGAGAGAGAGAGATAGAGAGAGAGAGAGAACAGAAGAACTACTTTCTGTTACCGGATTTTTCTTTCCCCTCTGGTTCGCTACATGACACTACCCAAGACACAGGCCTGTACAGGCACGAACACAGACACTGACTTTCGTGATAGCTGAGAGGGAGAGAAAAGAGCGAGAGGAGGAGAATGGAGAGAGAGAGAGAGAGAGAGATGGAGAGAGAGAAGAGAGCCAGAGAGGGAGAGAGAGAGAGCGAGAGGAGAGCGAGAGCGAGAGGTAGAGTGAGAGGGGGGGAGGGGAGAGAGTGAAAAGAGAGAAAAAACGATTAGAGAGAGGAGGGAGTGAGAGAGAGAAAAGAGAGCGAGGGGAGAGAGAGGGGAGAGAGAGAGACTTAAAACTTTTACTGTACTCGGCCTTAGGCCACAATAAAAAAAAGAGGAGAGAGAGGGGAGCGAAGAGAGAGGGGTCGAGAGAGAGAGAGAGAGAAAAGAGAGAGAAAAGAGACGAGGAGAGGTGAGAGAGGAAAAGAAGAGCGCAAGAGAGGGGCGGGGAGAGAGAGAGAGAGTTTAGAGAGCGAGGGAAGAGAAAGGGGGCAAGAGAAGAGAGAGGGGAGAAGCGAGAGAGAGGCGAGAGAGCGAAAAGAGAAAGGGGCCGTGAGAGAGTAGGGGAGAGTGAGGGGAGGAAAAGTTTGGGGGGGAGAGGGGAGAGAGGGGAGAGAGGGGAAGGGGAGAGAGAGGAGCGAGCGGGGAGAGAGGGGAGCGAGAGAGCGAGAGCGAGAGGAGAGAGAGAGAGCAAGAGAGTGAGAGTAAAGAGAGAGAGGAGAGAGTGAGGAGAGAGAAAAAAGGGGAGAGGGGAGAGAGAAGACGAGGAAGGGGAGAGAAGGGGCGCAAAAGAGAGCGAGAGAGAGAGGAGAAGAGATGAGAGAGAGAGAAAGGGAGCAAGAGAGAGAGAGGCGAGAGAGGGGCTAGAGAGAGTGGGAAGAGAGGAGAAAAAGCGAGAGAGAGAAGAGAGCGAGAGAGAGAGAGAGAGAGCGCGTGGGGGAGCGGAGAAAGAGAGGTTTTAGAGAAACTAAGAGGTGAGAGGGAGCAAAGAGAGAGAGAGAAAAAAAAGCGAGAGAGAGAAAAAAAGAGCGGGAGGAGAGAGAGAGAATTTTAGGGAGAGAGAGAGAGGGAGAGAGAGCGGAAAAAGAGGCGGAGAGAGGAGAGCGAGAGGGCCCAGAGAGAGTAAGAGAGTAGGGAAGAGAGAGAAAGAGCGAGAGAGAGATAAAAGACGGAGAGAGAGAGAGAGAGCGGAGAGAGGGGAGGAGAGAGAGAAGTAGAAGGGGAGAGAGAGGGGCTAGGGAGAGTGAGAGGGAGCAAAAGGGAGAAAAGAGGAGAGGAAAAAGGAAGGAGAAGAAAAAGGGGCGAGAGGAAAAGAGAGCGAGGCGAGAGAGAGCGAGAGAGAGAGAGAGAGCGGGAGAGAGCGGGAGAGAGAGAGAGCTAGAGAGAGCTAGAGAGAGTGAGAGAGAGAGAGAAAGAGCGAGAGAGAGAGAGAGAGAGAGAGCAAGAGAGAGAGAGAGCGAGAGAGAGAGCGAAAGAGAGAGAGCGAGAGAGAGCTAGAGAGCGAGAGAGAGCGAGAGTGAGAGAGCTAGAGAAGAGAGAGAGAGCGCGCGCGATAGAGAGAGAGCGAGAGAGAGAGAGGAGAGTGAGAGAGCGAAGAGAGAGAGAGTGAGAGAGCTAGAGAGAGGAGAGCGCGCGCACGAGAGGAGAGAGGGAGAGAGAGGAGAACGAGAGAGAGTGAGAGAGCTAGAGAGAGAGAGAGCGCGCGCGAGAGAGAGAGCAAGAGAAGAGAGAGAGAGAGAGAGAGGAGAGAGAGGAGAGAGAGAGAGAGGAGGACAGAGAGAGACAGAGAGAGAGAGCGAACTCTGAACTGTAAACTGGTTTAATGTACATCCGGCCTTAGGCCACAATACACTTTGAGGAGCTAAAATGGAAGATGCGAAAATGAAATATAACTTCTTGTGAACTTTGGTAGACTTGAGAGAGAGACACAGAGGAGAGATGAGAGAGAGAGAGAGAGAGAGAGGAGAGAGAGAGAGAGAGAGAGAGAATGAGAGAGAGAGAGAGAGAGAGAGAGAATGAATGAATGAATGAATGAATGAATGAATGAATGAATGTTTATTGTTCAAGGGTAACAGGATAAGCATACGCATACTTTTTTTTCATCCGGCCCTTGCCCTGATTAGGGACTATCAACAAAACAAGGGGAAAACCCTACTACAACAACAACATGATCTAAAAAAAATAAAAAAATTAAAAAAAAGAAAGAAATACGCGTACATTTAACAATAAAAATCCCTAACTGACCAGAACATTAATGTCAAGAAATACATAGATTATAATTTTTTTTTACAAAAGAGATATGCGTTAATAAACACATAATTTTCAAATGATTCGAACAATAATTTGAAAGGGAGAGCGAAACAGACAGACAGACAGACAGACAGAGATAGAGAGAGAGAGAGAGAGAGAGAAAGAGACAGACAGACAGACAGACAGACAGAGAGAACGAGAGAGAGTCCCTAATTTCTCTATAGGATTCCTTTCAGCCCAATATTAAGTTTGAAATGTGGTTTCGAAACTCGTTTCTTTGTTTAATAAAGTCGCATCTTCCTTTTTTTTTTTTTAATCTATTGCACTTAGGGATTTCGCTTACTTTTATTCTTATTGAAAGTTTTCCATTTGTTTTTAAAGCATTGTTTGATGCTCTGCATAGTATTTGTTCCAATCTGTGTGTGTGTGTGTGTGTGTGTGTGTGTGTGTGTGTGTGGTGTGTGTGTGTGTGTGTGTGTGTGTGTGTGTGTGTGTGTGTGTGTGTGTGTGTGTGTGTGTGTGATTTGTTATTGCTTGTGAGTTTTAAACAGCTGTTATTCTGGTTTGAAGTTTCCTACTTTACAACAACAAAATATTACAAATTCAGGTTCATCAACCGGTTGTGGCTTGTACTGTTTTTTAGCTGTTTGAAGTCTTGGACAACATCTTTCCGCTCGGAGTCAACATCAGAGAGTGGACTGGCCTTGTGAGGGGAACGGCTTGCTACGGAAAGTTGAAAACTGCGAGGAGGGGAGGAAGCTGGTTGCAAAATCTTCAGTGATGCCCCAACGATCTACACGACCACAAGATAGGAAGGGGGGGGTGGGTGATGTGGGGAAATCTTTGAAGACGTAGACCTTAACAGAAGACATTTAAAGGATAGAGAAAATGGAGATGAGAAAGATGCTTTCGCAAACTTCTTGTTATCACATGTATGTATGTATGTATGTCCGTCGTGTCCGACGATGACCTCCAAAACAGCAGAGAAGGCAGCTGCTGTTTTGGAAACTGGGCAGAAATTTGATTATAGTGGAGATGCCTTGCCCACAGTACATCCCCACTCTCTCGGCCAAGTGGGCATAAGGACAGTCAGCGTTGGAGATGTTCTCCAAAGGCCAACCAGCCCCCAGGGCTGCAGCACATAAGGACTGTGCGAGTCAAGCCTTCTAGTCAGAGAGTCATAGTCGATCACTAAAGACTAAGCTGTGAAGTGGAATTCCATGAGTGGGAAAGCCACTGGTCATACAGCCTCTCACTTTGCTGTTGCCCCCAGCGTCAATGGTTTAATCAAGAACTGTGATAAAGCCCAGGCGCTGACGGCACTCAATCTCATACAGAGGTCACATCACTAACGCAGGTGTGAAAGCCAGAGTTGAAAACGCCATCGGGTCACATGAAGAGCTCCTGACTTCAGTGCAAAAAGCTAACTGAAGAGGTACGGGCACGTCACACGAACATCTGGACTGGCCAAGACTGTCCTACAGGGAACAACAGTACAAGGAGGGAAACGAAGAGGCGGACAGAGAAAAACGATGGGAAGACATCATCAGAGAGTTGGACTGGC
>CM054150.1:14011967-14024467 GCA_028751875.1 Rapana venosa | reverse complement strand
TGAATGGAATTTATATAGCACTGAATCTTGTAAAGCAACAAATCAAAGCGCTCAGATTTCTTTTTTTAATATCGAGGATAATGGAATAAGCACTCCTGTGCTTTTTTTTTTATATCTAGTCCCCGTGTCTGTGGGGTTTTGTAAATTTTGTCATCTGTTCCCACCGGCACACAATGGTCTATTCTTTGGAAAAGCAAAACAGGATTAAACGTGTGCGCAAGATGTTCTGCATGCGTTCGCACACGGGGCCTCGGTTTATAGTCTCATCCGAAGAACAAACACATCACGCACTGCTGAAAGTCCTACAGAGCTATCAGACTTGCGCATGAGGATACCACATACTACTGTACCGTATGCTGCAATATCTTCTTTTAAAAAATGTTCGTTCCTCGGCTAGAGCTCCGAGGTTTACCTATGCTGAGATTTTGCGTATGCGGCCGTTTCAACCCGCCATGGAGGTAGCCGCATTCCGACTTCGGGGATGTGAATTAATAATAATAATAATAATAATAATAATAATGTATGGAATTTATATAGCGCTGAATCTTGTAAAGCAACAAATCAAAGCGCTCAGATTTCATTTCATACCACTTTAAGTCACGGCAGATTTCTCTCCGTGAAATTCGGGCTGCTCTCCCCGGGGAGAGCGGGAGAGCGCGTCGCCACAAGCGCAGCTCCACCCTTTTTTTTTTTCTTTTTCATGTCTGCAACTGTATTTTGTTTCCCTATCAGAGTGGCTTTTTTCTAAGAATTTTGCCAGGGACAACTCTCTTGTTGCCGTGGGTTCTTTTACGTGCGCTAAATAATTACGTGTAACACATTACTGGGTATGTTCGTGTGTTTCCGTAACCCACCGCACGCTGACATGAATGGCGGGATCTGTGTCGTGCATGGTTGATCTTCTGCATGTCTATGTATAAACACGAAGAAAAGGGAAGGAAGGCACTGGCAGGTCTGCACTTGAAGTTGACCTGGGAGATGGTAAAAAATCCCCTACCCTTAATTCACCAGACGCCTCTGCCGAGATTTGAACCCACGACTTCATAGACCCATGATGGGGGAGGGTGAGAACTCGAACTCGAACTGTTTATTGAGAGTAAATGGATAAGCACAGGGCTTCTTTACACCATGCTCTCACAAAAAAAGGGAAAACAGGGGAGGGGGGAAGAAAAGAGAGAGAGACCAGCCGCCATGGCGCAGTGGTTAGCGCCTTGGGTTACGGACTGGAAGGTCGCGGGTTCGATTCCCATAAGAGTCATAGGGATTTTTCGGACTCCGGTCGGCTCCTACCCAGAGTGAGTGTGCTGTGGGCTCAGTGGGAAGACTGGGACCACACAGTCGAGCTTCATCCACTTAACGGATGCGAGTTTGAGAGTGTTGCTCAAATTACCTGACCAACACTACAGGTGTCTGTATCTCTCGGGCCCGGTTGACGCCGGGATATATTATGATAGTAAGCGTAGAGTACAACCCTGTCAAGTAGTCTCAAAGCATATGCACTTCCACAGCAGCACCATTACGTCATCCTCATTGTCATTGATCATCATGCATTAAAAAAAAAAAATAAAAAAAAATATGCCTCTGATTCGGTGGTCCCGAATTCTCTGGTCTCATGGTGGCCTCAGATTCGGTTTGCCCATACACTTCTGTGCCTGTGGTGAGTTTGTGTCAAAGCCTTTGGGGTTGGAGGTTCGCGGGGGGACGGTCGTTGGAGGGACGTTGTTGTGGTTGCCACCTCGGGTGGGCAAATCACTCAGTCTGGCTCCGCGACTGAGCTAATACTGTCGTTAGTAGGGGGCTTAGTAGGTGGTAGGACGTCCTGCGTATGTTAGCTCAGAACAGGCACCACTGAACACCACCAAAGTGACCCAGCAGCAGTGCAGGGCCCCTCTGGCTGGTGGCCCCACGGCGGCCTGATAGTGATGGGCTCCCTGTGGACTTCCGACCCTGAGGATGAGACATAACAAATCTGGGTGTGGTTGTGGCGGGGAGATTGGAATAAGCGGCGTGGGAACAGTAGGACGGGGGTCGTCAGAAGATGAGGCAGCAAAAAAAAAAAAAAAAAAAAAAAAAAAAAAAAAAAAAAGAAAAGAGAGAGAGAGAGAGAGAGAGAGAGAGAGACACGCACACACACACACACACACACACACACACACACATACACCACACAGGTAGGCAGGCAGGCAGAAAGAGACAGAGAATTGCAGATACAGAGAGAAAGAGAGAGAGACAGAGACAGAAAGAGACAGAGAGAAACAGAGACAGAGAGAGAGAGAGACAGACAGACAGACAGACACACACAGAGAGAAAGTAGTAATATAGTGTGGTAAGCTTTTAAGCTTGTTCACTAGAGAGCATCAGGAAGGCACTCAAAACCCATTCTTTAACAAACAAGAACAAAAACACAATCCACTGCAGCCCACAATAATCATTACAGCATGAATTCTATATCATGGTTTGAGCGAGAGAGAGAGAAAGAGGGGGGGGGGGAGATGGAGGGAGGGAGGAAGGAAAGGAGGGAGGGGGAGAGAGAGAGAGGGATGGAGGGAGGAGGGAGGGAGAAGGAAAGAGAGGGTGGGGGAGGAAGGGAGAGGGAGAGAGAGGGGGAGAGAGAGGGAGGGAGGGAGGGAGGGAGAGGGAGAGAGAGGGTGGGGGGATGGAGGGAGGGAAGAAGGAAGGGAGGGAGAGAGGGGGGAGAGAGAGAGGGATGGAGGGAGAGGGAGAGAGAGAGAGAGAGAGAGAGAGAGAGAGAGAGAGAGAGAGAGAGAGAGAGAGAGAGAAGAGAGAGAGAGAGAGAGAGAGAGAGAAAGAAAGAAAGAAAGAAAGAAAGAAAGAAAGAAAGAAAGAAAAAAAAAAAAGAAAGAGGAGAGACAGACAGACAGATACACACACACACTTACACACACATACTTTCACACACACGCGCGCGCGCGCGCGCGCGCGCGCAAATGATACAAAACAAGTTCAAAACAAGGACGTACATATTTAATACCACAATAAAGTTCCCACAAATTACTTGCAAGAAACACACCCAGTTCTTTGTAACAAGTTAACAGAGAGAAAGAGATTTCGAGAAAGAGAGACAGACAGACAGAGACGAACAGAAAGACAGAAAGAAGCAGACAGAAAGACAAACACAGACAGACAGAGACTGCCAGAGACATACAGAGAGAGAGAGAGCGACAGAAAGACAGAAAGACAAACAGACCGACAGACAGGTAGGCAGGCCGGCAGGCAGAAAGACAGAGAGACAGACAGAAGGACAGACTGACAGACGGACAGACAGTCCAACAGACAGAATCCTGTAAAAACAACTTGCTATTCGGAGTCTTGGCAAATACAATGTCACGTTAGGGCTTCCCTTCTTCCTCCTTGTGACATCACACACACACACACAACACACACACACACACACACACACACACATACACACAACACACACACAACACACACACAACACACCACACACACACAACACAACACACACAACAACACACCAACACAACACACCAACACAACACAATACGCAACACACGCACCACAACACCATCACAACAAACCACACCGCACACACACACCACAACACACACCACCCACACACACCACCACCCACAACCACCCCACCAACACACCACACAACACACACACCCCCAACACCACACCACACACACACACCAACACACACAACACACACCAACCCACCACCACCACACAACCCCCACCACCACCACCACCCCAAATCACACCACCACCACCACTACCCCCCCCACCCACCCACACCACACACACCACCCACCACCACCCCACCCACCACCACCACCCACCCCACCCACCACACCACACCACCACCCACCACCCACACCACCACACCACCCACCACCACCACCACCACCACCACCCCCACCCCCTCATCCTCCTCCTCCACCCACCACCACACCACCACCACCACACCCACCCACCCCTCCCCACCTCCTACCACCCCACCCACCCACCCCACCACACCAACACCACACACCACCCACCACCCACCACCACCATCACCCCCATCCTCCCATCCTCCTCTCCACCTCCTCCACCCCCACCACCACACCCCCACCCCACCACCCACCACCACCCCACACACCCACCACCACCACACACCACCACCATCACCCCATCCTCCTCACTCCTCACCTCCTCCACCCCCACCCACCCACCCACCCCACCACCCCACACCCCACACCACCACCACCACCACCACCACCCATCCCCACCCACCACCCCACCACCACCACACCCACCACACACCCACCCCACCACCACCACCACCACACCACACACCACCACCACCACCCCACCCCACCACACCACCCCACACCCCCACCACACACCACCACCCCACCACCACCACCCACCCACCACCACCACCACCCACACCCCCACCCACACACCACCACCACCCACACACCCACCACCACCACAACAACATCCACACACCCTACCCTACCCTACCCTACCCTACCCACCATAAAGGCGCAACGGGACACGAGCGGTGGTGCGTCAACTTGGCAAACACCAGGCGCTTCCTCAGCACCGGAGGCCCCGCCGGTTTCCCGCCGGCCGCGACATCTCCTCCTCCTCCTCCGCCGACGCAGGCATCCGCCCCGGGCCGGAAGGCCTCGTGCCCATGCGCCCAGAGGTGCTGCTGGACTTCCGCCGGCGACCTGGGCGACCCCAGGGGTGAGGAGCAGCAGGAGGAGGACGACAGCTCGTCGGAAGAGATGCGGCTGAGGGAGGTGATGATGGGCGGGACGGGTCTGGGGCTGGTCCTCGAAGAGCACTGCCGGGGGGCCATCATGGTGATGGATTCCGGGGACGACATCTGTTTGGGGTGGTGGTGGAGAGGGCGGGGGTGAGGGTGAGGGTGAGGGCGGGGGTGGTTGGGGTGGTGGTTGGGGTGGGGGGGGTTGGGGTTGTGGTGGTTGGGGGGGTGGTGGTGGTTGGGGTGGTCCTGTCTCTTCTCCGGTCTGGAGCTCTCCATGATAGGATAGGATAGGATAGGATAGGATAGATGGATGGATGTCCTTCCCCCGCCCCCTCCCTCCGCGTGTTTAGGGTTCTTCTCTGGTCTTGTTTCGTCTTGTCTTGTTCCTCTTGTCTGTCTCTCTTGTCTGTGAGATTTCACAGGTCACTCTTTTTTTGCTGGTGGTGGTGTGATGGAGGGGAGGTGGGGGATTTGAGGCAGATAGAGAGAGAGAGAGACTAGCCAAGGGAGGGGTTGATTGATTGATTTATTTATTTACTTATTTATTTTATTCTTTTATATCGAGGATAATGGAATAAGCGCTCGTGTGCGCTTTCTTTTTTTTTTTTTATATATCCAGTCCCCGTGTGTACATGCGGTTTTGTCAGTTCTGTCATCTGTTCCCACCGGCACACAATGGCCTGCTCTTACGGGGGTTGATGAATCAAAATCTCTCACTCTCCATCACGTCTGTTTAAGGCCCACTGTCCTTTAATCGTCCACGTTTTTATAAGAAGGAGTATCTGAAATATAAGCTTAGGTGCTGTTTTTTGTTGGGAGGGGGAGGGGGTATAGCTAGGATCCTTTCTTACCTGTTTTGTCAGGGGGAAGGGGAGGGGGTGGCTGGGGGGTGGGGGGGTGTCTGTTTTCAAGAGTCAGAGCTTTTTTCGTTCTTCGACTGATGCTCCGAGGTTCACCAAAGACGAGATAGTCTGTACGCGACCGTTTGTTGCCCACCACGCAGGTAGCTGCATCATACTGATCTTCTGTATGTGTATCTACACGAAAGGAATTAAGGCACTGGCAGGTCTGCTCTTGGAAGTTGGCCAAGGAGATCGCAAAACAAAAAAACAAAAAAACCCACCAAAAAACCCCAACCCTTGATTCACCAGACGCCGTTGCCAAGATTCGAACCCACGACTTCATGGACCAATGGGATTGAAGTCGAAAGGTCTTAACCACTCGGCTATAGCGTCCGTCAGGTGTGAGATAGGAGACAGTCTATTGAAACGTAAATGCTGGGTGGGGGGTGGGGGGGGGGAAATTGCGTGTCACCGAATTGTTTAACAGGTGGGGTTTGTTTCTATGACGCGATGAGAGAGCATGGCCGTCAGTGAAAATGTGGACTATTCCTGCAGCTCGGTCTTGGCGTTTGCGGTCATGAAGAGTCCGGTCTGCTGACTGGTTAGAATGCAATCACTACTTCAGTGTGTTGCGTTGATTAGCGCTTCAGTCAGTTGAATACTTCAGATAATGCCTCAAGACTATCGACGGTTTAATCAACGCTGCCGTGTCGTTTCACCACATAGGTAGTTTGAAACAAAACAAACAAAAAATATGGATATCACTAGCATACTTTTTGTCCATTATCTGTTTGTTTTTTCTCTCTATGTTTTTATTATTTTTTTTAAGTTTTTTTTATTATTGGTTTTGCCATCAAGATAAAATCAAACACTTGAACATGAGTTCCTTTTTCGTATTTAAAACAAAAAACAAAACAAAAATTCCAAATAGACGCAGTGATAAGTCACACTAATTGCTTTTTTTTAAATGTCAGCATTATATTTTCCCCAAAAAATGACATCGCCATTATGTAGGTAGCAGGAATAAGTCTATCTCTAGGTCTCAAACAAAACTAAATACGTCTATCTCTCTTTAAAAGGTCGCAAACAAAACTGAATACGTCTATCTCTCTTTAAATGATCTCAAACAAAACTGAATACGTCTATCTCTCTTTAAAAGATCTCAAACAAAACTGAATACGTCTATCTCTTTCACAGGTCTCAAACAAAACTAAATGTCTATCTCTCTTTAAAAGATCTCAAACAAAACTGAACACGTCTATCTCTCTTTAAAAGGTCTCAAACAAAACTGAACACGTCTATCTCCCTTTAACAGGTCTCAAACAAAACTGAATACGTCTATCTCTTTCACAGGTCTCAAACAAAACTAAATGTCTATCTCTCTTTAAAAGATCTCAAACAAAACTGAACACGTCTATCTCTCTTTAAAAGGTCTCAAACAAAACTGAACACGTCTATCTCCCTTTAACAGGTCTCAAACAAAACTGAATACGTCCATCTCTCTTTAAAAGGTCTCAAACAAAACTGAATACGTCTATCTCTCTTTAAAAGGTCTCAAACAAAACTGAATACGTCTATCTATCTTTAAAAGATCTCAAACAAAACTGAATACGTCTATATCTCTTTCACAGGTCTCAAACAAAACTGAGTACGTCTATCTATCTTTAAAAGGTCTCAAACAAAACTGAACAGGTCTATCTCCCTTTAACAGGTCTCAAACAAAACTGAGTACGTCTATCTATCTTTAAAAGGTCTCAAACAAAACTGAATATGTCTATCTCTTTCACAGGTCTCAAACAAAACTGAATACGTCTATCTCTCTTTAAAAGGTCTCAAACAAAACTGAATATGTCTATCTCTTTCACAGGTCTCAAACAAAACTATCTCTCTTTAAAAGATCTCAAACAAACTGAACACGTCTATCTCTCTTTAACAGGTCTCAAACAAAACTGAATACGTCTATCTCTCTTTAAAAGATCTCAAACAAAACTGAATACGTCTATCTCTTTCACAGGTCTCAAACAAAACTAAATGTCTATCTCTCTTTAAAAGATCTCAAACAAAACTGAACACGTCTATCTCTCTTTAAAAGGTCTCAAACAAAACTGAACACGTTTATCTCCCTTTAACAGGTCTCAAACAAAACTGAATACGTCCATCTCTCTTTAAAAGGTCGCAAACAAAACTGAATACGTCTATCTCTTTCACAGGTCTCAAACAAAACTAAATGTCTATCTCTCTTTAAAAGATCTCAAACAAACTGAACACGTCTATCTCTCTTTAACAGGTCTCAAACAAAACTGAACACGTCTATCTCCCTTTAACAGGTCTCAAACAAAACTGAGTACGTCTATCTATCTTTAAAAGGTCTCAAACAAAACTGAATATGTCTATCTCTTTCACAGGTCTCAAACAAAACTGAATACGTCTATCTCTCTTTAAAAGGTCTCAAACAAAACTGAATATGTCTATCTCTTTCACAGGTCTCAAACAAAACTGAATACGTCTATCTCTTTTTAAAAGATCTCAAACAAAACTGAATACGTCTATCTCTCTTTAAAAGGTCTCAAACAAAACTGAATACGTCTATCTCTTTCACAGGTCTCAAACAAAACTGAACACGTCTATCTCCCTTTAACAGGTCTCAAACAAAACTGAATACGTCTATCTCTCTTTAAAAGATCTCAAACAAAACTGAATACGTCTATCTCTCTTTAACAGGTCTCAAACAAAACTGAATACGTCTATCTCTTTCACAGGTCTCAAACAAAACTGAATATGTCTATCTCTCTTTAAAAGGTCTCAAACAAAACTGAATATGTCTATCTCTCTTTAAAAGGTCTCAAACAAAACTGAATACGTCCATCTCTCTTTAAAAGGTCTCAAACAAACTTCTGAGACTTGGGAGGTAGGTAAGAGAGTTAAGAAACACGTGGCTATTATCAACATGCATGACTCGGTCGTACGTGTGAAAGTTATTTGTTGTTGCGTGTTCGCACGAACGCGATTTCTTCGTCATACAATCTCTTACTGTTTGCAAAAAAAAAAAAGCAAAAAAAAAAAGCAACAAAAAAAACCCCTAAAAACAGCCAAACCAAAAAAAAAGCTTGAAAGACTTGCAAGAACAAGCAAGCTGTTTTACACGGATGATTGCCGGCTTTAAAAAAAAAAAAAGACAAAAAAGTGGAGAGTATACCTTCAATCAATTTAGTCAACTGAGTGACGGACGCTTCAGCCAAGTGGTTAAAACCGTACGACTTTAATCCCATGGCTCTATGAAATCGTGGGTTCAAATCTCGGCGTCGTCTGAAGAATTGAGTGTGGGTTGTTTGGTGGTGTTGTTGGTTTTTTTTTTTAAAGATCTTTCATGTCAGCTTCAAATGCAGACCTGGGAGTGCTTTCGTTCCCTTCGTGTGTAATACATCTCATGCAGAAGATCAAACATGCACGTGAAAGATCCCATCACTCAAGTCAGCGTGCGGTTGGTTACAGAAACACGAACGTACCCAGCAAACATCCCCGAAGTCGGAATGCGGCTACCTTCACGGTCGCATACGCGAAAATGCCACGCGTTGGTGAACCTCTGAGCTCTAGCCCAGGAACGAAAAAAATGATAAATCAAGAAAATTCAAAACTGTACTCTCTTTTGGTCATAAAGAAAGATACAACATCGAACTTTTCAGCAACCATATCAGGAGATGATGTTTCTTTAGATATTTAAAAAAAAAAAAAAAGTCATATGTTTTCCCAATGTTGTCTTTTATCTTCTCACTGAAAATCGAGTTTAGAACAATCAAAAAAAACAAACTATAACATCTTCAAAGACGATACTCTCACAAATCGCATAATTAGTGGTAAAAAAACAAAACCAATTTTAAACCTTCTTGCGAGAATGAATCATTGAAAATATTTATGCTTACTATGCTCTCCAAACTCAAGAAAACTCGAGCTCACATTGATAAAACTCGAATATCAAGGGAACCCCCCCCCCCCCCTTATGTTGCTTAGAATACACCCCCACCTCCACCCTGAGATATAGATTGGCTTTGTCAGAGTCAACTTCCTCACCACACACTGTCTGACTCCTTGGGAAGTTGAGGGAGACGTCAGGGTATGAGACCTGACCGAAACCACCTGTCACACACAACTGTCATCACTTCAAAGATTTACAAGCACAGAAACCTCGTTTAAGCGTCGGTTGAAATGTCATTCCCTTGAGAGAGACACAGAGAGAGAGAGAGAGAGAGAGAGAGAGAGAGAGAGAGAGAGAGAGAGAGAGAGAGAGAGAGAGGAGAGAGCGAGAGAGAGAGAAGAAAAAGAATTCTCCAATGAGGGTAAGAGAATAAACATGTCCTTTACTCTTCACACCACCCTTTTTGTTGGGGATTTTTGTTTGGTTTGTTCTTTTTTGCTTGGTTGGGGGTTTTTGTTTCAAAAAACCCACCACACACACAAAAAACATGCTAGAGTCTTTCTTTGAAAATTTCAACACCCAGTACTGGAATATAATTTTTTTAAAATAAAATAATAGTAAAAAAAATTTTTTAATTTTAATCTCACAAAATTACCAACTGACGAACTCTCCACACCATTATGACACCTTTACCCTTACTTACTTACACACACGCGCGCGCGCACTCGCACACTAAATCACGCACATATACATATAAACATCCTATCAATCCATGGCAAAAGACACTAACGCTGGAAGAATTCCATCCACAGCACTGACTGTCACGCGTAAATCCGTCAGAAACACACACACACCACACACACACACACACACACACACACACACACACACAACATACACACACATACATACATACACACACAAACATACCACACTTGTTATGTCGCGTACGCTTTTTGCCCGCAAGCCTAGCTTTTACCTCGACAAGGAGGTTTGGGCCAGGAGAGACAGAAGAAGCCAGTCACTGGCGAATCGATAGCGGATAGCGAGCGGGCACGAACGGAACTCTTGCCCGTTCCGTTTTGCACGTGCTGCTGACGCAGTCTGTCGGACACGCCGCCGTACCGTACCGTACCGTACCGCACTGTGTCGCAACTGCGCTGCACGACTCAAAATGGGGTCAGACTTTTGCTTGTGACACAGTGACGAAACGCGGGGAGAATCCTCCCTGACATAACCCCCACCCCTCACCCCCTCCCTTAAAAAAAAAAAAGCTTGTGTGTGTGTGTGTGTGTGTGTGTGTGTGTGTGTGTGTAGGGGGGAGGGGGGATTCAAAATGATGTCGCCTCGTGCTTGTTGTATAAACCACGTATCTGTGTCAGAGAGAGAGAGAGAGAGAGAGAGGAGAGAGAGAGATGGTGGTTGGGTGGGTTGGGTGGGCGGGTAGATGTGACGCCACAAGGAGCGCCACCACAACGCTGTGGCGTGGTGGTTATGGTTCCCAGTTTTGGGGGTTAGGTTTAGGGTTTGTGTCTTCTTCTTTTTCTTTTATCTTTTACTTGTGACGTTTGAAAACAAGAAAAAAACTTCTTTTTTTTAAACCTAAAACTTTTGTCTTGAACAAAAAATAATTGTCCAACGTCTCAAAAGATCACTTGAAGAAATGGGGTGAGAATAAACAAAAAATAATAAGAATAAGAATAATAATATATGGAATTTATATAGCGCTGAATCTTGTAAAAAACAAACAAATCTAAGCGCTTGCACTCAATCATTTACAGGCATGCAACTCTCCTTAAACATAATGAGCAACAGATTTCAAATCCATGCGCGCGCACTACGCACGCACACGCACGCACACACACACACACACACACACACACACACACACGGAACAACACTTAGAAGGTGAAAGATGCTGTTGAAAATTAGGCAAAGATATGTGGGGGGAAAGTCTCAGGTAGGAAATAAGTGTGTTTTGAGGCTGGATTTGAAGGAATCAAGTGAAGGCTTTTGACGAAGTGAAAAAGGGAGGTCATTCCAGGTGGATGGACCAGAAACAGAGAAGGAGCGACGGCCAACAGTGGTTTGTTTGAATCTGGGTGTTCGAAAGCACAAAGTATCTGCGGCTGAACGAAGGGAACGGGATGGAGTGTACAGGTGAAGACAGTTACAGAGATAAGAGGGTGCAGATTTGTGGAGACATTTGAAACAGAGGGTATTGATTTTATACTCCAGTCTTTGTGAGACAGGCAACCAGTGAAGAGATCGCAGAAGAGGAGTGATGTGTTCAGATTTTTTCTTTCTTAGGACCAGTCGAGCTGCAGAGTTTTGTATGCGTTGAAGAGAGTGGATAGATGATGCTGGTAGGCCAGCCAAAAGAGAATTACATTAGTCTAAACGTGAAAGAATGAGAGATGTTACAAGCTTGGAAGTTGCATCAGTGGACAGATACTTGCGAATCGCGCTTATGCGCCGAATGATAGTAGCAAGACTGGCAGGTCTGGGTGATGAATTTTTTCATAGAGAGTGTGTTGTCAAGAACTACTCCTAAATACTTCACAGAGTTGGACAAAGGAACTGACGTATTGCCGAATTCTATTGAAGTTTTTCTGATAGAGGAAAGTTTATGTAGGGTCCCTATGAGCATAGCTTCGGTTTTATCAGCATTAAGTTGTAACTTGTTCTGAGTCATCCAGTTTTGAATGTCTTCAAGGCAGTAGGACATATTTGTCAGGAGGGAAGGCAAGTTTTCAACAGTATCGCTGCACTGAAGCTGAGTATCATCGGCATAGAGATGATGATCAATAGGGTGGTTGTTTATTATATGTGAGAGTGGAGCAGTGTAGAGAGTAAAGAGAACAGGGCCCAGGACTGATCCCTGCGGGACTCCACATTCCATTTTGACAGGTTTTGATTGAATTTTGTTTACAATAACTTTCTGGAACCGGTCTGTGAGGTATAAAGTAAACCAGGTGAGGGTGTCTGTGAGGTATAAAGT
>CM054150.1:13991967-13996967 GCA_028751875.1 Rapana venosa | reverse complement strand
TAGATAGATAGATAGATAGATAGATAGATAGATAGATGGACGGACGGACGGACGGACGGACGGATAGACAGGCAGACAGACAGACAGATAGATAGATAGATAGATAGATAGATAGATAGATAGATAGATAGATAGATAGATAGATAGATAGGTAAGTAGATAGATAGATAGATAGATAGATAGATAGATAGATAGGTAAGTAGATAGATAGATAGATAGATAGGTAAGTAGATAGATAGATAGATAGATAGGTAAGTAGATAGATAGATAGATAGATAGATAGATAGATAGATAGATAGATAGATAGATAGATAGATAGATAGATAGATAGATAGATAGATAGATAGATGTGTGTTTATATATATATAATATATATATATATATATATTATATATATATATTATATATATATATATATATTATATATATGTATGTATGTGTGTGTGATTGTATGGTTAAGCACGATCACGTGCATGCGTGCGTGCTTGCGTGCGTCCGTGCATGCGTGCGTGCATGTGTGTATATGTGTGTGTGCTTGTGTAAGCGTGCATGCACGAGTGCCTCAATATATACGTCCACGCACGTTTGTATCTCTGCCTCTCCCTGTTCCCACTGAGGAACACACACATCATACATCATACATCATACACACATCATACATCATACACACATCATACATCACACATCATATACACACATCACACATCATATACACACATCACACATCATAAACACACATCACACATCATAAACACACTCACACATCATAAAACACACATCACACATCATATACACACATCACACACCATAAACACACATCACACATCATATACACACATCACACACCATAAAACACACATCACACATCATAAACACACATCATACATCATAAACACACATCATACATCATAAACGCACATACACATCACACACATCATACATCACACACATCATACATCATACACACACATCATACATCATACACACACATCATACATCATACACACACATCATACATCATACACACACATCATACATCATACATCATACACACACATATCATACATCATACACACACATCATACATCATACACACACATCATACATCATACATCATACACACACATCATACATCATACACACACATCATACACACACATCATACATCATACACACATCATACGTCATATACACACACATCATACACACACATCATACACACACATCATATACACACATCATACACACACATCATATACACACACACATCATACACACACATCATATACACACACAAACTCACTCTCACACACATTATATACACACACATCATATACACACACATCATACACACACATCACATACACACACAAACTCACACACACACAATCATATACACACACAAACATGTGCGTACATCCTTTACACACACACACACACATCATATACACACACAAACTCTCTCACACACAAACTCACACACACACATCATATACACACACATCATATACACACACAAACTCTCTCACACACAAACTCACACACACACACATCATATACACACACAAACATATGCGTACATCCTTTACACACACACATCATATACACACACAAACTTACGCACACACATGTGTGCGTACATCCTTTACACATACACACACACTCACACACGTGTGTGTGCATCCTACACACACATGTGCGTACATCCTTTACACACACACACACACGCACACATACACACATACACACATGCATGCTTGCATGTCTATGTTTGTCGTCTTGCACACACACCTGCCTGCCTGCTTTCCTCTGTTGTGTGTGTGTGTGTGTGTGTGTGTGTGTGTGTGTGTGTGTGTGTGTGTGTGTGTGTGTGTGTGTGTGTGTGTGTGTGTGTGTGTGTGTGTGTGTGTGTGTCTGCGTGTGTGTGTCTGCGTGTGTGTGTCTGCGTGTGTCTGCGTGTGTATGTGTGTGTGTCTGCGTGTGTGTGTCTGCGTGTGTGTATGTGTGTGTATGTGTGTGCGAGTGCGTGTGTGTCTGTGTGTGTTTGTGTGTATGTGTGTGTGCGTGCGCGTGTGAGTGTGAGTGTGTGTGTGTGTTTGTGTGGCTGTGTCTTGTGTCTGTGTGCGTGCGTACGTACGTGTCTGTCTGTCTGTCTGTTTGTGTGCATGCACGCACGCGTCTACGCGCAACAACATCAAACACTCATGTATGCATGCACATAGCAAGATCTTTACAGGCACAAGCCAGAGCAGAAAGAAGGTCATTCAAGGGCCATGGGGTTTGGTTTTGTTTGTTGGTTGTTGTTGTTTTATCTGTTTCCACTCCTCTCGAACGTCTTGTTCTTCTCTTTTATTTATTTTTTCTTTTTCTTTTTTTTTTTTTTGCAGTGAGAAACTTGCAAACCTGCTTCAGAGTCCTTTTGTCGTGGAACCCCCACCCTTCCCCTACCCCCATCCCCCGCAGTTCATTCGCTTCTTTTGGAGCCCTCCACAGCATGAAAAAAAAACAAAAAACCTGGAGAAAGATGGAGAAAAGAAAAGGAAGCGCAAGCGAGAGACAGAGAGAGAGGAGGGGAGGGAGGGAGAGAGAGAGGGAGGGAGGGAGAGAGAGAGAGAGAGGGAGGGAAGGAGACGGAGGGAGAGAGGGAGGAAGGGAGAGAGAGAGAGAGGGAGGGAAGGAGACGGAGGGAGAGAGGGAGAGAGAGAGAGAGAGAGAGAAGAAAAGAAAGAAAGAGAGAGAGAGAGGAGGGGATGGAGGGAGAGAGAGAGGGAGGGAGACGGAGGGAGGGAGAGAGAGAGAGAGAGAGGGAAGGGGGGAGAGAGAGGGAGGGAGAGAGAGAGAGAGAGAGAGAGAGAGAGAGAGAGAGAGAAAGGGAGAAAGGGAGAAAGAGACAGACAGACAGACTGACTGACGGACGGATGGACGGACGTACGAACAAGAGAAAGACAGAGAGAGACAGACACAGACAGACAGAAAAAGAGACAGTCAGAGAGAGACAGAGAGTGGGAGAGAGCGAGAGAGAGGAAAAGAACTAGAGAGAGACGAAGAGTAAGATATAAAGAGAGAGAACTGTCTGAACTCTGAACTCTGAAACTGTGTAATGTACATCGGCCTTAGGCCACAATACACTTTGAGGGGCAAAAATGGAAGAGGCAAAGAAAATGAAGTATAATTTCTCGTAAACTTTGGTAGAACTTTGGCACAATACCTTGGCGCGCACTCAAAACTGAATACTCCTGAATATGCATTTTCCAAAATCAAAACTAAATAGAGGCTGACGTAGACCAAGAATCAAAACAAAGCATAGTTAAAACCGAAAAGGCCTGTTAACAAAATTGTTGACGAAGTTATACTTGATATGTCAATACCTTATCACATACAAACTACAAACATCAAGCACATCGTTAAGTCGTGACAGTTCAGATTATTACTAGGCCTACTCACTAACTTTTGCATTTTCAAAATAACTACAGTACTCAAAAACGATTGCATTCTAAAACCACCATTCACCACACCAGAAAAGTGTGCCCACCAAATATAACCATGTCAGCCCTAAGGCTAATGCAATGTAAACCCAATCCTGTAGGCGAAAATGTAGTACAATACTGTGCTAATTCATGTCATGCAACATTTTCAGTCTTATAGAGAGACAGTGGGGTGGGAATCAAAACCCTGCAAGACATCGCTTGAGAAACAATAATCATTCACCCCCTGTCCTCTCAGTCAGATACGAAACGCTAACAAATTTTCATCTGACTGATGTAGGCATAATGCTCCTTCAACTGCCATCACACACACACACACACACGCACGCACACACACATACACACACACAGACACTATCACACACACACACACACTCAACCAAACACACACACACACACACACACACACGCGCCCACACACTCAACCACACACACACACACACACACACACACGCCCACACACTCAACCACACACACAAGCCCACCCCCCCCCCCCCCACACACACACACACACGCCCACACACACGTCACACCATATCACATCACATCACATCACAAATCACATCAAAAATAATTGCTCATGACCGTTCTTGTTATATTACAGCAACATAACACTTAAATCAATGTTTCCAAAATGAAGTTTTTTCTTCTGTTAATCGCATGGAACACGAACCTGGAGGAAGAGAGAGAGGGGGAGAGAGAGAGAGAGAGAGGAGGAGAGAGAGATGAGAGAGAGAGAGAGAGAGAGAGAGAGAGAGATGAGAGAGAGAGATGAGATGAGAGAGAGAGAGAGGAGAGAGAGAGAACTCGAACTCGAACGGTTTATTCAAAAAAGGCCAATGGCCCATACATGAAGGGGGTTGCCGAACTGCTTAGTATTTTGGTTTAAACACATACGCGCCACACACACACACACACACACACACACACACACACACACACACACACACACACACAGAGACCAACATGTTACTGTATAACACAAAGTCAGCTACAAAAATATCACTTAGGATAACATTATCTCTCTTATTCTGAAGGCTTTACACAAATATAAAGTGAGGCTGCGCACAACCTCAGGATGACTTGATGCCAGGAGTAAACAGAGTCTAAATAAATTAGGCTGTCTACTATATTTAACAGGAATGTAGTTCTGCCTAACATCCTCAAATACGGGACAGCACAAGACAAAGTGTACTTCATCCTCCGGAGCTTGCTTACATAATGGGCATAGCAGCCTGAGGTCGTCAATATCATGTTCTCTGTATCTGAATTTATGAACATTTATATCTGATACACCAAGTCTAAACTTAGACATTATTCTTTTCAAATGTATATCCATATCAAGTTTTTAGATAAGGTTTGACATCATGCGAACTTATAAATTGTCTGTACATTTGAAATCTTTCACTGTTTTGTATATGATTACTCCATTGCTGCCATCGGCAGTCAATCAATCTCTGCCTGAAAGCGTTAATAAACTCTCTACAATTTCCGACTCCTTGATTGAGCCAAACA
>CM054150.1:13976967-13986967 GCA_028751875.1 Rapana venosa | reverse complement strand
TTGAACAGAGCCTTACATGCAACGTGTTCATCTCGTGTGTACGGACAGTGTGACAGTGATTCCCGGGTGGGATGAGTGAGACAGGATGTATATTCTGAGTAACTTGAAGGTGTTATTAAAATGTGGAACGCCCAATGAACAACTTATCAACTTATGCCTCTTTTATCGTGAGGAGTCGAAGCAAAAGCACGTCTGTTTATAGGACGAAAAACAATGTTTGAGCTCACTTATTTGCTCGTTTGACTCCAAAACACAAAATTCAGACTTTTTGATACGAACACAATGCCATACAACATCATCCATCTTTTGTCAAAGGAGAGGATTTTCGCGGCCTAAAGGTGCTTTTCTCTCGTTCTCTCATCCACATGTGCACCTGCTCATGGACGCATGCACGTACGTACGTACGTACACACACACACACACACACACACACACACACACACACACACACACACACACATCTGGTATCACTGTAAGAGGAAAGAGGTAAAGCATTGAAGACTACACACACACACATACACATACACACACACGCACGCACGCACGCACGCGCGCACGCGCGCACACACACACACACACACACACACACACACACACACACACCAATCTCTCAGATTCGCATCTGCTTGGTTTCCTAAGAACAGACGAAATCATCTGTCAGTATCTGTTCTCATATTGATCTTCTATTCAACACAACATGCAACATGTCCACACCCACAAAAATGACAAAAAGTAAACACATCACTTTTTTTTTTGTCCTTCTTCGGATTAGAACTCCGCGGTTCACTACTCTACTATTCAGATGTTGCTGTATGCGACAGGGTTTGTGTGTGTGTGTGGGGGGGGGGGGGGGTAGGAGGGGGAAGAGTGGCCACCCTGAAGGTAGCCGCATTCCGACTTCGAGAATAAATAGATAACATCAGCTTAAAACATAGGTCAATGGAACCGTAAAAGAAAGAAAGAAAAATAGAAAGAAATACAGACAGACAGAAAGAAAGAAACAAACAAACAAACAAAAGGAGAAAGAAAGAAAGAAAGACAGACAGAAACAAACAAATAAAGGGAGTAAGAAAGACAGACAGACAGACAGACATAAAGACAGACAGACCTACAGTACAGACAGACAGACAGAAAGAAACAGACAGACAGACAGACAGACAGACACAGACCGACAGACAGACAGACAGAAAGACAAACAGACAAACAGACAGACAGACAGACAGACAGACGAAAGAAAGGAAGGAAGGAAGCAAGCAAGCAAGCAAGCAAGCAAGCAAGGAAGCAAGGAAGCAAGGAAACAAAAGACAAAGAAATAAAGAAAGATGACAAATTCACTTTTTTCATTCAGTCTGACGTGATTCTTAGTCGCTTGCAATCTCAGATAATGATGATGATAATAATGATAATGAGGATGATATGGATATTAATGATTATGACGACGACGTCGACATAATTACTACAATAACCACATTTTCTTCTGCCGCTGCTGCTGCTACTTCTACTTCTGCTGCTACTACTGCTGCTGCTGCTACTACTGCTGCTGCTGCTACTGCTGCTGCTACTGCTGCTGCTACTGCTACCACTATTTCTACTACTACTTCTACTGCTATTATTATTATTATTACTACTACTGCTGCTGCTGCTGCTGCTGTTGTTGATACTACTGCTGCTGCTGCTGCTGCTGCTGCTGCTGCTGATGATGATGATGATGATAATTATGGTGATGATGATGATACTACAACTACTATAACTACTACTACTACTACAACTATTACTGCTGCTGCTGCTGCTGCTGCTGCTGCTGCTGCTGCTGCTGCTGATGATGATAATGCTGCTGCTGCTGCTGCTGCTGCTGCTGATGATGATGATGATGATGATGATGATGATGCTGCTGCTACTACTACTACTACTACTACTACCGCTCCTGCTGCTGCAACTACACATGTACATCCAACTCTGCCTCTCTCTCTCTCTCTCTCTCTCTCTCTCTCTCTCTGTCTCTCTCTCTCTGTGAGTCATGTGGCAAGAACTTCCCCGATGCAAGTCTGCATGCAGCACGATTCTTTGAACAGTTGCAGAATACCTTCTGTGCGTGCTTTGGAGTACCACAGCTCTCTTCACTGACCATATAAGTCTTCCACATCATCTAGCTTTTTTTGATCATTCATCTCATGCGTGTGTGTGTGTGTGTGTGTGTGTGTGTGTGTGTGTGTGTGTGTGTGAGTGTGTGTGAGAGAAAGAGAGAGTGTGTGTGCGTGCGTGTGTGTGGTGCGTGTGTGTGTATGTGTGTGTGTTCGTTTGTTTTGATTATTTTGATTTTATTCTTTTATTTCGATGATATGGAATAAGCACTTTCGGGGGGGAGGGGGAGGGGGTTGGGGGGGGTTACATCCATTGCGTGTGTGTGTGTGTGTGTGTGTGTGTGTGTGTGTGTGTGTGTGTGTGTGAGTGTGTGTGTGTGTGTGTGTGTGTGTGTGTGTGTGTGTGTGTGTGTGTGTGTGTGTGTGTGTGTAAGTAAGTAAGTAAGTAAGTAAGTCTTCAATTTTAACGTCTTTCCACTTTAAGTGATACCAGACGGCCCTAAAATAGAAGACTGAATGAAAGAGATGGATAGATAGATAGATAGATCTACTCTGTGTGTTGCGTGCGAGTGTGTGTGTGTGTGTGTGTGGTGTGTGTGTGTGTGTGTGTGTGTGTGTGTGTGTGTGTGTGTGTGTGTGTGCGTGTGTGTGTGTGTGCGCGCGCGTGTGTGTGTGTGTGTGTGTGTGTGTGTTTGTGTGTGTGTGTGTGCGTGTGTGTAATAAAAAGTAATAACAAGGGAAATACACAAGTAGTATTCTTAACATAAACAGATCAAGAACAACATTTTAAAAACAATAGAAAACGAAGGGGAAAAAAAGGAAAAGAAATTCAAACAGAACTACAACTACAATAAATGCCCTATAGGACTTAACAATAAACCTTTAGCAATGTCAAACGTTAGCTTTACATTGTTCAAAACTTCGTCAATGGGAGAGAGTGAGTTTGACTGCGCGAGTGCCTGCTTGCGTGTGCATGTAGTATGCATGTGCGCGCATTTATATTTGTTTGTGTGTGTGTGTGTCTGCACATGTGTAAGCATATGTGCATACCTGCATGCACAATCACTGACGTGTGCACGTTTGTGTTGCTGTTGTTGTGCGTTCCCCAGCTTAACACTCTAGGGGTCACCCAGAATGTGCACTCTGACTCACTCATCCCACCTGGGAATCACTGTGAGACTGAAATCGCGCACTGAATGAGAAGTTTGCGTGTATGACTGTTTTCAGTTACTTCGCCATATGGACAGCACACTCCGACTTCAGAGGATTTTTTCTTCTACTTTAAAGGAGAGCGCTGGCTGGTATGTTAAGAGCTTATTATGGCTGAAGGCAATCTCAACACAAGATGTTATGAATCAACAACATTTTAGTGAAGGCCTGGGCAATTAGCTGACATCAATAACTGACTAAGCTTTTGGCCTGGGCCAAGCAATAGTTACACCTCTACTCAAAAAGCACGACCTCGACCCTAACATACCGAAAAATTACAGACCTGTTTCTAAGCTACCTTTCATCTCCAAAGTCCTTGAAAAAGTAGTTCTGAAACAAAATGTAATAGTCTCCTTCCCGCATTTTCGTCTGCCTATCGCGTCAACCACAGCACTGAAACCACCCTAGTCCATACGTTAAACACGCTTCTAAACGTCTAAACGCTTCTGACTCAGGGAAAATCTCCCTTCTCACTCTTCTCGATTTATCTGCAGCATTTGACACTATAGATCACTCTATCCTTCTCTCCCGTCTCCAAAAAACGTTTGGTATCAAAGGTGCAGCCCTTACCTGGTTTAGTTCATACCTCACTGAATGATTCCAGACAGTCACAGTAAACAAAATTCAATCAATTTCTGAAAAACTGGAATGTGGAGTCCCACAAGGATCAGTTCTGGGCCCTGTTCTGTTCACTCTCTACACTGTTCCACTCTCATATATAATAAACCGTCACTAGATCAACCATCATTTCTACGCTGTTGACTCTCAGATTCAAAGCAGTGATACTTCTGAAAATCTGCCTTCTCTCTTGAAAAATATGTCACTCTGCCTTCAAGACATTCAAAACTGGATGATACAAAACAAGTTACAGCTAAATGCAGATAAAACCGAAGCCATTATTATAGGGACCAAACACAAACTCTTTTCCATCACAACAGATTCAATAGAATTTGGCAATACATCAGTTCCACTATCCACAGCAGTTAAGTATCTAGGTGTTGTTATTGACAACACACTCTCTATGCAAAAATTCATCACCCAGACCTACCAGTCGTGCTACTATCAATTACGGTGTATAAGTGCAATCCGAAAGTACCTTTCCACTGATGCAACATCCAAACTTGTCACATCTCTTATTCTTTCACGTCTGGACTATTGTAATTCTCTTTTGGCTGGTCTGCCAGCATCATCTATCCACTCCCTTCAACGCATACAAAACTCTGCAGCTCGATTAGTCCTCAAAAAGAAAAAATCTGAGCATATTACTCCTCTCCTGCAATCTCTCCACTGGTTGCCTGTGCCTCAGGGAGTAAAATACAAGATCAGTACCCTCTGTTACAAATGTCTCCACAAAACAGCTCCCTGCTACCTCTGTGACTGTCTTCACCTGTACACTCCTTTTCGTTCCCTCCGCTCTGCTGCAGCTACCCTGCGCTTACGACTACCTAGATTCAAACAATTCACTGTTGGCAGTCGCTCTTTCTCTGTTTCTGGTCCATCAATCTGGAATGACCTCCCTCTCTCCCTTCGTGAAAAGCCTACTTACGACAGCTTTAAATCCAGCCTCAAAACATACCTATTTCAAACCTAAGATTTTTCCGTCTTGTTTCATCTAATATCTGTCCCTGCCTTTAAAAGCCAAAATTCCATCACCCTGCTGAAATGTACAACCTGAGTGTGTGTGTGTGTGTGTGTGTGTGTGTGTGTGTGTGTGTGTGTGTGTGTGTGTGTGTGTGTGTGTGTGTGCGCGTGCTTGTGTGTGTGTGTGTGCGCGCGTGCTTGTGTGTGTGTACATTTGAATTTGTTAGAATAGTGTTAATCATTGTTGGGTGCATGTGTAGGAGCGATTTGAATGAAGCGCTCTGATTTCTAATTGCAAGATATAGCGTTCTATAAATTCCATTTATTATTTATTATTAATACACGCGCACAGGCGTACGTACGTTCACGACTCGCCTACTCAAGCTAGACGCGCACACACGAACTTCTCTACCCCAAGAATTTAAACAAGAGGAGAACTGTAGTAACCTGAAACAAGAAAAGAAACTGTAGTAGCCTGAAACAAGAGGAAAACTGTAGTAACCTGAAACAATAGAACTGTAATAATATGAAACAAGAGAACTGTAATAAACTGAAACAAGAGGGGAAAACTGTAATAACCTGAAACAAGAGAAGAACTGTAATAACATGAAACAAGAGGAAAAATCTGTAATAACATGAAACAAAGGGAAAAAACTGTAATAACCTGAAACAAGAGGAGAACTGAAATAACCTGAAACAAAAGGAAAAGCTTGTAATAACCTGAAACAAGAGGAAAAGCTGTAATAACCTGAAACAAGAAGAGAACTGAAATAATCTGAATCAAGAGAAATATAAATACCTGAAACAAGAGAACTGTAATAACCTGAAACAAGAGAAGAAGAAACAAGAGAAACTGTAATAAACTGAAACAAGAGAAAAACTGTAATAACCTGAAACAAGAGAAAAACTGTAATAACCTGAAACAAGAGAACTGCAATAACCTGAAACAAGAGAACTGTCATAACCTGAAACAAGAGGAAAAGCTGTAATAACCTGAAACAAGAAGAAAAGCTATCATAACCTGAAACAAGAGGAAAAGCTGTAATAGCCTGAAACAAGAGAAGAACTGTAATAACCTGAAACATGAGGAAAACTGCAATAACCTGAAACAAGAGGAAAACTGTAATAACCTAAAACAATAGTAGAACTGTAATAACCTGAAACAAGAAAAGAAACTGTCATAGCCTGAAACAACAGGAGAACTGTAGTAACCTGAAACAATAGAACTGTAATAACATGAAACAAGAGAAGAACTGTAATAACCTGAAACAAGAGGGGAAAACTGTAATAATCTGAAACAAGAGGAGGACTGTAATAACCTGAAACAAGAGGAGAACTGAAATAACTTGAAACAAGAGGAGAACTGTAATAACCTGAATCAGGAGAACTGTAATAGCCTGAAACAAGAGGAGAACTGTAATAACCTGAATAAGGAGAACTGTAATAGCCTGAAACAACAGGAGAACTGTAGTAACCTGAATAAGGAGAACTGTAATAGCCTGAAACAAGAGGAGAAAATGAAATAACCTGAAACAAGAGGAGAACTGAAATAACCTGAAACAAAAGGAAAAGCTGTAATAACCTGAAACAAGAGGAAAAGCTGTAATAACTTGAACAAGAGGAGAAGAAACAGAGAACTGTAATAACCTGAAACAAGAGAAGAAGAAACAGA
Organism: Rapana venosa; assembly: GCA_028751875.1. Classification (NCBI taxonomy): domain Eukaryota; kingdom Metazoa; phylum Mollusca; class Gastropoda; order Neogastropoda; family Muricidae; genus Rapana; species Rapana venosa. Next base: position 13,980,424 of record CM054150.1, on the reverse strand, counting down.
GAATGTAATAAAACTGAAACAGAGAAGAACTGTAATAACCTGAAACAAGAGAACTGTAATAACCTGAAACAAGAGAACTGCAATAACCTGAAACAAGAGAACTGTCATAACCTGAAACAAGAGGAAAACTGTAATAACCTGAAACAAGAGAAGAACTGAAATAACATGAAACAAGAGGAGAACTGAAATACCCTGAAACAAGAGAACTGTAATAACCTGAAACAAGAGAAAACTGTAATAACCTGAAACAGAGAAGAACTGTAATAACTGGAACAAGAGAACTGCAATAACCTGAAACAAGAGAACTGTCATAACCTGAAACAGAGGAAAAGCTGTAATAACTGAAACAAGAAGAAAAGCTATCATAACCTGAAAACAAGAGGAAAAGCTGTAATAGCCTGAAACAAGAGAAGAACTGATATAACATGAAACAAGAGAAGAACTGTAATAACCTGAAACATGAGGAAAACTGTAATAACCTGAAAACAAGAGGAAAACTGTAATAACCTGAAACAAGAGGAAAGCTGTAATAACCTAAAACAATAGTAAAAACTGTAATAACCTGAAACAAGAGGAAAAACTGTAATAACCTGAAACAAGAGGAGAACTGAAATAACCTGAAACAAAAGGAGAAACTGAAATAACCTGAAACAAGAGAACTGTAATAACCTGAAACAAGAGAACTGAAATAACCTGAAACAAGAGGAGAACTGTAATAACCTGAATAAGGAGAACTGTAATAGCCTGAAACAAGAGGAGAAAATGAAATAACCTGAAACAGAGGAGAACTGAAATAACCTGAAACAAAAGGAAAAGCTGTAATAACCTGAAACAAGAGGAAAAGCTGTAATAACTTGAAACAAGAGGAGAACTGAAATAATCTGAATCAAGAGAAATATAAATACCTGAAACAAGAGAACTGTAATAACCTGAAACAAGAGAAGAAGAAACAAGAGAACTGTAATAAACTGAAACAAGAGAAGAACTGTAATAACCTGAAACAAGAGAACTGTAATAACCTGAAACAAGAGAACTGTAATAACCTGAAACAAGAGAACTGCAATAACCTGAAACAAGAACAAGAGAACTGCAATAACCTGAAACAAGAGAACTGTCATAACCTGAAACAAGAGGAAAAGCTGTAATAACCTGAAACAAGAGAAGAATTGAAATAACATGAAACAAGAGGAGAACTGAAATAGCCTGAAACAAGAGGAGAACTGTAATAACCTGAATAAGGAGAACTGTAATAGCCTGAAACAAGAGGAGAAAATGAAATAACCTGAAACAAGAGGAGAACTGAAATAACCTGAAACAAAAGGAAAAGCTGTAATAACCTGAAACAAGAGGAAAAGTTGTAATAACTTGAAACAAGAGGAGAACTGAAATAAATCTGAATCAAGAGAAATATAAATACCTGAAACAAGAGAACTGTAATAACCTGAAACAAGAGAAGAAGAAACAAGAGAACTGTAATAAACTGAAACAAGAGAAGAACTGTAATAACCTGAAACAAGAGAAGAACTGTAATAACCTGAAACAAGAGAACTGTAATAACCTGAAACAAGAGAACTGCAATAACCTGAAACAAGAGAACTGTCATAACCTGAAACAAGAGGAAAACTGTAATAACCTGAAACAAGAGAAGAACTGAAATAACATGAAACAAGAGGAAAAACTGAAATACCCTGAAACAAGAGAACTGTAATAACCTGAAACAAGAGAAGAACTGTAATAACCTGAAACAAGAGAAGAACTGTAATAACCTGGAACAAGAGAACTGCAATAACCTGAAACAAGAGAACTGTCATAACCTGAAACAGAGGAAAAGCTGTAATAACCTGAAACAAGAAGAAAAGCTATCATAACCTGAAACAAGAGGAAAAGCTGTAATAGCCTGAAACAAGAGAAGAACTGATATAACATGAAACAAGAGAAGAACTGTAATAACCTGAAACATGAGGAAAACTGTAATAACCTGAAACAAGAGGAAAACTGTAATAACCTGAAACAAGAGGAAAGCTGTAATAACCTAAAACAATAGTAGAACTGTAATAACCTGAAACAAGAGGAAAAACTGTAATAACCTGAAACAAGAGGAGAACTGAAATAACCTGAAACAAAAGGAGAACTGAAATAACCTGAAACAAGAGAACTGTAATAACCTGAAACAAGAGAACTGAAATAACCTGAAACAAGAGGGAGAACTGTAATAACCTGAATAAGGAGAACTGTAATAGCCTGAAACAAGAGGAGAAAATGAAATAACCTGAAACAAGAGGAGAACTGAAATAACCTGAAACAAAAGGAAAAGCTGTAATAACCTGAAACAAGAGGAAAAGCTGTAATAACTTGAAACAAGAGGAGAACTGAAATAATCTGAATCAAGAGAAATATAAATACCTGAAACAGAGAAACTGTAATAACCTGAAACAAGAGAAGAAGAAACAAGAGAACTGTAATAAACTGAAACAAGAGAAGAACTGTAATAACCTGAAACAAGAGAACTGTAATAACCTGAAACAAGAGAACTGTAATAACCTGAAACAAGAGAACTGCAATAACCTGAAACAAGAACAAGAGAACTGCAATAACCTGAAACAAGAGAACTGTCATAACCTGAAACAAGAGGAAAAGCTGTAATAACCTGAAACAAGAGAAGAATTGAAATAACATGAAACAAGAGGAGAACTGAAATAGCCTGAAACAAGAGAACTGTAATAACCTGAAACAAGGGGAAAACTGTAATAACCTGAAACAAGAGAAGAACTGTAATAACATGAGACATGAGAACTGGGAGAAAAATGTAGCAACCTGAAACAAGAGGAAAAACTATAATAACCTGAAACAAGAGAACTGTAATAACCTGAAACAAGGAGAAAACTGTAATAACCTGAAATAAGAGAACTAGGGGAAAACTGTTGTAACCTGAAACAAGAGGGAAAACTATAATAACCTGAAACAAGTGGGAAAACTGTAATAACCTGAAACAAGAGAAGAACTGTAATAACCTGAAACAAGAGAACTAAGGGAAAACTGTAGTAACCTGAAACAAGAGGGAAAGCTATAATAACCTGAAACAAGGGGGGAAACTGTAATAACCTGAAACAAGAGGAAGGAACAGTAATCAACTGAAACGAACAGAGAACTGTAGTCACCTGACACAAGGTGGGGGGAAAAACACACAGTAACAACCTGAAACAAGAAGAAAAGGATAATAATCTGAAACATGAGGGGGGAAAAACCCCAGTAGTAACCTGACACGAAATGAGAACTGTAATAACCTGAAATAAAAAGAAAAAAAACTGTAATAACCTGAAACAAAAAGAAAATCTCCAATAACCTAAAACCTACAGAAAAAATCCCTGTAATCACTTAAAACCGACAGGAAATTGTGTACTCACCTAACCCCCCCCCCCCCTCCACCCCCCCAAAACAAAACAAAAACCCACACTGT
>CM054150.1:13966967-13969467 GCA_028751875.1 Rapana venosa | reverse complement strand
GGGGGGGGGGGGGGGGGGTATGTGTAGGGGGGAGGGGGGGTGCGTTAGGACGTAATGCATTTCAAAATTGAAAAGTTTTCTGTTCTCCGAGGTCCACCAATGGTGAGATTTTCAGTTTGCGACCGTTTTTGATCATCATGAAGGCAGCCGCCTTCCGATTTCTGGGATGTCTGTGTTCTAAAAAGCCTGGGGTGACCATCAAAACAAAAAGTCATCATGATAATCAATGCAAACTTTTTTATTTACAGATCTAGAGTACAAAAAACGGAACCTCTATTTGGGGTTTTTAGAAAATATCTGACAAAACTTTATCAAACTAAAGAGTTCACACTTTAGATACACTTCTACTCGCTGCTGATGCAGGGAGAATATCCCTTCTCACTCTTTTCGACCTATCTGCTGCCTTTGACACTATAGATCACTCAATTCTTCTTTCTCGCCTCCAGAATATGTTTGGTATTAATGGCACTGCCCTCACCTGGTTTAGTTCATACCTCACAAACCGATACCAGAAAGTTATTGTCAGCAAAATTCAATCAAAACCTGTCAAACTGGAATGTGGAGTCCCACAGGGATCAGTTCTGGGTCCTGTTCTCTTCACTCTCTATACTGCTCCACTCTCACACATAATAAACCACCATCATATGGATCATCATTTCTATGCCGATGACACTCAGCTTCAATGTAGCAATACCCTTGAAAATCTGCCTTCCCTCCTGACAAATATGGCCCTCTGCCTTCTAGACATTCAAAACTGGATGATTCAAAATAAGTTACAGCTAAATGCTGATAAAACGAAAGCCATGCTCATGGGGACCAAACATAAACTTTCCTCCATCACAACGACTTCAGTGGAATTCAGCAATACGTCGGTTCCTCTGTCCAGCTCAGTGAAATATCTAGGTGTGGTCCTTGACAACACACTCTCTATGAAAAAATTAATCACCCAGACCTGCCAGTCTTGCTACTATCAATTACGGCGCATAAGTGCAATTCGCAAGTATCTGTCTACTGAAGCAACCTCCAAACTTGTCACGTCTCTCATTCTTTCTCTCGACTGGACTACTGTAATTCTCTCTTGGCTGGTTTGCCGGCATCATCCATCCACTCCCTTCAACGCATACAAAACTCTGCAGCTCGACTGGTCCTTAGAAAGAAAAAATCTGAACACATCACTCCTCTTTTGCGATCTCTTCACTGGCTGCCTGTCTCACAAAGAATAAAGTATAAGATTAATACCCTTTGTTTCAAATGTCTCCACAAATCTGCACCTTCTTATCTCTGTAACTGTCTTCACCTGTACACTCCGTCCCGTTCCCTTCGTTCATCTGTAGATACGTTGTGCTTTCGAACACCCAGATTTAAACAAACCACTATTGGCCGTCGCTCTTTCTCTGTTTCGGGTCCCTCCACATGGAACGACCTCCCTCTTCCACTTCGCCAAAAGCCTTCATTTGATTCTTTCAAATCCAGCCTCAAAACGCACTTATACTCTATTTGAGATCTTCCCCCTGTTGTCTGATCCTACTTGTCAATAGCTGCCTTCACCTCCACCACCCCCACCTAAGTGTGTTGTGTATATAAATTTTATATTTGTTTATCTTGATATTTATGGATGGTTGCATGCGTATGAATGATTTGAATGCAAGCGCTTTGATTTGTTTACTTTACAAGATTCAGCGCTATATAAATTCCATACATTATTAGTAGTAGTAGTAGTAGTAGTATTATAATTATTGCTAAAACAAACATGACTTATAGTGTTTTTAATAATAATAATAATAATAATTTATGGAATTTATATAGCGCTGAATCTTGTAAAGCAACAAATCAAAGCGCTCAGATTTTATTTCATACCACTTTAAGTCATGGCAGATTTCTCTCCGTGAAATTCGGGCTGCTCTCCCCGGGGAGAGCGGGAGAACGCGTCGCCACTTAGCGCTGCGCCACCCTTTCACCCTTTTTTTTTTTCTGCAGCTGTATTTGTTTCCCTATCAGAGTGGCTTTTTTCTAAGAATTTTGCCAGGGGCACCTCTCTTGTTGCCGTGGGTTTTTTTACGTGCGCTAATTAATTACGTGTAACACACGGGACCTCGGTTTATCGTCTCATCCGAAAGACTAGCGCCCAGACCACCACTCATGGTCTAATGGATGGGGGAAAAAATTTCCGGTCCAAACGGGGTACGAACCGCCGCACACTTCAGACCCGGACTTTTCGCTTTCTAGACAGGCGCGTTACCTCTAGACCACCGATCCACATTTTTGCAGGTAAATGGCAACATTCTATCTATCTATCTATCTGTCCCGTAGTCTGACGACCGTGGGGGCACCCTCAAAGACTCAACAACCAGTTCCCTCCATTCCTCTCTCTGTTCTGCCTTTCTCAGGGTTTTGTTGAGTTCTAGGCCTGTCCATTCGCTGATGTTATCCTCCCAGCTCTTCCTTGGTCTGCCTCTTCTTCCTCCTTGGACAGTGCCTTGTAAAACTGTCTTTGCAAGTC
>CM054150.1:13951967-13964467 GCA_028751875.1 Rapana venosa | reverse complement strand
GGAGAGTGAAAGGAAGAAAAGGGGAGAAAAAGTGGGAGAGAGAAGGAAGAAAAGGGGAAAAAGTAGGAGAGTTAATGGAAGAAAGGGGAGAGAAGTGGGAGAGTGAAAGGAGAAAAGGGGAGAAAAATGAAGAGCAGCGGGAGACAAGGGAGAGGAGAAAAAGAAAGAGGAGGGAGAAAATGGAGAACAGAAGGAGAAAAGACAGGGAGATGAGAGGGAGTCAAGGAAGGGAGAAAATGGAGAGGAGAGCACAAAAAGGAAGGGAGAAAATGGAGAGGAGAGCACAAAAAGGAAGGGAGAAAATGGAGAGGAGAGCACAAAAAGGAAGGGAGAAAATGGAGAGGAGAGCACAAAAAGGAAGGGAGAAAATGGAGAGGAGAGCACAAAAAGGAAGGGAGAAAATGGAGAGGAGAGCACAAAAAGGAAGGGAGAACATGGAGAGGAGAGCACAAAAAGGAAGGGAGAAAATGGAGAGGAGAGCACAAAAAGGAAGGGAGAAAATGGAGAGGAGAGCACAAAAAGGAAGGGAGAACATGGAGAGGAGAGCAAAAAAGGAAGGGAGAACAGAAAGACAGGAGGGAGAAAAGGGGAAGATTGGGGGAGAAAGGGGAGAGGGGCGGAGTGAGAGAAATGGGAGGGTGAAAGAAGAAAAAGGGAGACATTAGGGAGAATAGGAAGGGAGAAATGGAGGAAGAAAGGGAAGGGAGAAAGAGAAAGGGAGATAGGAGAAAAGGGAGAAGGAAGGACAGAAAGGGGAGGGTGAAAAGGGAGAAAAGAGGGAGAAAAGGAGAGGGGAGGGAGAAAATGGTTAAAGAAGGAAGAAAAGGGAGAGGGGAGGGAGAAAAGTGGAGAGGAGGGAGAAAAGTGAGAGAGGAGGGAGAAAAGGGAGCGAGGAGGGAGTACAGGGAGAGAGGAGGGAGAAAAGGGAGAAGGGATGGAGAAAAGGAGAGGGGAGGGAGAAAAGGGAGAGAAGAGGGAGAAAAGGAGAGAAGAGGGAGAAAAGGAGAGAGGAGGGAGAAAAGGGAGCAAGGAGGGAGTAAAGGAGAGGGGAGGGTGAGAAGGGAGAAGGATGGAGAAATAAGAGAGGGAGGGAGAAAAGGGAGCAAGGAGGGAGTAAAGGGAGAGGGGAGGGTGAGAAGGGAGAAGGGATGGAGAAATAAAGAGAGGGAGGGAGAAAAGAATAAAGAAGAAGAAAAGGGAGATGGGAGGGAGAAAAGTGAGAGAGAGGGAGAAAAGGGAGAGAAGAGGGAGAAAGGGGAGAGAAGAGGGAGAAAGGGAGCGAGGGGGGTAGTAAAAAGAGAAGGGATGAGAGAAAAGGGAAGAGGGGAGGGAGAAAAGGGAGCGAGGAGGGAGTAAAGGGAGAAGGGACGGAGAAAAGGGAGAAGGGTCGGAGAAAAAAGAGAGGGGAGGGAGAAAAGGGAGCGAGGATGGAGTAAAGGGAGAGAGGAGGGAGAAAAGGGAGAAGGATGAAGAAAAGGGAGAAAAGGGAGAATGGAGGGCAGAAAAGGGAGCGAGGAGGGAGAAAAGGGAGAGAGGAGGGAGAAAATTGAGAGAGGAGGGAGAACAGGGATAAAGAAGGGAGAAAAAGGGAGAGGGGAGGAGGAAAAGGGAGAGGGGAGGGAGAAAAAGGGGGAGGGAGGGCGAGAGAAACTGACAAGTGGAGACAGAAAAGAAGACGGAAGTGAGAAATATAAAAAGCAAGGGAGAGAGGAAGATGGGAGGGAGCAGAAGAAACGAGAAAAGGGAGAGTGGAGAGAGAAGAAGAAGAAGAAAAGAGAAGAGGGAGAGAGGGAGGAGAAGAAGAAGAAAAAGAAGAGGGAGAGAGAGAGAGGGAGAAGGAGAGAAAAGGGAGAGTGGAGGGGAAGAAGAAGAAAAGAGAAGAGAGAGTGAAGGGAGGAGAAGAGGAAAAGAGAGAGGGAGAGTGGAGGAGGAAAAGAAGAAGAAAAGAGAAGAGGGGAACGAGAGAGGGAGAAGAAGTAAAGAGAAGAGGAAGAAGAAAAGAGGAGAGGGAGGAGGAGAAGAAGAAAAGAGAAAGGGAGAGTGGAGGGAGAAAAAGAAAAGAGAAGAGGGAGAGTGGAGGAAGGGAGAAGAAAAGAGAAGAGGGAGAGGGGAAGGAGAAGAAGAAGAAAAGAGAAGAGGGAAAGAGGGAGGAGAAGAAGAAGAAAAGAGAAAAGGGAGAGTGGAGGGAAAAGAAGAAGAAAAGAGAAGAGGGAGAGTAGAGGGAGAAGAAAAGAGAAGAAAAGAGGGAGAGTGGAGGGAAAAGAAGACGAAAAGAAGAGGGAGAGTGTAGGGAGGAGAAGAAGAAGAAAAGAGAAGAGGGAGAGTAGAGGGAGAAGAAAAGAGAAGAGGGAGAGCGGAGGGAGGAGGAGAAGAAAAAAGAAGAGGGAAAGAGGGAGGAGGAGAAGAAGAAAAGAGAGAGGGAGAGTGGAGGGAAAAGAAGAAGAAAGAGAAGAGGGAGAGTGGAGGGAGGAGGAGAAGAAAAGAGAAGAGGGAGAGTGGAAGGAGGAGAAGAAGAAAAGAGAAAAGGGAGAGTGGAGGAAGGGAGCAGAAGAAAAGAGAAAAGGGAGAGAGACGGAGAAGAAGAAGAAAGAGAAAAGAGACAGGGAGAAGAAGAAGAAAAGAGAAGAGAGAGAGCGGAAGGAGAAAAAGAAAAGAGAAGAGGGAGAGGGGAGGGAGGAGAAGAAAAAGAGGGAGAGTGGAAGGAGAGAAGAGGAAAAGAGAAGAGGAGAGTGGAGGAAGGGAGAAGAAAAGAGAAAGGGAGAGGGGAGGGAGAAGAAGAAGAAAAGAGAAGAGGGAGAGAGAGGGAGAAGGGAGGGAGAAGGAAAAAGAGAAAAGGGAGAGAGAGGAGAAGAAAGAAAGAGAAGAGGGAGAGTGGATGGAGGAGAAGAAGAAAAGAGAAAAGGGAGAGTGGAGGAAAAGAAGAAGAAAAGAGAAGAGGGAGAGTGTAGGGAGGAGAAGAAAAGAGAAGAGGGAGAGAGAGGGAGAAAAAGAAAAGAGAAGAGGGAGAGTGGAGGAAGGAGGAGAAAGAAAGAGAAGAGGGAGAGTGTAGGGAAAAGAAAGAAAGAGAAAAGGGAGAGTGAGGGAGAAGAAGACAGAAAAAAAGGGAGAGTGGGGGGAGAAAATGGAAGTAGGTGGTAGATGACGGGGGTGGGGTGAGGTGGAAGGGGGGGGGGGGGGGGGGGACGCGAGACAGACTGGTGCCGCGAAGACTTGACATAACAACACGCTTCTTCTACATTGTAGCGCTAGGCCTACAGAAGAAAGCGAAAGAAAAGAAATACATAAAGCACCATTGGGAGGGGTTTTTTGGTTGGTGGACGGGGAGAGGACAGACAGACAGACAGACAGACAGACAGAGACAGACAGACAGACAGACAGAGACAGATAGAGAGAGAGAGAGAGACAGAAGAAGAAGAAGAAGAAGAAGAACAACAACAACAACAACAACAACAACAACAACAAAAAGAAGAAGAAGAAGAAGAAGAAGAAGAACAACAACAACAACAACAACAACAACAACAACAACAGCAGCAGCAGCAGCAGCAACAACAACAACAACAACAACAACAACAACAACAACAACAAGTAAAACCTGAACAAAAGCAACAACAACAAAAACACATAAAATAAAGTAGCAATGTTTAAAACGACGACGATGGTGAAAATGTTGGCGATGATGATACTGCTACTAAATGATGATATTGATGATGATGATGATGATGATGATGATGATGATGATGATGATGATGATGATGTGAAATAATGGTGGCGGTGGTGGTGGTGAAGTCATTTTGAATAAATCAATCTCTCACTCTCTCTCTCTCATATTAAAATTCTGAGTTCTCTCTCTCTCTCCCCCCCTCTCTCTCTCGTATTTTAAAATTCTGGGTTCTCTCTCTCTCTCTTTATCTCCGTGCAGTGTGTGTGTGTGTGCACGTGCGTGCGTGCGTGTGTGTGTGTGTGTGTGTGTGTGTGTGTGTGTATGTGCGTGTGTGTGCCTGCGTGTGCGCGTGCGTGCGTGCACGCGCGCGCGCGTGTGTGTGTGTGTGTGTGTCTGCGTGCGTGCGTGCGTGTGTGTGTGCGTGCGTGTGCATGTGTGTGCGCGCGCGCGCGCGCGCGCGTCTGACCCTCTATCTGTCTGCCTGTCTCTGTGTCTGCATGACTCTGTGTCTGTCTGCCTGTCTCTGCGCCTGTGTGTGTGTGTGTGTGTTTGTGTGGTGTGTGTGTGTGTGTGTGTGTGTGTGTGTGTGTGTGTGTGTGTGTGTGTGTGTGTGTGTGTGTGTGTGTGGTGTCAAAGTGTGCTAAAACAAAACAAAACCACCACAACATCCCCTCACCAGACAAGGGAAAATCCAACAGGCCCAAAAACCTTCAAATTACCCCCCCACCACCCACTACCCCTCCCCCACCCACCCACCCCTAAAAGACCTGACTTTTCATTTCCCCTAGAGAACCGTTAGCCGGCGACTAGCCCGGGGAGGTTTCAAAAGGATTTCCCTTAAGTCCGCACCGTCCTCCATCGATTGGGCTACACACCGGTATTTTAAAAAATCGCTCTTTTCCTTCTGTTTTTCTATGTGACTCTTATATTCATACCGCGCGTACTAAGGGCATCCACAGAAATAAAAACCACTTTTTGGGGGGGTGAAAGACTAGCCTCTGACTCAAAACTCATGGGATTTGGAACAAATTTGGTAGGTTTGAAATTCTTTCAATTTTTCAGCAAGCACGCGTGCCCCCTCAGTCCTTTGTCGTCTGCTAGTTTCTTTGCCGCAATGTGCATGCGCGGGGTCAACGCTGTGGGAATACAAGCAATCCTCATTTGATGATCATTTCCCACTTTCTCATCACTACCTGGTGGTGAACTTTGGCCTCAACCCCCCAAAACAAGTACACAGTGCATTTTTTCACACTTCTAAAAAAAAAAAATCTGTGAAAACCACCAAACATTTTTCTGTCTCGCACTCTATAAATGATACTACGCGACCCGGAACCTAACCCTTATGTATAACCTTAGCATCAGCGGAAGAAGCCCCGTTTACCTTCCTTGATTCAACGTCGCTCTCTTCGTTAGACTATAGCCGAGTGGTTAAGCCCGTCACGACTTCAATCCCACGAGTCCCTGTAGTCGTTGGGTTCGAATCTCGGTGTCGGCGTATGGTGGTGGATGAAGGGTAAAGATGGGGGGGGGGGGGGTTAACGATCTTCAGGATTATGGAATTATTTCAAATGCAGATCTAGTACTGCCAGTGCCTTCATTAAAAAATTTTCTTCGTGTATGTACATAAAGGGTCCGAGATAGCTCAGTGGTCAGAGCACTCGCTTTCCGCAGCCATGGTTAAGCAGCATCGAGCGTGGTTACCACTTGGATGGGTGACCGTTTGCGCGCCTTGGCTTCAGTAAAGTTCCCCAGTTCACCCAGCTGTAAATGGGTACCTGCCTTCTTTAGGGTCAGGGGAGGTAAAGCAGCGAGGGAGAGGAGATGGGCGCCGCCCTCAATATGCTGGCCCCTTGAGAAGTTGAGGTCTCTGATGCTTCACCACACACCCCCACGACCACATAGGTTATGGGAACACCTTTACACCCACCCCACGACCACATAGGTTATGGGAACACCTTTACACCCCACCCCACGACCACATAGGTTATGGGAACACCTTTACACCCCACCCCACGACCACATAGGTTATGGGAACACCTTTACACCCCACCCCACGACCACATAGGTTATGGGAACACCTTTACACCCCGCCCCACGACCACATAGGTTATGGGAACACCTTTACACCCCGCCCCCACGACCACATAGGTTATGGGAACACCTTTACACCCCACCCCACGACCACATAGGTTATGGGAACACCTTTACACCCCGCCCCCACGACCACATAGGTTATGGGAACACCTTTACACCCCACCCCACGACCACATAGGTTATGGGAACACCTTTACACCCCACCCCACGACCACATAGGTTATGGGAACACCTTTACACCCCACCCCACGACCACATAGGTTATGGGAACACCTTTACACCCCCCCCACGACCACATAGGTTATGGGAACACCTTTACACCCCACCCCACGACCACATAGGTTATGGGAACACCTTTACACCCGCCCCACGACCACATAGGTTATGGGAACACCTTTACACCCCACCCCACGACCACATAGGTTATGGGAACACCTTTACACCCCGCCCCACGACCACATAGGTTAGGAACTTACCCCCCCCGACAAAAGGTTATGGAACACCTTTACACCCCCCCCACCCCACGACCACATAGGTTATGTCAGAACACCTTTTAACACCCTACCCCACCCACGACCACATAGGTTATGGGAACATCTTTACACCTACACCCACGACCACATAGGTTATGGGAACACCTTTACACCCCACCCCCACCCCCACGACCACATAGGTTATGGGAACACCTTTACAACATACCCCCACCACCACATAGGTTATGGGAACACCTTTACAACCTACCCCCACGACCACATAGGTTATGGGAACACCTTTACAACATACCCCCACCACCACATAGGTTATGGGAACACCTTTACAACATACCCCCACCACCACATAGGTTATGGGAACACCTTTACACCCCACCCCCACGACCACATAGGTTATGGGAACACCTTTACACCCTACCCCCACGACCACATAGGTTATGGGAACACCTTTACAACATACCCCCACGACCACATAGGTTATGGGAACACCTTTACAACATACCCCCACGACCACATAGGTTATGGGAACACCTTTACACCCCACCCCCACGACCACATAGGTTATGGGAACACCTTTACACCCCACCCCCTCGACATGGGAACACCTACACACCCTACCCCCACGACCACACAGGTTATGGGAACACCTTAACCTTACTTCTTATTAATATATAGATAAGTAGATGATCAAAATATGCATGGTAAAAGACCCCTTCATTCATGTCAGCGTTCGGTAGGTTACGGAAACACGAACATACCCAGCATACATCCCGGAGAGTCGGAATGCACTACCTTCGTGGTGGACAAAAAAAACGGTCGATTACGCAATATCTCACCATTGGTTGAAACTCGTAGCTGTAGCCGAGGAACTAACTACTATAACTACTATTACTACTACTACTACTACTACTACTACTACTACTACTACTACTACTACTACTACTGCTACTACTGCTGCTGCTGCTGCTGCTGCTACTGCTGCTGGTACTACTACTACTATTACTATTACTATTACTACTATTACTATTACTACTATTACTACTACTATTACTATTACTACTATTACTACTTTTACTATTACTACTATTACTACTATTACTATTACTACTACTATCACTACTACTACTATTACTTCTACTATTATTACTACTACTACTACTACTATTACTACTACTACTACTACTACTACTATTACTACTGTTACTACAATTACTAATACTACTACTACTATTACTTATTACTTACGATTATTTATCATTGATTGCATGACTGTGTAAAATTAGGTTGAATGCATGCGCTTTGATTTGTCTTTGCAAGATATAGCGCTATATAAGTTCCATTTATTTATTTATTTACTACTACTACTATTACTACTACTAGTACAACTATTACTACTACTAGTACTATTACTACTACTACTATTACTATTACTATTACTACTACTAGTACTACTACTACTACTACTAGTACTACTACTACTACTAGTACTACTACTAGTACTACTACTACTACTACTACTAATAATAATAATAATAATAATAATGATAATAATAACACGACTACTACTACTATTACTACTAGTACTACTACTACTACAACTATTACTACTACTACTACTACTACTACTACTACTAATAATAATAATAATAATAATAATAATAATAATAATAATAATAATAATAATAATAATAATAATAATAATAATAATAATAATGATAATAATAATAATAATAATGACAACAACAACACCACGACGCCGATGATGATGAGGAGGAGGAGGACGACGACGACGACGACGTTTTCCTAGACTGTCCATCGAATCTCAACCGAGCTGAAAACATGTCGTCTTTTTCCACCTTAACTGCCTCGTAGTCTATTACAAGGGAACAGTGCCGGGGAAGAGAAGGCGAGGCAGACAGAGGAAGAAATGAGCAGACAACATCACTGAATGGACAGGGAAGAGCTTCTCCACAACCCAGGCACTTGCACACAACCGCCGCAAATGGAGCCAGCTGGTGCAACGTTCGTCAATGCAGTGCCCCTACGACCCCGGAGGGGGTTATGGGAGCAGATGAGATGAGTCTATTATACAACTTTGAGGCGCCACTGAAGATGCTGCAACCAGCTTCCTCCTCTACTCTATCCTCTCCCCCCCCCCCTCTCTCTCTCTCTCTCTCTCTCTCTCTCTCTCTCTCTCTCTCTCTCTCTCTGTATAAGTGTGAATGTTTTACTTGTATATCACTATTGTGCTATTGAAAAATTACTTCTAAAAATGATTTTTCCACTATCCTACTTCTTTATAATGACTCTAGGACATCTTAACATGTACAATGTTAAATCACAGTGAGTTCTAATGGTGATAGTGTTGATGAATTGAAAACTATATTCATATCATATGGATTTAAAATGCACTGTGCTCTCTCTCTCTCTCTCTCTCTCTCTCTCTCTCTCTCTCTCTCTCTCTCTCTCTCTCTCTCTCTCTCTCCTCTCTCTCTCTCTCTCTCTCTCTCTCTCTCTCTCTCTCTCTCTCTCTCTCTTTCTCTCTCTCGCCCTCTCCTTTTATTATTTGCTTATAGATTTAATCGTTGTGTTTACAATTAGTATCCTGTTGAATGCTTTATTCAGATTTAATATTTCAGTTCTACTCCCTAAGTTGACTGTATTTGAGATTCAGTGAATGTTTTATTTTGATATCTTGTTTTGAGCGTACCAATTATGTATAGCTAATTCCAAAATGCAGATGTCCTTCTCTATGACTATACATGATATTCATAAAGATTTTGTGTTGACATTGATGCATGGTGTGAGTGCGTGCGCGCGCGCGCGTGTGTGGGTATGTGTGTGTGGTGTGTGTTGTTTGTGTGTGTGTGTGGTGTGTGTGTGTGTGTGTGTGTGGTGTGTGTGTGTGTGTGTGTGTGTGTGTGTGTGTGTGTGTGTGTGTACGTGTGCATGGGGATGCAAATTGCTTCTACAATATTTGTTTCATGTGTTGCCTCCCATAAAAGCACAAAGAACTTTTGACGTTTCTTTCGGTTAGCCAAAATGAAACTATTTACGTGGTTTGTTCTCCTTTATTTTATGGAGGTTTTGCTTTGTTTGGTTCTGTTTTGGTTTGGGTTTGGGGTTGTTGTTGCTTTTTTGAGGGGGGACTATTCGGTTGTTCCCTCTCCCCTTGTTGTTGCCGTTTTTTGTTTTGCTCTTGGTTCTTGCTATTTTTTCGGTTGTTTCTGTGTTTTCTGTTCTGCTTTCTTTCTTACTTGTTGCTACTTTTATTTTTTCTTTCTCTCTCTCTTCAGTGATTTTTGTGGGGATTTTTGTGTAGATCTTTTTTCCGTAAGCTGTGTAAGTGTATTGCTATGGGCTTTATTTTATTTTATTATCATATATATCCTTAAGGGCGGGGACTGGATGTAAAAAAAGCACATGGGTGCTTATTCATTATCCTCGAAATAAAAAGAATTTGTCACTCTACGCGGGTTTTCGACCTTTGAGGACCTGTATGAAGGAAGCTGGTTTCACAAAACGCCAAACGGGGTAATAACTACCACACCCACCACCACCACCACCACCACCACCATCACCGCCGCCGCCGCCGCCAACCCTCCTCACCCGGAGTCCCTTTCTCTTCATCAATCACTGCAGCAGCAACAACAACAATAAGAGGGGAGATGGGGAAAGGAAGGGGGGTGGGGGGTTGGATAATCCTCTTTCTGGGGTCAGCAGATCGGCTTTAGAGTGAAACAGTTATGGGGACGTGGACGCAGCCACCTGCAGGGTTTAAGCTGCATTTAAATCATCTGTCACCTGGGGTTCGGGGCGTTTCAGCCAGACACACAAGCTGTGGACAAGGAGAGGATGGGGGTGGGGGTAGGGAGGGGGGAGTGTCACAGGGGGGTTGGGGGGGGGGGAGGTGAGGGGAGAGAGGGGGAGTGTGAAGGGGGGTGTGGGGAGGTGACAGGCAGGCTGGGTGTGTCCGAGACTTAAATGGGTGTTGGGCATGCATGGATCATTGCTGTCTGTCTGTCTGTCTGTTTTCTGTCTGTCTGTCTGTCTGTCTGTCTGCTTGCAGTATGTGTATACAGGTCTAGGCTGGGTTCCATCCATCGTGGCCTAAGTCATTAGCTTCTCTGACTTTTTTTTTTTGGGGGGGGGGGGAAGTGGAAGGGGGGGGGGGGGAGAGAGAAAGAGTCTCTTACAGCGAAAGGTTGTTGGTTTTTTTTTAAAGAGAGATTGGTTTTTTCCTTTTGGGGGGGGGGATTTCTGTCTGTCTGTCTCTTCGTCTCTTTCTCTGTCTGTCTGTCCTGTTCTGTCCTTTCTCTTCTCTCTTTCTTCTCTCTGTCGTCTGCTCTCTCTCTCTCTCTCTCTCTCTGTCTGTCTCTGTCTTGTCTCTCTCTCTCTCTGTCTCTCTGCTCTCTTCTCTTCTCTTCTTTCTCTCTTCTCTCTGGTCTCTCTCTCTCTTTCTCTCTCTCTCTCTCTCTCTCTCTCTCTCTCTCTCTTCTCTCTCTCTCTCTTTCTCCCCAGCTTGATTTGAAGCTCTTAGTTGTATATTTTAAAAAGGTTGGCTGTTTTTTGTCGGTGTTGTTGTGTGTGCATGTGTATGCATATGTGTGTGTTCGTGCGTGCTTGCGTTTGCGTGCGTGCGTGCGTGCGTACGCGCATGCGTGCGTGCGTGCATACGTGCATGCATGCGTGTGAATTGAAATCCGATGACACTTTCTCTCTCTAAATAGTTGCATGTGTATGAATGCGAGCGTTTTGATTTTGGGGGCGGGGGGGGGGGGATGGGGTTGGCGGCACAAGATGTAACGCTGAATATAAAGTCCATCTGTTATCACTGACATATTGCATTGTTATCATCACCATCAGTCTTCGAGCCCTCCAGCGCCTTCGCACCGAGTCCCAACAATGGTTTCTAACCACTGACCTTGTGGAAATGATGTCTGCCTGGGGTGGTCTGGTCTGGAGCGTTAAGAGGGAGGGGAGGGGGGAAGGGAAGGGAAGGGAAAGGAAGAGAGAGAGGGGAGGAGGTAGGGAGAGAGAGAGAAAAGAGAGAGAGAGAGAAAAAGAGAGAGAGAGAGAGAGAGAGAGAGAGAGAGAGAGAAGGAGAGAGAGTAAAAGACAGATTGGAAGGGAGAGAATAATAATAATAATAATAATATATGGAATTTATATAGCGCTGAATCTTGTAAAAAACAAACAAATCGAAACGCTTGCACTCAATCATTTACAGGCATGCAACTCTCCTTAAACATAATGAACAACAGATTTCAAAACCATGCGCGCGCACGTATGCACGCATGCACGCACGCACACACACACACACACACACACACACACACACACACACACACACACACACACACTCGGAACAACACTTAGAAGGTGAAAGATGCTGTTGAAAATTAGGGACAGATATTTGGGGGAAAGTCTCAGGTAGGAAATAAGTGTGTTTTGAGGCTGGATTTGAAGGTATCAAGTGAAGGCTTTTGGCGAAGTGAAAGAGGGAGGTCATTCCAGGTGGATGGACCAGAAACAGAGAAGGAGCGACGGCCAACAGTGGTTTGTTTGAATCTGGGTGTTCGAAAGCACAAAGTATCTGCGGCTGAACGAAGGGAACGGGATGGAGTGTACAGATGAAGACAGTTACAGAGATAAGAGGGTGCAGATTTGTGGAGACATTTGAAACAGAGGGTATTGATTTTATACTCCAGTCTGTGTGAGACAGGCAGCCAGTGAAGAGATCGCAGAAGAGGAGTGATGTGTTCAGATTTTTCTTTCTTAGGACCAGTCGAGCTGCAGAGTTTTGTATGCGTTGAAGAGAGTGGATAGATGATGCTGGTAGGCCAGCCAAAAGAGAATTACAGTAGTCTAAACGTGAAAGAATGAGAGATGTGACAATCTTGGAAGTTGCATCAGTGGACAGATACTTGCGAATCGCGCTTATGCGCCGTAATTGATAGTAGCAAGACTGGCAGGTCTGGGTGATGAATTTGTTCATAGAGAGTGTGTTGTCAAGAACTACTCCTACATACTTCACAGAGTTGGACAAAGGAACTGACGTATTGCCGAATTCTATTGAAGTTTTTGCGATAGAGGAAAGTTTATGTTGGGTCCCTATGAGCATGGCTTCGGTTTTATCGGCATTAAGTTGTAACTTGTTCTGAGTCATCCAGTTTTGAATGTCTTGAAGGCAGTAGGACATATTTGTCAAGAGGGAAGGCAAGTTTTCAACAGTATCACTGCACTGAAGCTGA
>CM054150.1:13931967-13946967 GCA_028751875.1 Rapana venosa | reverse complement strand
TGAGGCATTTCTGACGGATGTCATCATACGATTTACAAACAAACAAAAAATACATATTTTCATCTTCAATCTGCAAGCCACACATGGGGCATGGGGGCTGTGCAGATGTGTCAGTGGAAAACCATGTTTTGCTGGCCTTCAGTTCTTAATCTCAATCGAGCAAGATTACTCCTATGCCATTTCTGTGTTACGACTGTAACATACTTTTCTGTTTGAAATACACTTTTAAAGAAAGAGTACCAGTTATACTTTTCTGATACTTCTATGCAAGCATGCCAGTCTTGTTTGTTGGAAGCTATCATTCTGTCTTTAAATTCCCACAAAAAGCCTTGCTCAAATCCAATTCCCTGGCACATCCACACAATGCCAAATACATGCCTTGTTAACAATTGCTTTACAAAAAATGCTCAGTTCTGTTTCCCTGTTTCTATTTGAATCAACAGCATCTCGTACGCTTGTCTGCACAATCTTGACATAGGAAGTTGTGTTAATTTTAACCAATACTTAATAGACTTCACACAGAGAGAGACAGACAGACAGACAGATAGACAGAGACAGAGAGAGAGAGAGATAATTTTCAATGAAAAGAAAACAGACGATTAAAATGTCGACCTGGCATTAAAAAAAATCATGTCAAATAAGGGAACTGATTTCAAAGAGAGAGACGGGGGTGAGGAAGAATATAGTAGAGAGAGAAATATTTATATAATTTGTTCGTGTGTATGTGATGTATATGTATATACAGAGAGACAGACAGACACTGAGACAGAGAGAGAACGATTTTTTTTAATTTCCTGAAGGTAATAGAATAAGTACAAATACATATTTCTTTTATCCAACCATAGGGGAAGAGAGAGAGAGAGAGAGAGAGAGAGAGGAGGAGAGAGGAGAGAGAGTGAAGAGGAGGAGAGAGAGAGAGAGAGAGAGAGAGAGAGAGAGAGAGAGAGAGAGAATGAATCTTTATGAATAAATCTTTATTTTTCAAGGGTAAAAGAATAAGCATACGCATACTTTTTTTCATCCGACCCTTGATCTGATTAGGGACTATCAACAAAACAAGGGGGGAAACCCTACTACAAGAGTCAGAGTCAGAGGTGTTCCTCTGCTACTGGTAACCTGTAGCCCAGTACTACCTGTCTCAGTGGGGAGATAACCCGACCCAAAAATCCCCAGCTATGGGCAAATAGCAGCTTGGAGAGGAGATGGGCGCCGCCAAGCAATCCACGCCCACAGAAATACCAACATGGACAACACTGCAAGAAAAGACATGCCGGATCGGTTGAGGCCCGGAATACCAACAACCGCGCCTTCCATTGGAGCGTTCCAGGATGGAGGTGGAAAATATGCGACTGGGACGCAAACAACAGCGATCAAACTCCAGGCTGAGAGGACCATCATTGGTACATGGAACATCCGTACCTTGCACGCATGTGGGAAGCTCCAAGAGCTAACCCATGAACTACGAAGATACGAATGGGACATACTTGGACTGACTGAAGTCCGTTGGGTCGGATTCGGCGAAACAACCACAGAAGAAGATCACAACAACGACAGCATGATTTAAAAAAGATAAGCGAGAGAGAGAGAGAGAGAGAGAGAGAGAGAGAAGAGAGAGAGAGAGAGGAGAAGAGAGAGAGAGAGGAGGAGAGAGAGAGAGAGAGAAAATTGAGGGAGGGAAGAGGGCGTGACAAACAGAGAAAGACAGACAAAGAGAGAAAGCAGAGAGAGGGATGGAGACAGACACAGAGATAGACAGATACATGCACAGCGAGAGAGAACGAAAGGGACAGAGAGAGAGAAAGAGAGACAGACAGACAGACAGAGACAGAGACACAGAGAGACAGAGAGAGAGACAGAGAGAGATTTTTTATTTTATTCTTTTATTTCGAGGATGATGTGCTTTTTTTCATCCAGTGCCCGTGTGTATGCAGTTTTGTAAATGTTGTCATCTGTTCCCACCGGCACACAAATGGCCTACTCTTCCAAAAAGCTGAACGGGTTTTAACGTGTGCGCAAGATGTTCTGCGTGCGTTCGCACGCGGGACCTCGGTTTATAGTCTTTTATTCAACCATCGGGAGAGAGACTAGACAGACAGACTGACAGACACAGAGACAGACACAGAGACAGACAGACACAGAGACAGACGGACAGACAGAGACAACAAAACTCAAGGCACAAACTGACCTAAATGGACTAAGGGCGGCAATGCTTGTAAAACCAAAAGAAACTGTCTAAATCATCGATGTCCTCCCTTGAAATGATACAGAGTTCCCCCCACCCCCACCCCACCCCACCCCCCTCTGATATTTCAATAAAAATGTTCTGAAAGAAATGTTTGAGCTCTTTTTATACAAGCTTTTAAAAATGTATTCAATAATATAAATAAGATTATTTTTTAAAAAAGAAAGCGAGAAGTAAATAAACAATATATACAAGTTTTTAAAAATTTATTTAACAATATTAATAATAAAAAAATTAAAGAAACCGAGAAGTAAATAAACAATATATATACAACACGTTTATCAATCGATCAAACATTTTACAAGGTGTTCCAGAGCAGAGCAAACTAGGCATAGATATTATTCAATAGCAAGATCAGGGAAAGATTTTAAAATGAATGCTAAAATGAAACACACACACGCGCGCGCGCGCGCGCGCATACATAAACATACACACACGCACGTACCCACGCACGCACATACACACATACACACACGCATGAACGCACACACACACACACACAAAATAGGAAGGAAGGTGGCAGGATGGTTAAGATGTTCGCCTGCCAACAAGTAAACTGTGAGGTTGTGGGTTCGATTCCCAGCCTCGCCCTTTCTTCCCAGTTTGACAAAAAATTCGAACTGAATGTCAAAGTCCTTCGGATGAGACTATAAACCGAGGCCACGTGTGCGAACGCATGCAGAACATCTTGCGCACACGTTAAATCCTGTTCCGCTTTTCGGAAGAGTAGGCCATTGTGTGCCGGTGGAAACAGATGACAAAATTTACAAAACCGCATACACACGGGGACTGGATATTTAAAAAAACACATGAGTGCTTATTCCATTATCCTCGATATAAAAGAATAAATAAATAAATAATATCTTTAAAATGACAAATTCACACACACACACACACACACACACACACACCACACACACACACACACAAGTAGAAACAAACTACACAACATCACAATAAAAACGCTGATGAAATGAATACTGTCACAATATTCGATAAGGCAGAAATGAATTAACCTAACACAAGAAAAATATAATAATAATAATAACAATAATAATAATAATAATGATGATGATGATGATGATAATTAGATGGAATTTATATAGCGCTATATCTTGCAAAGACAAATCAAAGCGCTTGCACTGAACTCATTCTTAACACAGTCATACAACCAATAACAATTAATAGTTCTAACAAGTCCAAAATGTGCGCGCACACTCACACGCACGCACGCACGCGCGCGCGCACACATGCACACGCACACACACACGCGCACGCGCGCGCGCGCGCGCGCACACACACACACACATATACACACATACGCGATAGGACGGGATAGCCTAGTGGTTAGAACATTGTGTTCGCAATCTGACGACCCGGGTTCGATTCCCGTTCAAGGGGATATTTTCCCCTGGAGTTAACATCAGTGCAGACTCCACTCTCCAAAAAACAAGTCCTTTGGATGAGACTATAAACCGAGGTCCCGTTGTGCGAACGCACGCAGATCTTGCGCACATGTTAAATCCTGTTCCGCTTTTCGAAAGAGTAGGCCATTGTGTGCTGGTGGGAACAGATGACAGAATGTACAAAACCGCATAAACACGGGCACTGGATGCAAAAAAGCACATAAGTGCTTATTCCATTATCCTCGATATAAAAGAATAAAATAAAAAAATTAAAAAATGTACACACACACATACACACGCGCGCACGCACGCACGCACGCACGCACACACACACACACACACACACACACACACACACACACACACACAGGTTACATACTTCAGCAGGGTGATGGGGATTTCGGCTGTTGAAGGCAGGGACTGGTATAAGATGAAAGAGGAGGGGAAAGTCTGAGGTTTGAAATAAATATGTCTTGAGGCTGGATTTACAAGTGCCGTAAGATATACTGGTAAAAATGAGACCTGAAACAGAAGTAATAGAAAGGATGGGCTCAACCTCTCTCTCTCTCTCTCTCTCTCTCTCTCTCTCTCTCTCTCTCTCTCTCTCTCTCTCTCTCTCTCTCTCTCTCTCTCTCTCTCTCTCTCTCTGTGAGCCACGCTAGTTGTCCCTGTCGACAAGAGAGAGAGAGAGACAGACTTTTTTTTATATCGAGGATAATGGAATAAGCACTCATGTGCTTTTTTACATCTAGTCCCCGTGTGTATGCGGTTTTGTAAATTTTGTCATCCGTTCCCACCGGCACACAATGGCCTACTCTTTCGAAAAGCGGAACAGGATTTAACGTGCGCGCAAGATGTTCTGCATGCGTTCGCACACGGGGCCTCGGTTTATAGTCCCATCCGAAGGATGAAAAAGAGAGACAGACAGACAGACAGACAGACAGAGAACAATGAACAATGAACACCGAACTCAACTCCGGACACAGAAAAGATTTATGCACGAAGAGGCCGTTGCCCCATACATGAAGGGGGCTGATGATCAATTCCCTGATTATTGATCAGAATACACGGTAAAGCACAGCTGTGGCCAACAAAAAATTACCGCAAACAATTCCGCAGTAGGAAAAATGCCACTATAACATCATGATATGACTTGATAACACCTCTTGTTGTAAAGGCTTTACACAAACACAAGGCTGAATGGCTATAACAATCATTAGGGTTACTGTATCCTAGGAGCAAACAGAGTCTAAATGCATCAGGCTGGAACTGGAACTCTTGAGTTGGAGAGAGAAAGAGGGGGGAGGAGAGAGAGAGAGGGAGGGGGAGAAAGAAGAGAGAGGGGGGAAAGGGGAGGGAGAGAGAGTGGGAGGGAGAGGGAGTGGGGAGGGAGAGAGAGGGGGAGGGGGGAGAGATGGAGGGATGGGGGAGGGAGAGGGGGGAGGGAGAGTGAGGCAGAGAGGGAGATTTTATTTTATTCTTTTATATCGAGGATAATGTAAATAAGCACTTATGTGCTTTTTTACATCCAGTCCCGTGTGTATGCGGTTTTGTAAATTCTGTCATCTGTTCCCACCGGGACACAATGAGAGAGACAGACAGACAGACAGACAGACAGGCAGACAGGCAGACAAACACGCAGACAGACAGACAGAGACAGACAGACAGGCAGGCAGGCAGACATACAAAACAGACAAACAGACACGCAGACAGGCAGGCAGACAGACAGACAGACACGCAGTCAGGCCGACAGACACGCAGACAGGCAGGCAGACAGACAGACAGACAGACGATGGTGCCACTGAGACAGAGCACAGAGAGGGAGTGGGGGAGGAGAGAGGGGGAGGAGGGAGAGAGAAAGACAGAGGGAGGGAGGGGGGAGGGAGAGGGAGAGGGGGGAGGGGAGGAGAGGGAGAGGGGGGAGGGAGAGTGAGGCAGAGAGAGAGATTTGATTTTAATCTTTTATATCGAGGATAATGTAAATAAGCACTTCACTATGTAAATAAGGCGGGCAAAGTGAAAGACACACAGACAGAAACAGACAGACAGACAGAGACAGACAGAAAAGGACAGGCAAGAGACAGACAGACAGAAACAGACAGACAGAGACAGACAGACAGAGACAGACAGAAAAGGACAGGCAAGAGACAGACAGACAGAAACAGACAGATATAAACAGAGAGACAAAAGGGTCACCCAGAATATGCCGCACAGTAAAGAGAAGGGAAATAACACAGACCAAAGAAAGACAGATGGACAGACAAAAGAAGAGAGACAGACAGGCAGACAGAAAAACTGCATTTCGGTGACACATCCACGGGCGAAGGCAAACCCAATTTGTCGCTGGCAATGTTTCCAGCGCGGGTGACGACTGCGGACTGAAAGCCATGCTAGTTGTCCCTGATGACAGTTTGGGTATGTGACAATTTGGGTAGGTGACAATGACAATTTGGGTAAATGACAATTTGGGTAGGTGACAATTTGGGTAGGTGACAAATTTGGGTAAATGACAATTTGGGTAGGTGACAATTTGGGTAGGTGACAATTTGGGTAGGTGATAATTTGGGTGGATAATAAATTGGATAGGTTAAAATTTGGGTAGGCGACAATTTGGGTTGGTGACAATTCGACAATTTGGGTAGGTGACAATGTGGGTAGGTGACAATTTGGGTAGATAATCATTTTGGCAGGTGACAATTTGGGTAGGTGACAATTTGGGTAGGCGACAAGTTGGGTAGATAATAATTTGGGTAGGTGACAATTTGGGTAGGCGACAAGTTGGGTGGGCGACAATTTGGGTAGGCGACAAGTTGGGTGGATAATAATTTGGGTAGGTGACAATTTGGGTAGGCGACAATTTGGGTGGGCGACAATTTGGGTAGGCGACAATTTGGGTCGGACACACTTTGGGTAGGCAACAATTTGGATAGAAAATTGGGGTGGGCGACAATTTTGGGTAAAAGACAATTTAGATAAGCAACAATTTGAGTAAGATGATAACTGGTATATTTGGGTAGGCGACAGTTTGGGTGGACGACAATGTGTGTGTGTAGGGGACAGTTTGGTTAGGTGACAGCTTGGATAGGCGAGTTTGGTAGGTGACAGGTTTTGGCTGGGTGACAGTTTTTGGGTAGGCGACAGCTTGGATAGGCCAGTTTGGTAGGTGACGGTTTTTGGCTGGGTGACAGTTTTTGGGTAGGCGACAGCTTGGATAGGCGAGTTTGGTAGGTGACGGTTTTTGGCTGGGTGACAGTTTTTGGGTAGGCGACAGTTTGGATAGGCGAGTTTGGAAGGTGACAGTTTTTGGGTAGGCGACAGTTTGGATAGGTGGCAAAACGAATTCGACATAGCTGTGGCGGGGAGATTGGAATGAGCGGCCAGTGTACAGCGGGACAGGGCCGTCACAGAAGATGAGGCAGCAAAAACTTATAATAAAACTTTTTAAAAAGCAACAGACAGAAGAGAGAGACAGAGACAGAGCGTGAAACAGAGAGAGGGAGAGAGAGGGGGAGGGAGAAAGGGAGGGGGAAGAGGGAAGGAGGAGAGAAAGTGGAAAGAGACAGAGACAAATAAGAGACACAGAGGGTCAGAAAGAGAGGGAGACAAACGCAGAGAGACAGACACAGAGAGACAGACACAGAGAGACAGACACAGAGAGACAGACAGAGAGACAGATAGAGAGACAGACATAGACAAAGACAGAAAATCCGAAAAAGAGAGAGAATGGTAAAGTCAGGAAGACCGATAGAGAAACAGACACAGACAGAGAAAGAGACAAATAGAAACAGAGAGACACAGACTGAGGGAGAGATGCAGACAGAGAAAGAGAGAGAGGGATGCAGCCAGACACAGAGAGAGACACAGAGAAAGAAAGAGAGAAAGAGAGACAGACACAGAGAGAGAGAGAGGGAAAAAGCAGACAGACAAAGAGACAGACAGAGACACAGAGAGACAGACAGAGACAGGGACTGAGAGAAACAAAGAGAGTGGCAGACAAGAGAGAAAAAGAGAGACAAACAGACAGATTGAGAGACAGACAGACAGAGAAACAGATACAGGCAGACAAACAGACAGACATACACAGTGAGAAACACAGACAGACAACGAGAGAGAGAGAGAGAAACAGAGACAGACAGACAGACACAGAGGCAGACAGACAGACACAGAGAGAGACAGATACAGACAGACAGGCACAGACAGACAGACAAACAGATAGACATAGAAGATAACAAGGCGGCTCTGTGTTGTTCATTCAATTTTACAGGACACATCGATTCCGCTACACCTCTTTGGCCAATTTGGAAGAACGCGAGATGGCTTCTTTTAAAAGGTAGGGGGAAGGGGGGGGGGGGGTCTTGAAAGGGGGAGGGGGGGTGGCTGTGTGTGTGCGTGCGTGTGTGTGTGTGTGTGTGTGTAGTGAGTGTGTGTGTAGTGTGTGTGTGTGTGTGTGTGTGTGTGTGTGTGTGTGTGTGTGTGTGTGTGTGTGTGTGTGTGTGTGTGTGTAGTGAGTGTGTGTGTGTGTGTGTAGTGAGTGTGTAGTGTGTGTGTGTAGTGTGTGTGTGTGTGTATGTGTGTAGTGTGTGTGTAGTGAGTGTGTGTGTGAGAGTGTGTGTGTGTGTGTAAGTGTGTGTGTGTGTTCGACGCCCCTGCATGCAAACACACACACACACACATACACACACACAAACACACACACACACACACACACACACCACACACACACACACATCTCCCTTTCCTCACTTCCTCCCCCTATTCTTTTCTTCTTTCTTTCTTTCTTTCGTTTTTCTCTTTGGTATGAACTGTTCTGTTCCTCTTTGACAATGTATTTTTTTATCGCATGCGTAACATGTTCATTTTTCACACAGGAAATCCTCTGAAGCTTGAGTACAGCTGCCTACACGACTCGTAATCTCACACTGATTCTCAGGAACGAGCTCCCCCTGTGAGGATGGATGCCAGGGGCCTGTCCGTATCAATAGCATCCCCGCCTTCTGAAAATTCTGTGCTAGGAACTCCCTCTTTTCTATCCCTCTCTTTGTGTCTGCCTTGTTGCTTTCCTTCTTGTCACCTCCTTCTTGTCTATGTTCTGTCTGCTTAGTCCATTCTCCTGCCTTTATTTTGTTTTTCCAGAAAGACTTATTAAAAGGTAACGACTCTCTCCCATGCCGAAGCTGGATGCGCTGGGTTTGATTTCTCTCTCTCTCTCTCTCTCTCTCTCTCTCTCGACTCCCACAACTCGCTCCCCAATCTTAATTCATTTCTTCCCTACTAATCGTCGCTATATTCTTCACCAGAGCCTCCGACTTATCCTTCTTACTTCACATTTTCACCACCTCCTGTACAGACCTTCTTCGTCATACTTCCTCAGCAGAGCGTGGCGCACCAAGAAATAGAGAAGCAGCCAAAACCCACGAGTCGTATACGGCTTGGTCACAGTTTATCCCTAACATCGGGGTGCGGGGCGGGGTAGGAGTTGCTTTTTTTTCCACAGAGTTTTGTCAGGGACAACCCTCATGTTGCTGTGGGTTCTCTTTTACATGCGCTAATTTTCTATTCTATTGCAGACGGGAACTTGGGTTTATTTGTCTCATCTTTTCTTTCGGTTGTTTTTGTTTCTCTTCCTTCTATACTTTTATTTCGAGGATAATGGAATAAGCACTCATCTGAAAGACTAGCACCCATTCCACCACTCCAGGTCTAGTGGGTGGAAGAAAAGTTCGGATGGGGATGGAACCTGAGTCTTCTGTCTTTCTGGGCAGGAACAATACCTCTAGATCGCCCAGCCATTCATTTCAGGCACATCTGGCATGAGAAAGTGAGAGTACTGTGATCGAATTTAGTGCTACACTTCCCGCCGTCTTTGCATTCCCTCCCTCCCACCTATCACCTCCTCTCTCTTACTTCTTCCTTCTTCCAAACTGTGAAAACCAGACAGATGTTAAGAGGGAGGGAGAGAAGACAGACAGAGACAGACAGACAGACAGAGACACAAGAGAGAGAGACAGAGACATGCAGACAGACAGAGAGAGACAGAGACAGAGAACCTCTGAAAGAATTTATTCAGAAAAGGCCGTTGGCCCATACATGAAGGGGGTTGCTGATCGAGTCACTGAATAATGATAGGAATACACGGTGAAGTACAGCTAAGACAAACAAGTGCAAGCAAATCCACAGGCGACAAAAACCTTACGACAAATAATAATATATATAATAATAATAATAATAATAATAAGAAAAAGTAAGAATGGAAGAAAAAAAAAAAAAGAAGAAGAAAAAAGAATGAGGAATTATATAGCGCTGAATCTTGTAAAGCAACAAATCAAAGCGCTCAGATGACCTTTTTTTTATATGAGGATAATGGAATAAGTACTCATGTGCTTTTTCTTACATCCAGTCCCCGTGTGTATGCGGTTTTGTAAATTTCGTCATCTGTTCCCACCGGCACACAATGACCTACTCTTTCAAAAAGCGGAACAGGATTTAACGTGTGCGCAAGATGTTCTGCATGCGTTCGCACACGGGGCCTCGGTTTATAGTCTCATCCGAAGGAAGACAACATATCAACATATCTTTTTTTTTAAAGGCTTGACATAGATACAAAGCTAAATTTCGAATGATATTAGGACTATGAAATCCTAGGAGCAAACACATTCTAAATGCTTCAGGCTGGTGGGTACATTTTGCTGGGGTATATTTGTGCCTAATGTCATTAAACTAAAAAACAAAATGTACTTCATCTTCTCTTGTTTCATAATACAACAAGCGTGTTGTATCAGATTCACTATGCATTCTGTATATAAGTTCATGAACACCTATATCAAGAGAGAGTGGGGGGGGGGGCAAGAAGAGAGGGGGGAGAGGGAGAGGGAGGGAGAGAAAGGGGGGAGAGAAACTCGTACTCGAATATTTTATTAAGGGTAATTGGATAAGTCAGAGGCTTCTTTTACACCAGGCCCTCATTTAAATAAAATAAAAAAAGAAATCAAGACAAATATGACTGAAGAGAGACAGACAGAAGCAGACAGAGACACAGACAGACAGACAGAGAAACACACAGAGACACAGACACACTACATACACTCACTCACTCACACACAAGGCAGAGGCAGAGACACGAAAGAGAGAGACAGAGAGGCAGAGACACAAAGAGAGAGAGACAGACAGACAGAACAGAGAGACAGAGACAGACAGAAGACAGACAGACAGACAGAGAGACATCCATACAGACAGTCAGACGGAAGGACAGGTAGACACACATACAACACACACACACACCACACACACACACACACACACACACACACACACACACACACACACACACACACACACACACACAACCACACACACACACAAACAACACACACACACAACACAACACACAACACACACAAACAACACACACACACACAACAAACACAACACACACACAACACAACACACCAACACTAACACTTAACACATACATACACACACTAACACCAACCCTAACACAACAGATTTACAAACACCAAATATAATCACAATACTGACACCAGCCACAACATAACTCGAATACAATACAAACGAATAATAATAATAATAATAATAATAATGATATGATGATGATGATGATGATGATGATGATGATACAACAGATTACAAACAACAAATATAATCACAATACTGACACCAGCCACAACATAACTCGAATACAATACAGACACATAATAATAATAATAATAATAATAATAATAATAATAATAATAATAATAATAATAATAATAATAAATAATAATAATATGATATTGATGATGATACAACAGATTACAAACACCAAATATAATCACAATACTGACACCAGCCACAACATAACTCGAATACAATACAAACGCATAATAATAATAATAATAATAATAATAATAATAATAATAATAATAATAATAATATAATAATAACAATAAATGGAATTTATATAGCGCTGTATCTTGCACAGACAAATCAAAGCGCTTAAACTGAACTGACTTCTCCCTTAACTCCTTGCAAAGTCGTGAGGGGCACTGCACTGCACTGCACTGAACATCCAAGACAGTGTAAGGGATCATTGGTCTAAGGGTAAAACGCCTACCTAAAAAAAAAGCAACAGATACGGACGGGTTCGAGCCTGAACTCCCACCCCCCCCCCCCCCACCCCCCATCCACTAGACTGGTATGGTGGTATGGGTACCAGTCTTTCAAATGAGACGATAAACCGAGAGGTCTTGTGTGTAACGCGTATTCAGCCTACGCAAAAAAAAAATACAGAACCCACGGCAACACATTTGTTGTCCCAGGTAAAAATATATAAAATTGTAGCAAAAACGCCAGTCTGATAAGGAAACAAAATTAATACAGTTGCAGACAGGACAATTTTTTTTTAAAAAGGAAAGGGTGGCGCTGTTCTTGTGGCGACGCGCTCTCCCCTGGAGACAGCAGTTGGATGTTCATGCAGGGAAGTCTGCTGTGATATAAAGTGGTATACAATACAGTACGATACAAAACAGCTCAATACAAAACAATACGAAACAATACAGCACGACACATTGCAATACAACACAATAAATCCAACACAACACGATACAACGCTACACAATGCAATATAACACATAATCATGCAATACAATACGATATAATTCAGCACAATACGATATAATACATTACACAACGCAATAAATACACAATACAACGCAATACAACACAGTACAACACACAACGCAATACAAAACAAAACAACACAACGCAGTACAACACCAACACAATACAACATAGTACAACACAATACAAAACAATACAACACAGTACAACACAATACAACACAACGCAATACAACACAGTACAACACAACGCAATACAAAACAGTACAACAACGCAGTACAACACATACAACACAGTACAACACAATACAAAACAATACAACACAGTACAACACAATACAAAACAATACAACACAACGCAATATAACACAGTACAAACACAACATAATACAACACAGTACAACACAACACAATACAAAACAGTACAACCAATACAAAACAGTACAACACAGAACAACACAACGCAAAACAAACACACGGAATACACACAACGCATCACACACACGTACAACACAGAAAACAACACCAATACAACAACACAATACAAAACAACAACAAACACAAACAATACAACACAACAACACAACACAAACATAATCAAACACAAACATAACACACACACAACAGCAATACACACCAACGACAATACAACCAACACAACGACAATACAAAACACAAACAAGTCACACGTAACCAAACAGAACATAACCATCCACATACAAACAACAACAACAACAACACACAGCCACACCACTACACCAACAACCACATACACCACACACACTAAAACACACACCACACAACACAACACAACACAACAACATCACAAACACACCCACACAACAACACACACACCACAAACAACACATACACACACAACACACAACACCAACACACACACACACACACAACACACACACACGCAACACACACACACAACAAACACACACCACAAACAACAAACACACACACCACACACACAACACACACAACACACAACAACAAACACAC
This sequence comes from Rapana venosa, assembly GCA_028751875.1. Taxonomy (NCBI): domain Eukaryota; kingdom Metazoa; phylum Mollusca; class Gastropoda; order Neogastropoda; family Muricidae; genus Rapana; species Rapana venosa. Next base: position 13,933,693 of record CM054150.1, on the reverse strand, counting down.
ACAAACAACACAACACACACCACACACACCACACACAACAAACACACCCAAACAACACAAACACAACACAAAACAACACACACACAAACAACAAACAACACACACACAAACACACACACAACACAAACACACCACAACACACAACACACACACACACACACACAACACAACACAAAAACCACACAACAACAACACAACACAACAAAAAACACAACACAAACACACAACACAAAACACACACACAACACACACAACAAACCACAAACAAACACAAACACACACACACAACACACACAACACACACACACACACAAACAACAACAACAAACAAACAACACACACACACAACAACACAACACACACAAACACACACACACACACAACACACACAACACACACACACACACACAACCAAACACACACACACAACACACACACACACACACACACACACACACACACACACAAACACACAACAACACACACCCGACTTACCTATAGCTCCTCCGGATGCCCCCAGCCAGTGCCCATGGATGGTGGAGGACCACCCCGGGTGGCAGGGAAGGATGCTGTCCCCCAGGGACGCTCAGCTGATTGGGTCGTGTCTGGCCCGCGTCGCCATGATGCTGGCGTCACTGGAGCTATGATGACGTCGTACTCCACGAAAAATCCGACGCTTTACTTGTTGCTGCTGCTGCTGCTGCTGCTGTTGTTGTTCTTGTTGTTCCTCCTCCTCCTGCTGCTGTCCCTGTTGCAGAGTTACCTTCTCCTCCCACACGGAAACGAACGGTGGCGAGCCTAAGCTACGACTCCGTCCAGAGTGGGAAAGGAGGGCGGCGGTAGGGGATGGGGGAACGCTGGTAGCTTCTTCGGCCCTGTTCGGGCGATTCCGTTCTTTTCCGTCTACGGCCTCTTCCTCTGACGCCTTCCTCCACATGTTTTCTCCGGGTTCTCGGGGGCAGGTCCCTGGGGAGAGAGGGAAGGGGTCGCGTGCTGAGGACTCCGTCTCCCTCCCCTCTTCCTCCTTCTGTCTCTGTCGCTGTCGCTGTCGCTGTCCGCTCTCTGTATCTGCTGGAATTTCGATTGTCGTCGTCGTCTCGAGGGCAGCGTAGGTACAAGCTGTGGAAAAGAGAGGGGGAAGGGGATGGGGAGAGAGAAGTATAGAAATTGAGTGACAATACCGGGTGAGTTTTGTTTGACAGGGTAGTGATTGGTTGGTTGGTTGGTTGGTTGGTTGGTTGAATGAATGATTGAATGATTGATTGATTGATTGATTGATTGATTGATTGATTGATTGATTTAAGGGAAGGTGGTGGTGGTGAGTTCCCTTTGAGGATGGGGGCCTGCAGCGCAATGCAGTTTTGCTCATAATTATGACAGACAACAACAGTTGCTGTCTGGGCGTTCAAAGAAGAAGAAGGAGAAGAAGAAAGAGAGAAGGAAGAAGAAGAAGAAGAAAAGAAGAAGAAGAAGAAGAGGAGGAGGAGGAGGAGGGAGGAGGAGAGAGAGAGAAGGAGAAGAAGAAGAAGAAGAAGAAGAAGAAGAGAAAAGAGGAGGAGGAGGGAGGAGGAGAAGGAGAGGAGGAGAAGGAAGAAGAAGAAGGAGAAGAAGAAAAGAAGAAGAAAGAAGAAGAAGAAGAAGAAGAAGAAGAAGAAGAAGAAGAAAGAAGAAAAGAAGAAGAAGGAGGAGGAGGAGGAGGAGAAGATAGAAGAAGAGAGAAGAAGAA
>CM054150.1:13896967-13906967 GCA_028751875.1 Rapana venosa | reverse complement strand
CTATTATTTGTGGACGGTTGCATGCGTGTAAATAATTTGAATGCAAGCGCTTTGACTTGCTTGCTTTTCAGGATTCAGTGCTTTATAAATGCCACCATACATGATTATTAGTAGTAGTATCATTTGTTGTTGTTATTATTATTTTGTGTTGTTATTTTTGTTATTGTTGTGATGATGATGATGGTGATGGTGATGATGATGATTATCATTATTATTATTATTATTGTTGTTGTTGTCGTCGTTATTATTATTATTATTATTATTATTAAATCAAAGAAATACCATGTCACTGCTCTTTGGGTTAAACTCCACTGGCTACCACTAGACCTTGACTGGAGGTTTAGGTATTAGCTTTTCGAATGAGACGATAACCTGCGCGCAACATTCATTTGGCAATCGTCAAATGACCCCCGGCAACAAGAAAGTTATCCCTGGCAAAAGTCTGTTGGGGAAAAAAAAAGCCACTACTGATAGGCAAACACAAACACGCATACAATCGGAAAGAGAAAATAGGTAATGGGTGGCGCTGTTCTTGTGGCGACAGGCTTTCCCCAGGAGAGCAGCCAGAATTTCATACCGAGAAATGTGTCGTGATTGAAAGTGGTGTGTAAAAAAATATATATAATGCGATACAATATATACACACATTCTCTCTCTCTCTCTCTCTCTCTCTCTCTCTCTCTCCTCCTCTCTCTCTCTCTCTCTCCCTCTCTCTCTCTCTCTCTCCCTCCTCTCTCTCCCTCTCTCTCTCTCTCCCTCTTTCTCTCTCTCTCTTTTCGGTGATTTTTGTGTGGGGCTTTTGTGTAGATATTTTCCCCGTATACTGTGTGAGTGTATTGGTATGGGCTTCATTTTATTTTATTATCATATATATCCCTAAGGGCAAGGACTGGATGTAAAAAAGCACATGGGCGCTTATTCATTATCCTCGAAATAAAAGAATTTGTAATTGCCATTGTCATTCTCTCTCTCTCTCTCTCTCTCTCTCTCTCTCTCTCTCTCTCTCTCTTCTCTCTCTCTCTCTCTCTCTCTGGCGGACACACACTCGCGCACGCGCGCGCGCGCACACACACACACACACACACACACACATACACATCCGCGCACGCACGCACGCGGGAATAGGTTATCACTCATTCGTTTGCTCACATGTAGCTATAAGAGCGGAAAGAAAAGAGAGATAGGTGCCGATCTGGGATGGGCTGGGGAGAGAAAGAATTAAACTCTGTCAGTATTTTATCAACGTGTACATAACCTGACTTGCTTAGACTGTACCTTGGAAAAACTGGGTTAAGAAAACATATGATCTCACACACACACACACATACACACATACATATATATATATATATATATATAGAGAGAGAGAGAGAGAGAGAGAGAGGAGAGAGAGAGAGGCATGAACACACACACACATATATATATATATGATCACACACATGATCGGCATGATCACACACACCACACATACAAACATGCACGCATTGTATTGGTATGGGCTTCATTTTATTTTATTATCATATATATCCCTAAGGGCAAGGACTTTTTTTTTTTTTTGGGGGGGGGGGGTTGCTTTTTCCTTTTTTATTATTATTGGTTGGGGTTTTTTTTCAACCAACACTGATGCTATTTCTTAACCTTTTCTCCTTCCACTCTTTCTTCTCCCTTCTTTAACTTCCACTACACTTTCTATTTCCCTCGTCTAATATCACTTAGAGTGAACAGACGTTAAAATGAAGACAACAACAACGCACACACATACATGCACGCATACACACAGACAGACAGACAGACAGATAGATAGATAGATAGATAGATAGATAGATAGATAGATAGATAGATAGATAGATAGATAGACAGACAGACAGACAGACAGATATAGAAGATTAGATAGATAGATAGATAGATAGATAGATAGATGATAGATAGATAGATAGATAGATTAGATAGACAGACAGAACAGATAGATATAGATAGATAGATAGATAGATAAGATAGATAAATAGATAGATAGGTAGATAGATAGATAGATAGATAGATAGATAGATAGATAGATAGATAGATTCTACAAACACACACAACACAACACACACGCGCGCGCGCGGTTGTGGGGGGGGGGGGGGGAGAGACACACACACAGACAGAGAGGCAGAGAGAAAGAAGACAAAACCAGATAAATTGCTTAGGGGATAATAGGTATGAACTGGTGCGGTTTGTCTCGTTTCGTTTCAATTGTTTTGTTTGTCTGTTTATTGTTGTAGTTGTTGTTGCTGTTGCAGTTTACATACAATTCCTGCCGTTATTGCGATTTGCATTTAAAATCAAAGCACAGGAAAAGAGAACGAGACATACAGACAGTCAGACAAGCAAACAAACAGGTAGATAGCAGACAAGCAGATAGAGACAGACGAGAAACACACACACGCGCGCGCACACACACACATACACACACACACTCACAAGAAGTGTGAGAGAGAGACAGACAGACAGACACAAACACACATACAAACACAAACACAACACACAACAAACATACACACACACATACACACACAAAAGAAGTGTGTGTGAGAGAAAGACAGACACAGACAGACAGACAGACAGACAGACAGATAGACCCAAACACACACACAAACACACACATACTCACACACAGTCATTCACACACACACACACACAGTCACTCACACACACTCACACACTCCCTCACACACACACAGTCATTCACACACTCACACAGTCACTCACACACTCACTCACACACTCACTCACACACACTCACACACACCATACACACTCACTCACACACACACACAGTCATTCACACACTCTCACACACACAGTCACTCACACACTCACACACACACAGTCACACACACACACACAACACTCCCTCACACACTCCCTCACACACACACTCCCTCACACACTCCCTCACACACTCCCTCACACACTCCCTACACACTCACACACACTCACACACACACACACACAGTCACACACTCACACACACACACCACATCCATCACACACTCACACTCACACACACACACACACACTCACACACACACACACACACACACACTCACTCACACACACACACTCACACACACTCACACACACACACACACACTCCCTACACACACACACACTCACACACACACTCACACACACACACACACACTCACACACACACACACACTCACATACTCACACACAGTCATTCACACACTCACGCACACACACACACACACACAGAGTCATTCACACACTCACACACACACACACACACACACACTCACACACACACACACACTCACACTCCCTCACACACTCCCTACACACACTCACACACACCACACACACACACACACACACTCACACTCACACTCACTCCCTCACACACCCCTCACACACTCAACACACACACACACACACACACTCACACACACTCACACTCACACTCACACACACACACTCCCTCACACACTCCCTACACACACTCACACACACACACACACACACTCACACACACACACTCCCCTCACACACACACACACACACACACACACACACACTCACTCACACACACACACTCACACACTCCCTACACACACACTCACACACACACACACACAGAACAACCTTTCCTAGACAATCATGTTCATGCCACTCACCACACTCTGCTCCTGACACAAGAGCGATGTTCGAACTTCCTCCAAAGAGGCCAGGCGCACCAGCATAGGCCGCCGCGAACGTCTTCGGGACCAGGGAACCTCGGTACCAGCACTCCCTCGCTGTTCGGAGGCAGGGATGGAGGGGGAGGGAGGTGGGGGTGGGTTGTTCGCAGACATGGTGACTATCTCCCCCTTCTCCGAGAGGAGGTTTTCTTGAAGGTGCAGGGTTGGGAGGTTGGTGGGGGGGGGGGGGGGGGTTTGGGGCAGCTGAGGTGGTGAAGGTGGTGGTGGTGGTGGTGGTGGTGGTGACAACGACGTATATGATAACGAAATTTGATGTCAGTTGCTGCTGCTGCTGCTGTTGCTGCGGTGGCGGCGGCGGCGGCGGTGGTGGTGGTGGTGGTGGTGGTGCGGCGGTTGGTGGTGGTGGTGGTGACAACGACGTATATGATAACGAAATTTGATGTCAGTTGCTGCTGCTGCTGCTGCTGCTGCTGCTGCTGCTGCTGCTGCTGCTGCTGCTGCTGCGGTGGCGGCGGCGGTGGTGGTGGTGGTGGTGGTGGTGGTGACGACGACGATGGTGGTGCTCTTTTCGATGATGCGGTGGTGATGATGGTGACGGTGACGGTAGTGGAGGGTGACTGTCAACGTGTCCAGCTGCTTTGGAAGCTTCTTGCTTGGTCGCTTGTGGTTTGGTTATTGTTAGAAAGCGGTGCTCCTTTGGGAAGTAGCTCCTCGCGGTCACTCTCGGTCGACAAGTTTTCGGATAGTGGCACTGCAGGTGAATGTTAGCTGTAGTTCATTCCTTCAGAGCCATGCCTTTGTTGGCGGGAGAGGAATTTGTCCGGGAGCTCTGTGGTTTTGCAGTCTGGTTGTTGTTGGTGGTGGTGGTGGTGTTGTTTTTAATCTAGAATCAAAGAGATCGATGCTTGGTGATCCACACTGCCTCTACTCACCAAAATAAAAAGTGATAAAGAAAAACAATCGATTGGAATAAGATCGCAATTCTTATCATCTTATACCCATCTACCTCCCTCCCCACTGGAGAAATAGAAAAATAAAATGTAAAAAAAAAACAACAGTCCAGATGATTTTTTTTTTTGGGGGGGAGGGGAATGTAGTATAAACACACACACACAACTTTGTCACATTCAAACTCTAAACTGTGAACCTTGCCAAGGAAATATTTACTCAAAAGCCTAATATCATACACACAATAATTTTAAGCGAAAATGATAGCATAGGTGTGTTTGTTTGGTTGGTTGTTTTTTTAGTTGGGTTGTTGTTGTTTTTACCTGGTTGGTTTCTATACTAGCTTGCGCATGTAGGATTCCAATGTCTGGTGTTGACAGTAAAAGGTAAAGGAGTCCCATAACCTATAAGGTCGTAGGGGAGCGAGGCGTCAGAGACCTCACTTCTCTAGGGCCAGCATATTGAGGGCGGCGCCCATCTCCTCTCCCTCGCTGCTTTACCTTCCCTGACCCTAAAGAGGGCAGGTACCCATTTACAGCTGGGGGAACTGTACTGAAGCCAAGGCGCGCAAACGGTCACCCATCCAACTGGTAACCACGCTCAACGCTGCTTAACTTGGCTGGGGGAAAGCGAGTGCTCCGACCACTGAGCTATCCCGTCCCCTGTGCCAGTAGTAAAAAGTCACAATATGATCGTCTCTCGGCAGGTGTGTTTAATTGTCAGTGCAGGCGTAGACCCACCCATTAAAATGGCTTTGGGGGCAGGTTGAACATCTGTGCCTAGCTATGTACTTGGTAGATTAACTCAGTCTCTCCCTGCGTCTGTAGTACTGTTATCTCTCTCATGCCAGGAATGGATATCGCTGAAAACAGCTAGTGTCTAAAGACCTTGCTTAGAAATACCACAGACCTTTTTTTTTCTTGGATGCTGACTTATGGGGGGAAAGACAAGCTTCAAGGGTTTGTTGGAAGATACAAGATGTGTGTGTGTGATTGGAAACTACCAGGGATCTTGGAAAATATACAACATTCGTACGTTTTCGTTTTTGTTTGGGGGGGGGAATACTAGATTCTTATGGGTTATTGAAATTTACAGCATTCCGTTGCTTATTGGAAAATACAACATTTATGTGGCGTATTCGAAAATACAGCACTCCTTTGGCTTATTGGAAAATACAAGATTCCTATGGCGTACTGGAAAATACAATACATGCATCGTCTATCCAAAGATTTAAAAAAGCGTCTTTTTGTACATGGATTTATTCATGGTATATTGGTTGTTCCTGCTCTGGGGATGGTTTCTGCTTTAGTGGGCGCGGTTGCTGCAGGCGAGAATTGTTCCTGCTGTCGTTGCTGTTCCTGCTGTCCTGGTCTTTTTTTGTTGTTCATGTAACAGCGTGTTTGGGGTTTTCTTTTCCAAGATGGCAGAAACATAAAATGTAATTTCAACACATTGAACCTTTGGAATATGTTTTGTTCTAAAACGCTGCACAATAAGATTGTCTGAATGAAAAGCACACTGAAACCAGCTTTCAAAAGTACTTCAGATGTCCTGTGTATGTTTGAGGGAGGGATGGGCTCTGCCAGGTTCAACTTGCCCGCCACACACTGCCTGAAACATTCACAAAAAACAGTGTTCCCAAGCCGCCTGAAAGACCCAAGGAAGAAGACAGTCACGAACAAAGAGGGTTTAATATTCAGACAGCGGACGATGCCTTGTTTGTACAAAAAGCGTGTTAGTTCTCACCTGAAATCTTGTCGCAAGAATGCAACTTTCTCGAAGCTTAGAAACAAGTTTGTCCTCCTTTTTACATAAAAAAACCTCGTGCCTAAAACTTGGGGGGGGGGGGGGGGGGCGCTGGTGTCTGAGATAATTGACATCTGACCACGCCCGCAAAAAAAGAAGAAAAAAAGAAAACAATTAAGATTCGGAAAACAAGACTAGGTTTGAAAATTACAGCGATCAAAATTAATTCTTGATGATAGTAGCATATCCAAAACGGTATATTTCCACACGCGCATACACAAAAATAAGCCAGTAAAATTCTGGAACAGAGAGGTGAGTGCAACACTACTTTAAAATGAAATATATAGATAGATATTATTATATATATATATATATACATAAAATTATATAACACTCGTATCAAGAACAGAGAGCAAGATTGCAGTGACACCGTCAAACTTTTCACAACACACTCCCACACTATCGCCGACACGCGGTAACTCAAAAGATATATACAACACAACGGCTTATAAACTGCTATACGTTTTCTTTCTCTCACCGTTTCACCTGAATCCACCCAAAATCATTCCGGACTCAACCCACAAAAGCCACGGTCTTGAGACGCGCGTTGTCAAAACAGATATATCTGGTTCAAGTGTTGACGGATTAATGAATTAAAAAGGCAGAGAGAAGAATTGTGGAACATGGGGAAACAAGCACTGCAGCTTTTTTGCGAAACTATCTGCACACTCTCCACCGAAGAACAAAACATAAATGAAGCGCTGGTAGGTGGTGGTGGTGGTGTGGTGGAGGCGGTAGTGGTGGTGGCGGCGGTGGTGGTGGAGTCGGAGGCAGTGAAGGTGGTGGTGGTGGGTGGTGGTAGTGGTGGTGAGAGCTGAGCTATCTGTCGTCTGCTTCTTTCTTGAAAACAATGTGTTCTTTCTTGTTCATCCAAGTTCCTGGTCTTCTAAACTCTTATCCATGCTTATTTTGACCGTTTTCCAAACTGCCTCTCTTTCTTCTTCCTTTCCTCCTCTCTCCTCTCTCTCTCTCTCTCTCTCTCTCTCTCTCTCTCTCTCTCTCTCTCTCTCTCTCTCTCTCTCTCTCACTCCACTCTCAACTGGGCGTGTACCTGTTTCAGGAAAGAAAAGGGGGAAAACAGTAACCTCAACAACAACAACAACAACAAACAACAACAACATAAAGAAATAGGATTACACTCAAGGTGTCAGTATGGACTTTGGTTCAGTTCTTTCAAAAGGGGAATAATAATAATAATAATAATAATAATAATAATAATAATAATAATAATAAAATTAATATAAAAATATATATATAAAGTGGTGGGGGGATGGGCAAGATAGGAGGAAAGTGTGTGTGTGTGTGTGTGTGTCTGTGTGTGTGCATGCGTGCTTGCGTGCGTGCGTGCGTGTGTGTGTGGCATGCGTGCGTGTGTGCGTATGTGTGTGTGTGTTCGCGCACGTGCGCGCATATTCAGGTGCTAATGTATGTGTGATTGTGTGTAGAGTGCAAATATCTCTCTCTGCTTGTTCATCTGTCATTGTCTGTGCTTTCATCAGGAAGAAGGGTTTTGTCGTTGTTGTTTTGGAATAGAAGGGGGTGGGGGTTGGGGGGTAGGGTATTTCGGGTGTGTGTTTGTGTTTCCTTTGTTTGGTTTGGGATTGGTTGGTTGGTTGGTTGTTGTTTTGGGGGTCTATTTCTTTCTTCTTCTTTTTTTTATCACAGACGTGTTTCAGTCTCAGCAGTGGACTTATTTAACACACTTCTAAAAAAAGAAGGAAGGTGGCAGGACGGTTCAGACGTTCACCTGCCTAACAAGTAAGCCGTGAGGTTCTGGGTTTGATTCCCGGCCTTGCCCTTTCTTCCCAGTTTGACAGGAAAATCAAGCTGAGTACAAAGTTCTTCGGATGAGACTATGAACCAAAGCCCCCGTGTCCGAACGCACGCAGAACATCTTGCACACACATTAAAAACCTGTTCCGCCTTTCCGAAGAGTAGACCATTTGTGGCGGTAGGAAACAGACGACAACACTGACAAAACTGTGTGTGCGCGCGCAACACACACACACACACACACACACACACACACACACACACACACACACACACACACAGGCACGCGCGCGCGGGGACGGACTGGATGGGTTGTTGTTTTTTTTAAAAGAGTGTTTCTTCAATTATCCTCGAAATTAAATAAAATGAATTAATAAAATCCTTTAAAATACGGGTAGGTGGTAAGCAAAGGTCTCGCCTGTCTCACCTGTCGGCATCACTGGGTGAGGTGTTAGCCGTCACACCCAATGACACCGACATGCTCCTCCTTCCTTCTCCATTTGCTCCGGTCTTCGCTGCACTGCCCTGCTGACTTCATGGATTCTCAAGCCACAGGATTCATTCGGTGATGTTGCCAATGAGAGAAGCTGGTGTCTTCCTTTTCTTTTCTTCTTCTTTTTTCCCTCGGTCTTCTTACCTTGAGAGACAGTCTTCATGAGGTCCATATCTTGGTTTCCGTAGCGCATGGCCTACATATCTTAGTTTACTTTCATTTGTTACTGTAAGAAGTTGGGGTTTTTTGTTGTTCCCAGTTCGTGTAAAATGCTTTCTTTTTTTATCTGTCCAACTGACCCTGATCAGCCTTCTAAGAAAAGAAAAAAAGCATATCTCAGCTGCTTCGATTCTGTTTTCATCGTCTTTTCTTCGTGTCCAGGATTCACAGCCATACAGCATGGCGGGCTATGCTAAGCATTTCATCATGTTCAATTGAAGCTGGTAAGGAATGCTGCGATCTTTCCAGATGCTGTTTAGCCGGGTCATTCCACTCTTAGCCCTGCCTTCTCTTGTTTCCATGTCTTTGATACAGGATCCGTCATCTCCTTGGAATGAGCCGAGACATTTCAAGTTTTTAGCCTTCATTTTTCTGAAGGTTTTGCCCATCTTTATTTTCATGTTCCCTGCAGTACCGTTTTTGGCAGAGTGTTGTGGCGGGTGACGTGGCCGAACCATGTCAGCTTTTTCTTCTTGACGATGGTGAGAAGGGGTTCCTGTGGACCTGCCAGTCGTGTTATTTGGCTCTTGACAAATTCATTTCAGGGAACACTCGAAGGTGGCAAAAAGAGGGGAAGACAGAACAAGTCATGGATGGACAACATCAGAGAATGGACCAGGATGAATGACTCGGCACTACTGCGCAGAGCCGAGGACCGAGATGGATGGAGGAGGCTTACCACGGCATCGTTTTTTCGTGTCTCCTCCACGACCGCCAAGGTCACGGGACTGATGATGATGATGATTTTCATGTTCCGTTTGGCATCTGGTTCTGGCATCATGCAGCACTTTCGTCCTTTTTGGCACTGAGCTTCAGACGGCTGTTCTTCCTTTTATGTCTTTTCTCTCTCTCTCTCTCTCTCTCCTCTCTCTCTCTCTCTCTCTCTCTCTCTCTCTCTCTCTCTCTCTCTCTCTCTCTCTCTCTCTCTCTCATGCTGGTGATGCTAATGGAAAAGCAGATTGGGTCAAAGCAGTACACTCTCCTTACAGCTGATGGGCCTCGGCTAAAAGCTCTGCCGGTGACTGATGAGGCGCCAAGTGCCCGAGTCTACCTTAAACCG
>CM054150.1:13884467-13894467 GCA_028751875.1 Rapana venosa | reverse complement strand
AGGAATCTGCAGCAGAGCGGAGGGAACGAGGAGTGTACAGGTGAAGATATTCACAGAGGTAGGAGGGTGCTGTTTTGTGGAGACATTTGTTACAGAGTGTACTGATCTTATAGTTTATTCTTTGTGGCACAGGCAGCCAGTGGAGAGATCGCAAGAGAGGGGTAATGTGCTCAGATTTTGTTCTTTCTCAGGACAAATCGAGCTGCAGAGTTTTGAATACGTTGAAGGGAGTGGATAGATGATGCTGGCAGACCAGCTAAAAGAGAATTGCAATAGTCCAGACGTGAAAGAATGAGAGACGCGATGAGTTTGGATGTTGCGTCTGTGCAGGTACTTTCGAATTGCACTAATACACCGTAATTGACAGCGGTCCGACTGGCACGTCTGGGTGATGGATTTTTGCATAGAGAGTGTGTTGCAGATAAATGACCCCTAGATACTTCACAGCAGTTGATAGAGGGACTGATGCATTGCCGAATTCTATTGAAGCTTTTGTAATGGAGGAGAGTTTGTGTTTGGTCCCTACAAGCATAGCTTCGGTTTTATCATCGTTTAGTTGTAACTTGTTCTCTATCATCCAGTTTTGGATATCTTGAAAGCAGTAGGCCATATTTTTCAAGAGAGAAGGCCGATTTTCAGGAGTGTCACTTGGAATTGGGCTTGGAATCTGAGAGTCATCGGCATAAAAATGATGGTTGATCTGATGACGGTTAATTATATGTGACAGTGGAGCAGTGTATAGAGTGAAAAGAACGGGGCCAAGAACTGATCCCTGCAGAACTCCACATTCCAGTCTGGCAGGTACTGACTGAATCTTGTTTACTGTGACTGGAATCGGTCAGTCAGGTATGAGCTAAACCAGGTGAGGGCTGTACCAGTAACACCGAACGTTTCTTGAAGACGGGAGAGAAGGATAGAGTGGTCAATAGTGTCGAAGGCTGCAGATAAGTCGAGTGGAGTTAGAAGAGATATTTTCCTTGAGTCAGGAGCAAGTAGAAGCGTGTTTAAGGTGTGGACGAGGGTGGTTTCAGTGCTGTGGTTGACGCGATAGGCAGACTGAAACGCCGGAAGAAGACTGTTGGAGAGAAGGCGGTTGCTGAGCTGTTTCAGAACTACTTTTTCAAGGACTTTAGAAATAAAAGGTAGGTTGGAAACAGGTCTGTAATTCTTCAGAATGTTAGGGTCAAGGTCATGCTTTTTGAGTATTGGTGTGACTAAAGCAGTTTTGAGAGCTGAAGGAACATTTCCAGAAACAAGAGATGAGTTTACTATCTTTGTGATAGTGGGTATAAGCTGTGGCAGGCACTATGCGAAAAGAGAAGTAGGTATGGGGTTAAGATCGCATGATTTTATAGTCATTCCTTTCAGAATTGTCTCGATTTATTTCTCGCTTGCTGGATGAAAGGAAAGGAGAGGAGTGCCAGAGAAATGGGACCAGGAAGTGCAGGCTGGAAAGGAGTCTGATCCAAGCTAGAGCGAATGTTGCGGATTTTGTCAGAAAAGAATGCAGAAAATATAGAAGGAAGTTCAGAGCGGTTGTGGATAGAAGGCAGAGGGCTGGCCTTCGCAGAGGGCTTGTCCTCAACTGGTATAAGGCATTCAACTGACTGCGTGAGCCTTGTCAAAATGTAACTGCAAATTATTTATAAAACTGCTTAGAACATCTTTTTTTTTTCAACGCAGATTCTTCTTCTTCATCGTTGTCGTCGTCGACCGCTCAGACAGCAACTGTAGTTGTCTGTCGAAGGAGCGAAAATGCATTGCGCTGCCGTTAAGCGCCTGACAAGTCAGACCCAGCGCATCCGACTTCGGCGTGAGAGATAATTGCTATCTTTTAAGTCTTAGCTAAGTTTTAAGTCTGAAGAAGAGCCGTGATGCTGAAGTATGAAAGCACCCCAAGAACAGAAAAGCAGAACAGAGGGGAAAGGAAGAACGAGGCAAGGAAAGGAAACTACAAGCAATAGAGAAAGAAAGAGAGAGAGGGGGGGGGGGGAGGAGAGAGAGAGCGAGAGAGAGAGAATAATGCATGCTCAATTATTCATGTCCATCACAATAGCAGTAGGAAAACAAAATTCCCTATTCAGTATCCCTGAGACTATGCATGTGATTATATCACTTCGTAGTTGCTGACAGGAACAACTGAAATCTGATCTTTAAAAAAAAAAAAATTTTTAAAAGAGTACTGTCTTACCGAGTACAGTGCGTAGCATTCCACTGGGAATTTCCGCACGAACTTTCCAGACCGGGGCAGGAGCTCTTCTCTCCGTTGAGCCTGTCCACTTTACGCCAACAGCCACTTAACGACAAAACACACTTCGAATGATAGATACACCATGTTTCATAAGGTGTGTGTGATCTTCCGAAATAATAATGAACGCACGTTGTAATCATAAAATCGGATATTCCAAATCATGAGCAATAGTGTGTGTGTGTGTGCGTGTTTGGTGTGCGTGCGTGCGTGCGTGCGTGCGTATGCGTGGTGTGTGTGTGTGTGTTGTTGTGTTGTTTGTTGTCGATTTACGTCTGGTCACTCTGCGTGGTTGCGACGATGTGTGTGTGTGTGTGTGCGTGCGTGCGTGCGTGGGTGCGTGCGTGCGTGCGTGCGTGCGTGCGTGCGTGTGTGTAGTTACATAGTGTATAGACGGATTGACATACATATAGACATCGAGATAGATAACGATAACGATTACGAACTTCTATTTTCTGAGGATAATCATAGCACTATTCTTTTTTACATCCAGCCCTCAGGATCAAAAAGTAAGCATGTCAACAGACAAATATGAACGCAAAATGAATCGTAATCATCACAGAGAGAGAGAGAAAGAGATGGAGAGAGACTGACAGACAGACAGACAGAGACAGAGAGACAAACAGACAGACAGAGACTAAGACAGAGACAGACAGACAGATAGAAAGACAGTCAGAGACAGACAAACAGACAGACAGGCAGACAGACAGACAAACAGATAGAAAGACAGAGACAGACAAACAGACAGACAGGCAGAGAGACAGTCAGACAAACAGATAGAAAGTCAGACAGATAGACAGACAGACAGAGACAGACAAGGGAACACGACAGCTATGTATTATAAAGAGAAGAAGAAGAAGAAGAAGAAGAAGAAGAAGAAGAAGAAGAAGAAGAAGAAGAAGAAGAAGAAGAAGAAGAAGAAGAAAAAGAATAACAAAACAATAACAATAACAACAACATGAACAGCGCTACCCAATATTTTTTTTTCTTTTTCATGTCTGCAACTCTGTTTCCCTATCAGAGTGGCTTTTTTCAACCCTCTTGTTGCTTTGGGTTCTTTTACGTGCGCTAAATAATTTTGTGTAACACACGGAGCCATGGTTTAGCGTCTCATCCGGAAGACTAGTACCCAGACCACCACTCATGGTCTAGAGGAATGGGGGGGGGGGGGTTTTTTGCCCAAACGGGATAGCCTAGTGGTTAGCGTGATGCGCTCGTGATCTGCTGACCCGAGTTCGATTCCCGTTCAAGAGGATTTTTCCTCTGGAGTTAACATCAGAGCCGACTCCACTCCGCCCAAAAGTCCTTCGGATGAGACTATAAACCGAGGTCCCGTGTGCGAACACACCCTGAACACCTTGCGCACACATTAAAGCCCGTTCCGCTTTTCAGAAGAGTAGGCCATTGTGTGCCGGTGGGAACGGATGGCAATATTTACAAAACTGCATACACACGGGGACTGCATTTATAAAACACATGAGTGCTTACTCCATTATCCTCGAAATAAAAGAATAAATAAGTGAATGAATAAATACATAAATAGATAAATAAATAAACAAACAAACCACCGCACACGTCCGACCCGGACTTTTCGCTTTCTAGGCAGGCGTGTTACCTCACGACCACCTATTTTGTTTTGCCTATGTAGGCCTCTAACTACTCTTCGCATGTTTGCTGCTTGGTGCTACTCTCACAGTTGATGTAATTAATGCTGCCAAGTCGCTTTGGTTCCGTATAAATTTGTGGAAAGTAAACCGTGTACAAATGGTTTGCAAGACAGCATTAGTCAAACTGCCGAGATACAAAGAGTCCAGTCCATTGTCACAGACTTCTGCTTGTCAGAAATTGATTAAGCAGACCTGAAACTCGAAAAAGGCTTAGTGCTGTTGTTGTTATTATTATTATTACTATTGTTGTTGTTGTTAATATTATTATTACTATTAGTAGTTGTATTGTTATGTAATTGTTGTTGGGGTTAGTAGAATAGAAGTAGTAGCAGCGCAGCACAGCAGCAGCAGCAGCACAAGCAGCACACGATATAGTAGTAGGAGGAGGGGGAGGATGTGGTTGGTTGGTGGGGGTGGTGGTGGTGGTGGTGGGGAGGAGGAGGGGTGGGGGGTTTACATTTTGTTGTTTTTTTTTTTCAGTGTTATTGGGGTATAGGGGTTTTTAGGTATTAGTATTATAGTAGTAAAGTAGAAAGCACAGCGCAGTAATAGAGAGTAGGTAGTAGCCAGCAGCGAAATATAGTATAATAGTAGATATTAGTATAGTAGAAAGTAGTAGAATAGTATAGTAGTAGTACAGCAGCAGCACACAAGCGCCAGCACATAAGTAGTAGTAAGTAGTAGTATCATTGTTATATTTTTAATAGGTGGATCGGTGTCTAGAGGTAACGCGCCTGCCCTAGAAAGCAAAAAGTCCGGTCTAAATTTTGGCGCGGTTCGTACCCCTTTGGACCGGAAAATTTTTTTTCCCCCACCTTTAAAACCATGAGGGTGGTCTGGGCGCAGTCTTTCGATAACGAAAACCGAGGTCCCGGTTTTACTTAATATTTAGCGATAAAAAAACCCAGGCAACAAAGATGTCCCTGCAAAATTTTAGAAAAAAGCCACCTGATAGGGAAACAAAACACTGCAAAAAAAAAAAAAAAAAAAAAAAAAAAAAAAAAAAGGGTAAAAGGGTGGCGCAGCGCTAAGTGGCGACGCGTTCTCCCGCTCTCCCTGGGGAGAGCAGCCCGAATTTCACGGAGAGAAATCTGCCGTGACTTAAAGTAAAATCTGAGCGCTTTGATTTGTTGCTTTACAAGATTCAGCGCTATATAAATTCCATACATTATTATTATTATTATTATTATTAATATCATCGTCAACAATATTTCTTATGATTATTGTGTTACTACTGTTCGTCGTCTGCTGCTACGATTATGGCTTTCTTTAACTGGCAAGTAGGGCCCAAATAATAATCATTTTTAATGTCAAATCTGATGTTATCATTATCATCCTTCTTCCTCATCGTCTTCCTCTTCGTCTTTGTATTCTTTGTAGTAGTAGAAGTAGTAGTAGTAGTAGCAGTAGTAGTAGTAGTAGTAGTAGTAGTAGTAGTAGTAGTAGTAGTAACAGCAGCAGCAGCAGCAGCAGTAGAAGTGTCATTTTTATTATTATTTCTATGTTCTTGCTGTTGCAATTATTATTATTATTATTATTATTATTATTATTTATTTATTTCTTGTTGTTGTTGCTGCTGCTGCTGTTGTTATCATACCATGCAATTTTCTACCCTTCCCTGGTTACTTTCTTCAAACCACAACTACGACCTCGAAAAAAAAAATTTAATATAATTTTAATGTCAACACTGACAAGACAGAAAACGGAACGAAAAAAAGAACCAAAGAAAGAATAACAGGAATTTAAAGTAAAAGGCCACAGGGTCTTAGCACATGCTTACCTTGCACAGGCACTTCAAGATACAATCCTTTGTTGCCGGCTTTCCTTCTGTCGTCTGCGCGACTCGTGAAACGTCTCAAGAGTTCTTTCCCTTCCTTTCCTGCTTGCCACCCAGCTGAGCAAGTCGGGCTCAGTCGACATGACAGACAGGATAAAGGCCACCATGATGAAGTTGACGACAAAATGGAAGAGAAGTATCGATCGTAGGCAAGAGTGGAGGGGATAAAGAGCTAAAGTAAACTGCTATCATGATTACCCATCCCCCCCACCTCCCCAAAAAAATTTTAATAAAAAAAATAAAAGCCCCTCGAAACTGCGATTATTTGGCCCGACAATTATTTTTGTTTTTACATTCAAGCCTTGTCTAGTGGAAAAAAAGAAAAAAATTCGTCGCTTAAACCATAGGATATGACTGAAACATTATATATATATATATGTGTGTGTGTGTGTGTTATAATTATATGAAAATATTATATATTGGATAGCTCCTTTTCCAGTTTTCACCACCTGGAAAAAAGAAAACTAACAAAATGTTGAGCCCAGCTAAAAACAAAATGAATGTTTCGTAGGGACCTGTACAATAAACTAATAATATCTTTACGCGATATCTTTTCCCTTAAGCCTAAAGAAGAGATCTTATTGTATGATCGTTTCTTCTTTCATGAATAGAAATTTTTTTATCTTGGTTTCCAAGAAAGCATGGAACAACAGCAAGCTGAATGAGCACACAAAGGTCCAGATCTACAGAGCCTGCGACATGAGCACCCTCCTGTATGGCAGTGAGTCCTGGACTTTGCGTGCCCGACAAGAGCGAAAGCTCAATACTTTTCACATGCGTTGCCTTCGACACATCCTGAACATCACCTGGTAGGACAAGGTCCCAAACAACACTGTCCTGGAAAGAGCTGGATGCACCAGCATGTACACGCTGCTGAAACAGAGACGTATGCACTAGGCTCGGCCATGTCGTGCGCATGGACGACGGACGGATCCCTAAAGACCTCCTCTGTGGAGAACTTGTGCAGGGAAAACGTCCCACAGGCAGACCACAGCTGCGATTCAAAGACGTGTTGTGCAACAAGAGGGACTTAAAAACCCTGAACATCGACCAGAACAACTGGGGAAGCAACAGCCCTCGAACGGTCAGCCTGGAGACAGACTGTGCAGAAAGGTCACTCCAAGTTCGAAGAGACACTTGCTCAGCAGCACGAGGCAAAGAGAAGAAGAAGAATGGCTACAGCCCAGACAGACAGACCAGCATCAGACTTCATCTGTGCTCTCTGCCATAGGCACTGTCTGTCATTCCCGTGTCGGACTGGCCAGCCACAACTGACGCTGCACCAGAATAAACACCTAGAGCGCAACTCCATAGTCTTCCGAGACTGAAGGCTGCCTCACAAGCTGAATAGTCATCTTTCGTTTTCTCGGTTTGGGTTTGGGGGTTTGTGTGTGTGTGTGTGTGGTGTGTGTGTGTGTGTGTGTGTGTGTGTGTGTGTGTGTGTGTGTGTGTGTGTGTGTGTGTGTTTGTTGTTGTTGTTGTCTTCGATTTTACGTCTGTTCACTCTCAGTGATATTAGACGAGAAAGAAAAAAACCCACATATATACAAGGGGTGTATGAGTATTGAGGTAGTGGTGGAGTGTGTGTGTGTGGTGTGTGTGTGTGTGTGTGTGTGTGTGTGTGTGTGTGTGTGTGTGTGTGTGGTAATGGGGTTTTTTTCTTTTATATCGAGGATAATGGAATAAGCACTTCTGTGCTTTTTTACATCCAGTCCCCGTGTGTATGCGGTTTTGTAAATTGTCATCTGTTCCCACCGGCACACAATGGCCTACTCTTACGAAAAGCGGAACAGGATTTTAACGTGTGCGCAAGATGTTCTGCGTGCCTTCGCACATGGGGCCTCGGTTTATAGTCTCATCCGAAGGACTTTTGGGGAGAATGGAGTCTGCACTGATGTTTACTTCAGGGAAAAATGTCCCCTTGAACAGGAATCGAACCCGGGTTGTCAGATCGCGAGCGCAATGTTCTAACCACCAGGCTATCCCGTCCACCCCTGTGTGTGTGTGTGTGTGTGTGTGTGTGTGTGTGTGTGTGTGTGTGTGTGTGTGTGTGTGTGTGTGTTGTGTGTCTGTGTGTCTGTGTGTCTGTGTGTCTGTCTGTGTCTGTCTGTCTGTCTGTCTGTCTGTCTGTCTGTGAATCAGAATCAGAAATTCTTTATTGTCATAAAAGTCACATGGACTTAGTTGACACAACAAAATAAACTCTTCATAATTCAATAATACAACACGTTACTCACTGGTCAGCCTGACTGACGTGATGTGCATGAGAGAAAAAAACCAACTATGTTGCATTGTATTTTATTTTCATTGAGCTCTTTTTTCAAAACGGGTATAAACAGAATTAATTATTTCAGCTTGATGATTATTAGTTATAATTATTTTGCTTAATTTGTCTATATCAGTCCTATATTTTTTTTTGGACATCAGCATTTATAGTTATTAATAAGGTGTTTTTTGTTCGTGTGTTGTGTGTGTGTGTGTGTGTGTGTGTGCGCGTGCGCGCGCGCGCGCGCGCGACGTCACGACTAACCACAACCCATACAGAGGAACTTGACATCACACACACACACACACACACACACACACACACACACACACACACTACCATCACCACCAACAACAACAACACCACCAACAACAACAACAACAACGCACAAACACGCACGCACACACACACACACACACCACGCACGCACCACACACACACACACACACACACACACACACAACCACCACCACCATCACTCTTCTCTCTCTCTCTCTCTCTCTCTCTCTCTCTCTCTCTCTCTCCTCTCTCTCTTCTCTCTCATTGTTATCCTAAGTCATATTTTTGTAGCTGACTTTTTGTTATACAGTAACATGTTGTCGTTACTATTGCTTTTATTCCCACCAAAATACTAAGCAGTCCGGCAACTCCCTTCATGTATGGGCCAATGGCCTTTTTGTGAATAAATCTTTCGAGTTCTCTCTCTCTCTCTCTCTCTCTCTCTCTCTCTCTCTCTCTCTCTCTCTCTCTCTCTCTCTCTCTCTCTCTCTCTCTCCGCACCCGCGTATGTTGTTATCAGAAACTGACAGCACTAAACAACACTGCCTGCCAACAAGTCCAAGAATGTCGACGACACCTATGTAGCCCTCGTCTAGCATGAGGCTTGGCTGGCACTATAAGGTCGACAACTTTTGGAAATCAAGGCCGTTTCGTATCAGCGAAAGCAAACAGGCTTCTCTCCCCTGTTGAAGATACCAGCCTTCAGCGACCTGAAAGGTTGTGTGTTCAAGTTAGCAATTATATATATATATTGCCTCCCCCCACCCCCCAACACACTTCAAAATCCCTACGATTCTTATCCCTTGTCTCACACACACACACACACACACGCACGCACACACGCATGCACGGACGCACGGACGCACGCACACACATACACACACATACACACACGCACGTACCCCCTCCCCCCTCCCCTCGCACGCACGCACGCACGCACACACACACACACACACACACACACACACACACACACACACACACACCACTCACTTACACATGAGTACACTAGCTCTAAAAGGGTAAAACCATTCAAAATCTCCATGATCACTGTAGGCTGGGAACTATTTTTGATGACAAACTAAACTGGGATGCTAACACTGACGCTATTGTCAAAAAGCGACAACGACGTATGTATTTTCTGAGGAAGCTTAACTCACTTTTTGTTGACAAAAAGATTCTTTCTCTGTTCTACAAGTCCTACATAGAGAGTGTTCTAAGTTTTGCTTTCATCTGTTGTTGGTACAACAACCTTATTGTAAAAACAAGAATAGTTTTCGGAGAATTGTTAGAATCTGCTCAAAAATAATTGGAGAAGAACCAGATCTCAAGCCGTACTGCGATCAGCAGCTTGTGCGCAAAGCGACTGCCATCTTGGCTGATCCATCCCATGCTATGTCTTCGGAATTTCAGTTATTGCCTTCAGGACGCCGCTTTCGGTGGTCCAACAGTAAAACAAATAGAAAAAGAACTTCTTTTGTTCCAGTAGTCATTCCAATTTTAAATTCAAAACAGTACTAACCAAACAGTTTTACATTCTCTGATATACCCCCCTGATTGTCAAGTGCGTGTGTGCGTGGGTGCGCGCGTGTGTGTGTGGTAATGAAAATAAGTACTCCTGTTTCTTGCTTTTGGCTTTCAAGAATGATTTCTAAATTGTGTGTGTGTGTGTGTGTGTGTGTGTGTGTGTGTGTGTGTGTGTG
>CM054150.1:13871967-13879467 GCA_028751875.1 Rapana venosa | reverse complement strand
TGAGAAGGTCCGAGCTCTGCGCTACCGTGGTCATCGGCGGGGACTTCAACCTGTCTGTGGAGACCGCCCTCAGGGTGATGAGGTCCACAGCTGTCCGGCAGGAGGACGGCGTGGACGGGGCCGTGCTGGGAGACTACGCCCTTCCTGCAGACAGAAAGGGTCTGGTGATCAAAGACTTCGTCGTCTTCTGGCCGCAAGACCATCTTCAGCTTCTGCACACATCCGTCATCAGACCGGACTACAGAAGGAAGAAAGGAAGCCGGCCCTTTGACCACCCCATCGTGGCCTTCACCTTCCGCCGCCCGCCTTCTCCTGAAGAGTGAGGGGGTCAGGAAGTGAGGGTCGCTGCAGCCGACTGGTTCCTTCCTTCAGACCGTGTGACTTTGAGCCCCGTAAAGTCAGGGGTTCCAGCCTCGGCAGCAGCAGCAGCAGCAGCGTGTGGGGAATGACAGGTGGGGAGTTTCATGATCTTCCGGGTCCACTTCAAGTGCAGACCTGCCCGTGCCTTCAGTTTCCTTTCGTGTGCGTGTGTGTGTGTGCGTGTGTGTGTGTGTGTGTGTGTGTGTGTGTGTGTGTGTGTGTGTGTGTGTGTGTGTGTGTTGTTGTGTGTGTGTGTGTTGTGTGTGTGTAGTGTGTGTGTGGGTGTGTGTGGTGTGTGTGTGTGTGTGTGTGTGTGTTGTAGATATATATATAATAGGACAATGCAGAAGATGAAATGTGCGTGTGATCAAGATCCTGTAATTCATGTCAGCGTTATATACAGTTTTTATACATAGACTATAATGGTCTTATTCCAAAAGATGCCATTTTACTTTGCATCACGTTTATTGTGGCAACTTGAGCTGTTGTGCTGACTTGAAATTTTTATTATTATTATTGATTTGTTTCAGAGTTTGTGCTGTTGTATTATTGTTGTTATTGTTGTCGTCATCGTCGACGTCGTCGTCGTTGGTGTTGTTGATGATGATGATGTTGAAGTACTTATTTTTACATAATTACTTTTATTATCTGCATTCTTCAGAAAAAAATATTACTGTAAGTCAATCTCAGACAGACAGGCAGACAGAGACACGTACACACACACACACACACACTTGCGTTTTTGTTGTTGTTTACAACACCTTTTTGTTTTGTTTTGTTGCACATTATGATTTTTACGCATTGAAAACGAATACCTCTCTGTCTCTGTCTGTCCCCCCCCACCCCCTCCCATCTCTCTCGCCCCCCCCCCCCCACCCCCTCTCTCTCTTTCTTGCCGCCCTCTCTCTCTCTCTCTCTCTCTCTCTCTCTCTCTCTTGCCGCCCTCTCTCTGTCTGTCTCTGTCTCGCGCGCCCCCCTCTCTCTCCCTCCCTCCCCCCCCCCCCCTCTCTCTCTCTTGTTTGTTGTTAGTTGTTGTGAAGTTCATAGTCATGCGATTTGCTGCTATTAGGATGAAATGGTTATATATACTTTTTTTTTTAACAGTTAATGTGACCTTTAAAACATTTTTTGAAAACATGATTGATATTCTAATCATGACTGCTCATAAACAATTAGTTTGAATGCCATCTCTCCCTCCCTCCGCCCCCCTCCCCACTCTCTCTCTGTGCGTGCGTGCGTGTGTGTGTGTGTGATTAGTGGTGTGCGTGTGTGTGTGTGTGTGTGTGTGTGCGTGCGTGCGTGCGTGCGTGCGTGCGTGCGTGCGTGCGTGCGTGTGTGTGTGTGTGTGTGTGTGTGTGTGTGTGTGTGTGTGTGTGTGTGTGTGCAGTCATGTATGTGTTTTGTCTGCACAGAGAACGACAGACGTTGGTTTAGTATGGTGCTGTGAGCTCTGTGATGACATGCTTGCTAGTTATTCGTTTATCTTTTAATGTCTAATCCTTCGCTCGTAACCTATACTGATTTCTCTGATTTCGGATGATTGGCGAAATCTTTGTATTGTGATGTAACACTTCAAAGTGAACATTTAATTTTTCATGTAGTGAGCATATTTGCAGTTGCTGTTGTTGTCGTTGTCGTCGTCGTTGTTATTGTTGTAACTATGAACTTTCTGAATGTTTTGCGTATACCTTTGATTGCTACATTTCCTTTTTGTTGCGAGATCAATTTTTTAAAATTCATTTTATATATATATATATATATATATATATATATATATATATATATATATATATATATATATATATATATAATACATACATACATACATACATACACAGACATTGTTATCCAGCTAAAACAGACCCATTGGCTGGATACAGACTTTATGATCTCCCTTGCATCCTTTTGATATGGAAAAAAAGGACCCCCAAAGAACATAAGGCACAAAGATTCGTTAGCCACTTATTCTCATATATGCTTTTTTTTTACCACTATTATTTTCAAATATTTTCCTTCTCTTTCCATTTTTCATCTTTTGCTGGCAGCGGTGGTAGACCACAAAAATATTTATTCTTAGGACGGCAATAGACACTTCTAAATAAAGTTACCTACCACAGAGGATAAGTGAGGCTTTAAACACTGCTGGAACTTCTTAAGAGTGCTCAACCAGGAGCCGAAACTCAGTCAGGTCAGGCCAAAGGCGTGGTCCTTACTCGATTATTTCCCAAATGCTGCTTTCATAGTTTAATCTTGTAGTGAACGTTTTCTTTTTTTCTCCTTTTCGATTTTTGGACAAAAATCATTTTTATGATGGGAATGAGGTTGTGACTGGCTACCTGCACTTGTTTTTCCTCACTATGGTTTCTCAATTATATAAATTTATATAATCATTATCATATATTTTAATTCTGTCCTCAGTTCTGATGTGCATGTCAGCTGTCGCTATTTAAAAGAAAAGATGATTTGTTACTTCCTTATCTTACTACTTTTGGGTGTAATGGAATATGATAATCACGATTTGTTGATGTGATGATGATGTTCGTTTTGATGGCTGTAATCACAGATAGTGTGATCATGGTGTCAGCTTTTGAGAATAGTATTGAATATCATCTGATATCATGATTATATACTGCATACCTGCGTCACTCGCCCCTCTCTCTCTCATTGTAGTCAATATAATCTGTCTACTGCATACTTACGACACTCGCCCCCTTCACCTCTCTCCGTGTCTCTCTCTCTCCGTTTACTGTTTTTTTTTACTTTTTTTTTTGAGACTCTGCTGCAACTCCCGAGTTTCACCAATGATTGATGAAATTTTTGGCGTATGCGACCGCACCCCCCCCCCCCCCCCCCCCCCCACCCCCCCCCCCCCCCCCCCCCCCCCCCACCCTCTTCACCATTAAGGTATCCGCATTCCGACTTCTGGAATATAGTTTGGAACTGAACCTACCAACATTTTGTTTGCCAGGACAACCGGGAGATACAAGTTTCCTTTTCCGATGGTCAACTGTCGTGGGTTCTTTTGACGTGCCCAAGTCCCTCAGCACACACGGGGGGGGGGGGGGGGGGGGGGTCTGACTGGTTAAGAGTCTCCTCCGAAAGACTTTGACATTGAGGTCGATTTTCCCCGTCAAGCTGGGAAGAAAGGGCAAGGCTGGGAATGGAACCCAGAACTCTATGGTTTTACTTGTTAGGCAGGCGAACGTCTATACCGTTCTGCCACCATCATCCTTTCTTTGTCAAGGATACTCTTCGTCGAACGCTCCGACAGCAAGTGGTCTGTCACATGAGCCGGTCGTGACAGTGCTCTCTGTTGGAAAGCGCCTGACTAGTCAGGTCCAGGGCATCCGACTTCGGCGTGGGAGACAATTGTTCTCTATGAAGTCTTTCTGGGGGAAAAACAGACAGGAGAGTGGACCTGGAAGGTAGAAAATAGACAAAGAAAGGGGTGACGGGAAGAAAAGGAACAAATAATAATAATGTGTGGAATTTACATCGCGCTGAGAGGGGATAGAAAAGAGAGAATTTCCCTAGCACAGAATTTCCCGAAGGTGGAGATGCTATTACTTAAACTGACGGGCCGCTCCCCCCCCCCCCCCCCCTCCCCCCCCCCCCCCCCCCCCCGGAGGTTAATGTGCGGCATGCAGACCTGTAGAGTTTGGTTCTGTTTGAAGCCTGTGTTGTTGGGGCCTCTGTTGAGGACAGGCGGGAGCTGGGTGGAACAAACTTTTGGTATGTAAACGCCTATCTGTGAACCATGGAAATAAAGACTATCATCATCGTTCTCTGTGTTTTTGTCTCTGTTTTCTCTGTGTGTGTGTGTGTGTGTGTGTGTTGTGTGTGTGTGTGTGTGTGTGTGTGTGTGTGTGTGTGTGTGTGTGTTGTGTGTGTGTGTGTGTGTGTGTGTGTGTGTGTGTGTGTGTGTGTGTGTGTGTGTGTGTGTGTGTCAAAGTTTTATTTTCAGATGGGTTAGTTCAGTGGTCGGAGCACTCGCTTTCCCCCAGCCAAGTTAAGCAGCGTCGAGCGTGGTTACCAGTTGGATGGGTGACCGTTTGCGCGCCTTGGCTTCAGTACAGTTCCCCCAGCTGTAAATGGGTACCTGCCCTCTTTAGGGTCAGGGAAGGTAAAGCAGCGAGGGAGAGGAGATGGGCGCCGCCCTCAATATGCTGGCCCTAGAGAAGTGAGGTCTCTGACGCCTCGCTCCCCTACGACCTTATAGGTTATGGGACTCCTTCACCTTTCCTTTTTACATTGAATAAGCAGTGCATTTGCTTTTTTTCATCAAGCCATCTATCTAAAGAAAAAAAAGATAGTGTATATGCAGACATAGAATAAAAAACCTAATCTATGGTATAAACTATACAATTCAAACAAGAAAATACAATAACACATGTATGTGTGTGCATGCGTGCGCGCTTGCCAGTGCATTATGCTACAATGCATTAATTTATTTATTTTTGATGTTGTTGTCTCACCTTCTGCGAGCCACAGAAGCAGAGACATTTTTTAAAATGTTTATTGCATGATGACTTATTGATTTCGAGGATAATGGAATAAACACTCGGGTGCTTTTTTTTTTTTTTTTTTACATCCTGTCTCCGTTTTGTAAATGTCATCTGTTCCCATCGGCATACAATGACCTACTCTTCCGAAAAGCAGAAGGGTTTTAACCTGTGCGCAAGATGTTCTGCGTGCGTTCGTACAAGGGACTTCGGTTTACAGTCTCATCCGAAGGACTTTTAGGAGGAGTGGAGTCGGCACCGATGTTAACTCCAGCGGGAAAATTCTCATGAACGAGATTCGAACCCGAGTAGGCAGACCACGAGCGCAATAAATGCGCATCACTCTAACCACCAGGCTATCCTGTGCCCTCTTCTTGATCAATGGCGATGAAGATGATGTAATGATTTACTTATTTTTTTGCTGCCTCATCCTCTGTGACGTCCCCCGTCCTGCTGTTCCCACGCCACTCATTCCAATCTCCCCGCCACAGCAGTACCCAGATTTGTTATGTCTCATCCTCAGGGTCGGAAGTCCACAGGGAGCACATCACTATCAGGTCGCCGTAGGGCCACCAGCCAGACGGGCCCTGCACCGCTGCTGGGTCACTTTGGTGGTGCTTAGTGGTGCCTGTTCTGAGCTAACATACGCAGGACACAACCTACTAAGCCCCCTACTAACGACAGTATTAGCTCAGTCGCGGAGCCAGACTGAGTGAGACGCCCACCTGAAGTGGCAACCATCACAACGTCCCTGCAACGACCGCTCCCATTGAACCTCCAACCCCAAAGGCTTTGACACAAACTCACCACAGAAGTGTTTGGGCAAATCGAATCTGAGGTCACCAAGAAACCAGAGCAACTGGGACCACCCAATCAGAGGCTTTTTAAAATTTTATTGCATGATGATCAGTGACTATGAGGATGACGTAATGATGCTGCTGTGGAGGTGCATATACTTTGAGGCTTCTTGACAGGGTTGTACTGTATGCTTGCTATTAAAATATATCCCGGCGTCAACCGGGCCCGAGAGATACAGACACCTGCAGTGTTGGTCAGGTAATTTGAGCAACACTCTCAAACTCGCATCCGTTAAGTGGATGAAGCTCGACTGTGTGGTCCCAGTCTTCTCACTGAGCCCACAGCACACTCACTCTGGGTAGGAGCCGGCCGGAGTCCGAAAAATCCTTATGACTCTTATGGGAATCGAACCCGCGACCTACCAGTCCGTAACCCAAAGCGCTAACCACTGCGCCATGGCGGCTGGTGCGACAATGCCTTTATGTCTGTATGCAGAGCTTGTTGGAATACAGGATTGATGTCTGCGCATGCGAAAGTAATCACACGTGTTGCTTTTAGTCTCAATGTTGGATTGTTCCTTGGGAGGTTTTTTGTGCTTGTTTTTTTGTTGGTTTTTTTTTTTTTTTTTGGGGGGGGGGGGGGTTGGTTTGGTTTTTTTAATTGGACTTTTCTTCGTTCCTTGGCTAGAGCTGCAAGGTTCACCAGTGGTGAGATGTTTGCCCTTAAGCGCCTGGCAAGTCAGGCCCAGCGCATCCGACTAGGGCAGAGGAGAGAAAACCGTTATCTTGTTAAGTCTTTCTGGGGAAGAGAAAAAAAAACCCAAACCCACGCACACCAACACACACACACAAACCCAGGCCGGAGAATGGACCAAGAAGGCAGAAAACAGACAAGAAGGAGGGGGACAGGAAGAAACGGAACAAGGCAGCAAAACAAAGAGAGGGATAGAAAAGAGGAATTTTCGAGCACAGAATTTCCAGATTGAATTTCCAGCCCAGCGGAGATATTCAGAAGGTGTGGGGGGAGGGGGGGGAGGGGGGGTGCCATTCGTCCTGACAGGCAGGCTCCCGGACAACCCCCCCCCTCCGGGGACGAAGGCTCCTTCAGATCTTCACTGGATTCGAGTGTCGGCGGCTTCATCGTAGGCTACCGTTTCTTTCCAGCCTCTGCTAGAACTTCCAGGGTTCGCACGTGGCGAGGGCGTTCTCGCACGCGACCCACCACGAAGGTAGCCGCATTTCCCACTTCTTCAGGGATGGTGTCCGAACACGACACCCGCTGTGCGTGTGTTCACAAAACAACATTGTTCGTGCGTTTACCTTCCCCCCCCCCCCCCCCCCCCCCCACCCCAAAAAAAAAAAAGTTCATGCGTTTTTAATAAAAAAAAATGTTCATGCGTTTACACCCCCCCCCCAAAAAACAAAAACAACCAATGTTCATGGGTTTACCAGAAAAATAAAACAATGTTCATGCATTTAACACCCCCCCCCCCCCAAAAAAAAAAAACCCAAAAAAACAACCAAAAACATTATGTTCATGCGTTTACAAAAAAACACCACCAAAAACCACAATGTTCATGAGTTTACCAAAAAACAATGTTCATGCGTTTAACCCCCCCCCCCCCCAAAAAAAAAAAAAAAAACCCAACCAAAAACATTATGTTCATGCGTTTACAAAAAAAAAAACCCACCAATAACCACAATGTCCATGAGTTTACATAAAAAAACAATGTTCATGCGTTTACAAAAAACAAAACAAAAAACAATGTTCATGCGTTTACACCAAAAAAAAAACCCACACCACAATGTGCATGGGTTTACGAAAAACCCGCAATGTTCAT
>CM054150.1:13665471-13871467 GCA_028751875.1 Rapana venosa | reverse complement strand
AAGGAAAAAAAAAAAAAAAACCGTTGATCACAGATAAAATCCTGGATATGTGTGATAAACGAAGTGAACTGAAGAGTGTCGAGTACACAACAGGAGCATGGGAATACAGAGATCATCAAGAAGATCAAGAAAGACATGAAAAAGGCCAAAGAAGAATGGGTTGAGAAACAATGCTCAGATATCAAAGAAAATTTGGCTAAGAACAACAGCAGAAGAGCCTATCAAATTATAAAACAGCTCACACAGCAGAAGCAAGCAAGAGTCAACAACATCAAAGACAAAGAAGGGAACTGCCTCACAGAAGAAAAAGATATCATTAGCAGATGGACAGAGTACTGTTCAGAGCTCTACAACCATCAGGCACAAGGTGACCCCAGCGTTCTTACAAGTCAGGATTTGTCAGAGGATGATGACTTCCCTATCCTTCATGAAGAGGTTGAGGCAGCAATCAAATTGCTGAAAAATGGGAAAGCTGCAGGCATAGATAACATCCCATCAGAGCTGATCAAACATGGGGGGACAACAGTGATAGATATCCTCACAAGAATTTGCAACAAGATCTGGCAGACCAGAGAGTGGCCAACACCTTGGACCCAATCACTCATCATTGTGCTCCCCAAACAAAGGCAATCTACAGCAATGCCAGAACTATCGAACAATCAGCCTTATAATAATAATAATAATAATATTGTATGGAATTTATATAGCGATGAATCTTGTAAAGCAACAAATCTAAGCGCTCAGATGACATAAGCCAAGCCAGTAATGTTAAAAGTTATCTGGAAAAGACTAAAGCCATGGGTAGATGAGATCATCACCGAAGAACAGGCAGGCTTCCGCCCAAACAGAAGTTCCACAGAACAAATATTCAACCTGCCAGTTCTGTGTGAGAAATACAGCCAGCACCAACAGAAACTGTACCACGTCTTCATAGACTTCAAAAAGGTGTTCGACAGTATATGTCATGACGCATTATGGGCCACAGTGAAAAGGTACATGGGACAAAACATCATCCAGACCATCAAAGAGCTATACGCAAAAGCCACAGTGCAGTGCTTGTCCAAGGCACGGTTGGAGAATGGTTCCATACTTCAGTGCGAGTTTCCTCAAGGTGTCTCCTACCGCCAACATTGTCATTGTCTTCCTTGAGCGCATAATGACTGATTCCTTAGAAGATTACACTGGCACATCAGTATTAGAGGGTGGACAATCACCAACCTCAGGTTTGCCGATGACATCGAGGGACTGGCAGGAAACGAACAGGAACTAGCCCACCTAGTCTACCACCTGGATGAAACATCCTCCAGATACGGAGCGGAAATCAGTGCCAAGAAGACAAAACTCCCCCCGTGGGACTCCCGGGGTATGCTTGCAAAGCGAGCATCGCAAGAATAGGATCTCTGCCCTCAAACCAGGCATGTCGTAAAAGGCGACTAAGGTGGAACCCTTCCCCCAGGTAGGGGGTTAGACACAGGGCTAACAACCCTGTTCTGTAAAAAAAACATTTGTTACAGAAACAGCAACAAAAGAAATAAACAATACTGGGTGTGACGGGCTTCCAGAGTCATCGGAAGATGCTCGTATGAATGTCAGTGGTGAAAGCCGAAAGGAAGCCACTGACAGGAAGATGGAAGTCTTAAGCGCCAAAACTAAGACCAAAATAGGATTCTGGAATGTGAGAACCATGTTTGAAACAGGAAAACTAGCGCAAGTTACAGCAGAGATGAGAAGCTACAATTTGCATATTCTCGAATCAGTGAAAGCCCGATGGACAGGATCAGGCAAATACAGAGTCAGCACAGGAGAGACAGTGCTGTACAGTGGTAGAGATGACAACCAACAACATGAGGGAGTAGCAGTTATCATGAAGAAAGGAATGGAGAAATGCCTGATGGAGTGGAAACCTATCAACAGCAGGATGATGAGGATAAGAATGAAAGGTAAGCATGCTAATACCACAATCATACAGTGCTATGCACCAGCCAACGACAGTGGAGAAAAAGCAAAGAATGCATTTATGAACAATTACAGGCTGAAATGGAAAACACACCAAGCCATGACATGAGGATAGTGATGGTGACCTAAATGCAAAAGTCGGAAAATACAACACAAATCAAGAAAGAGCCATGGGAAAAGAAGGATAGTGGCAGCATAAATGACAACGGAGAAAGATTGGTAGGAATTCTGCATGACAAACAACCTGGCCATTGAGGGACATTATTTGCACACCCTGAGATCCACAAGCTTACCTGTGTTCCCCCAATGAAGAGACAAAAACCAGATCGACCACCTGATGATCAATGGGACATGGAGGAGATCGCTCCTAGATGTAAAAGTAAGGAGAGGACCGATGT
Organism: Rapana venosa; assembly: GCA_028751875.1. Classification (NCBI taxonomy): domain Eukaryota; kingdom Metazoa; phylum Mollusca; class Gastropoda; order Neogastropoda; family Muricidae; genus Rapana; species Rapana venosa. The sequence continues at coordinate 13,869,113 of CM054150.1, read as the reverse complement.
TGGCAGTGATCACCACCTTGTCACTGCAACCCTAAAAGTGAAGCTGAGAAAAAATGGATCTGGGAAACCAAGACAACAACATTTGATGTGGAAAGCTGCGCAAACCAAAGTAAAGAGTGCTTTCACCCTCCAGCTCAAAACAAGTTCCAAGCACTGGTGGATACTGAAAACTACACACCTCCTGACACGACTAATATAAACACCATGTGGAAACAAGTCAGGACAGCCTACACACAAGCCAGCGAAACGTGCTTAGGACAGAGACAGAGGAAGAGAAAAAGGTGGATTACAGCAGACACCTGGCAAGCCATTGAGAACAGGAGAGAACTGAAGAAGAAAATCTTAGAGACAAAGTCAGAGCGGATAAGAGAAGAGTCAAACAACAGTACAGAGAAGCAAACCAAACTGTGAAGAGAATGACAAGAACAGACAAGCGTACCTACATGGATGATATTGCAAGACAAGCAGAGGAGGCCGCTGCAAAGGGAGAACAAGGACAGGTGTATAAGATCACTAAGATTGTCAGTGGCAAGTACCGGAGCAACACTGAAACACCAATCCTAGATAAACAAGGCCAAATACTTACCACAGAAGCAGAACAAGATGCAAGATGGGCAGAACATTTCAGCGAAGTTCTCAACAGACCACCACCAACTGAAGAGGCAAATGTACAAGATCCTGATGCTGATCTTAATGTGAACAGCTCACCACCAAAGGAAGAGATTATAGCAGCAATCAGCTCTCTCAATAATGTAAAAGCCCCTGGCCAGGACAACCTCAACGCAGAACTTTTCAAGGCAGATCCAGAATTTGCATCTAAAGTTCTACAGCCACTCTTTGCAGCTATATGGGAGGAGAAACAGCTACCAGCAGATTGGACAGAAGGAGTCATCGTGAAGATCCCAAAGAAAGGAGCCCTGAACAATTGTAACAACTGGAGAGGAATCACTTTGCTATCTGTTTCCAGCAAGATTCTGGCAAAGATCATCATCGGACGAATCTCAGAGGCAGTGGACCAACAACTCAGAAAGGAACAGGCAGGTTTTAGACCAGGAAGAAGATGCATAGACCAGATCTTCACCCTGCGCAACATCATCGAACAGTGCACAGAATGGCAGAGACAGCTGTATATCAACTTCGTAGATTTTGAAAAAGCCTTTGACAGCATTCATCGAGAAAGTGCATGGTACATACTCCGAGCATATGGAATTCCACAGGAGATTATCCAAGTCATTAAGAGCTTCTACAACAACTTCACGTGCAGAGCAGGAAACAGCAAAACCAGTTTCAGTGTACAAACCGGCGTCAGACAAGGCTGCCCCATGTCAGCACTACTCTTCAACCTAACAAATGATTGGGTGATGAGACAAACAACAGCTGACCAGTCACGGGGCATCAGATGGACCCCCTTCTCAAACGCTTGAAGACCTAGATTTTGCCGACGATCTGGCACTGCTCTCACATACCCCCATCACATTCAAGAGAAGACATCCCGTCTCAGCACTTTCGCACAGCAAGTAGGCCTGAAAATCAGTCAGAAGAAGACAGAGGTGATGACACTGACGTTCAGAACCCCTCACCATCACAGTGAATGGAGAAGTTTTAACCAACAACTGAAGAGTTCACGTACCTCGGAGCACTGTTAGGCATGACGGCGGAGCAGGCAGCGACATCAAGAACCGGATTAGCAAAGCAAGAAATGCTTAAAGAAATCTTAATGTGTGGAAATCGTCCCAGTACAGCACCAGAACCAAACTAAGACTATACCAGAGCTGTGTACTTTCCACCCTTTTGTACGGCTCGGAGTGCTGGAGGATGACAGAGTGACCTCGACAAACTATCCATATTCCACACGAAGAATCTCAGAAGAATCTTGCGCATCTTCTGGCCTGAGACCATCTCCAACCAAGAACTTTTTGCCTGTTGCAACCAAGAAAGCATGGACAACATCATCATGCATAGGCGATGGGGATGGATAGGGCATATCTGCCGTCGGGAACAGGGAAACATCGCCCGAACAGCCCTCCACTGGACACCAGAGGGGAAACGCAAACGAGGACGACCCAAGAACACTTGGCATCGGACTGTTGAAGCAGAGATGAAGACCTTCCAACATACCTGGGGAACCATTCAGAAGCTGGCCCAGGACAGACAGGAGTGGAGAGCTTTTGTTGCTGCCCTAATAAGGCACAAAGGCATTGATGATGATGATGAAGACAAAACTCATGACAAACAGTGCCCAGCCAATCACTTCCAAGATCACAGTCAGTGGAAAAGAACTTGAGGTTGTAGATCACTTCAAGTACCTTGGAGCTATTATTACTGAAGAAGGTTCAAAGACCGAAATCCTCGCATGAGCTGCACAAACATAGCAGCATTGGCGAAGCTCAAGACCACCTGGAAAGACCGAAACATCTCTCTCAGGACTAAGGTCAAGTTACTGCCTGCATTGGTCATCTCCACATACCTGTATGCATGCGAATCCTGGACACTGAATGCAGATCTGCAAAGATCCAGGCTTTGGAGATGAGATGCCTCAGAAGACTCCTTGGCATTTCATACACTGACCACATTACCAACGAAGAAGTCGGCAAACATCACCCAACAAGTAAAACAGTACAAAGACTGCTGACCACAGTCAAGAAAAAGAAGCTCAAGTGGTATGGACATGTGACTAGATCAGATGGGCTCTCCAAGACCATACTGCAAGGAACAGTGCAGGGGAAGACATGGCGAGGCAGGCCGAAGAAGAAATGGGCAGACAACATTCTTGAATGGACCAGGAAGAGCTTCTCCACAACCCAGGCACTTGCCACAACTGCCGCAAATGGAGCCAACTTGTGCAATGTTCGTCAATGCAGTGCCCCTACAACCCTGGAGGGGGTTACGGGAGCAGATGAGATGAGATGAGTCATCCTGAGGTTGTGCGTGGCCTTGCTTTATATTTGTGTGAAGCTTTTAGAAAGAGATATTTTAATGTCTTTAGTAATATTTTTGTAACTGATTTTTGTTGTTGTGGTTGTTGTTCTACATTCACATTTTGTTGTTTTTGCTTTTCCTTTCCACTCAATACTAAGCAGCTCGGCAACCCCCTTCATGTATGAGCCAATGGCCTTTTCGTAAACACATCTTCCGTGTTCTCTCTCGTTCTCTCTCTCTCTCTCATCGGGTGATGCGTGAAGCCAGATGGATGTGTTGGAATAGTGCTCCTCATTATTAATGAAATGTGACTGTGTTTGCTGTGTATTGAGACCATTTTTGCAGTAGTAATAGTATAGGACTGGTGCACAGGAAAATATCATCAAATAATCTCAGAGGTCAGTGATCCTGCCAAAATTAACATTTTTACCAAATACAAATGATATATAAAGGACGGTGTTGTGACGCCAACTCAAACTTGATTCAAACCAAGCCGCTGTTACTGCCAATTGTCCTTGACCTTTGTTTTTGTTTCATGTTTCGTGCTGGGTACTGTTAAAGAAATTCAGCAGTGAAGGACAGGCGCTTGAAAAGAGAAAAAATGTCACAGGGTGGAATGTTTTCAACACCGGCAAATATCATGCAAGTAATGGACTGGCGTTTTTCCCAGATTCAGCAGGGACTACTTTTACATTCAAATGGGATAAAGAGCAGCATAGAAGACAAGTTTAGGGCTTTAGATGAAAGAATATCTCATTTCATTGAAGAAATTATTTCACTAAAAGAAAGTGTGATGCAAAACAGGGATGACATTAACAGCATACAAGAAGACAGGCAAGTGATGTTTGACAGATTAGAAAAACTTGAGAGAAAGCTGGAATCAATGGAGCAAAGTGCAAAAGCTAACAATGTAAAATTCATCAACGTGGAGGAACAGGAAGGTGAAACTGAGCACACAATTACTCAGTACATCATTGACATTCTGAATGACCATGCCCCTTACTTGGACTGGCGTCAGGAAGACATAGCAAGGGCATACCGCATTGGAAGGTCTGAGGAGAAGTGGTATCAAGGTTTCATCTGACCTCACGTTACATCAGAGGGAAACTATTGACTTCCATCGAGGCCAGGACAAAGTAGCCTATTTCCATCATGGAAAACTGCAACTTAAGGACAAGCATCAATCCAATCACTGGCATGAAGACCAAAGAGGACACTACAATCATCAACCTCTTAGCCAACATGATGAGAACTGGCCTCCAATTCTGAACAGAGGGAGAGACACGTCCCACAGAGGCACCCATCCTGTGTATGCAGACAGCCATCAGCCTGGGAAGCAGAGGGCTCAGCAGAACTTCTGTCCTCCACAGGATGAAGAGGATCAGCATCGTGACCACTACCATTCCGAGTCCAAAAACGACCGGGAAAGAGAACCTTTGGATCATCACACCAGAAAGGGGCCTCAACAGATTTCCCCAAGGCACCCCAGAGGAACCCCTTCCCAAACCACGACCGCACTTCACCCGGGCCCTGACATGCAGCTGTAAAAAAGGACTGCTCACAAACGGGAAAGGGGCAGGCTGAAACCACTTTTTCCCGGACCACATCCAATGTGGGGCAGTAAGTCGGGGAAGACTGGCCCGGGCCAAAAAATTTTTTGGGGGTAAAAAAATCTCAAAAAACACAGAAACCCTGGTTCAAAATCCCATTTCTTCCTGGTCAAAGTCAAAAAAACTGAAATACATCATAAAGACTTCGCAAAACAAAAGAAAAATCAACTCTAAAACTAACTTCAGTGATTGTGACGGGGAAGAAACGGGAATCTTTTGCCAACATGATAAAAATGGATTTTTTTGCAGTGTTTCTTTAGGTTTAAACAACAAAAGACTATGACAACTTTAGCCCGAGAGGGAAACTTTAAAGGGGGAAATTTTAAAGAGAAGGCGAAGACAAAACGGAGAATGATGAGCTCTTCTACAAAGCTACTGATAAAAAAAAACGACAGAGAAGAAAAAAAGCCCTGTAAAACCCAACTGACAATAAAACAACCCGTTGAAAAACCAGAGCCTTAATGACAAGTCATTTGCCGGGGAATTAAAAAAACGACAAAACAGGGGTGATTACTGTATTGACACAAAGCAAAAAACACGGGGACACTTAAAAGTAAAAATTTTTTCCCTTTTGGTTAAAAACCGGGCGGGAAAGAAAATCTTGTTTTGCGATAACTGGGGACCCCCCGAGCCCAAACCACCTCAAAAACAAAAAGGCGGGCAATCAGCCCTCTGTAAAACAAAGCGGGTCCCCCCCCAAGGGCCCTTTTCTCATTGGGGTCATTCAAACAAAGTTCCTGTAAATGCCTGAAAGGGGCCGGCACCAAAGCAGCATCACCCGAGTCTTTAACAGACTACTTTTCTGGTAAGGAAAAGTCCAAAGAGTTAAACCCCAAGGTAAACCCAATTTTAAAAATGATGATACCCATGCATGACCAAAAAGGGAAAAACCCGGCCCGGCCAAGAAGCTCACTGTAAAGGGGGGGAAAATTTGGTTCGGGCGCTACAGCTAACTTTAAAAAGGGTTTTGGGAGCAAATCAACAAGGTTTTAATGTTTCGGGCAAAAATTTTCAAAATTATAATAAAAATTTGGCCCTTTTTTCCCAAAAAAAGGGACAAAAAGATTTGTTAGTTTTTTTGTTTAAAATTTGTATTATTTTTTTAACCCAGAAACTTTTGTTACATCTGGGGTTTATTTTCCTTTTTTTTAGGGAAAATTTAATGTTCACTTCAGGGGCAAAAAACGTCACAAAAGGGAAAAGATATGGGGAGGTGTTTTCTTTTATAAAAAAATTTTTTTGGATTTTTGTGGATAAAGTTGAGGGGGGATTTTGAAAAACCCAAATTTTTGGGAAAGTTGCACAAAATTTATTTGGAACTAACAAAATTTTAATGTTTTTTGAAACTTTAAAACCCCCCTTTGATTCTGCATTCGGGAAAAACAAACCCAAGGGGGTTTTAGGCAGGGAAGATCTAGAACAGTGTTGCTTGGTTTAAAAAATTTTATATGATAATTTTTAAATCTTTCAAAAAGGGATTTTAATGCCGAACAAAAAAACCCCATAATTACAATAGGGGCGTACTTTGATGTTTTTTGAAAATTTGTATTTTTTTTTCCAAATTTTCCCTTTGCCTGGGAAAATCACATGTTCAAAAAGAAAACGTTTTTGGGAAACCCCAATTTAAAACAGTTAGTAACTTGTTTTTTTGGGGCAATTTAAATGGGCTTTGCAACCCTTAGGTTTTAAATGAAGTTAAAACGTTTAAACATCTTCGGGTTCAAGTCCCCATCAAAAATTTTAAATTTTGCCCTTTTTTGGGCCTAATACATCTTTCCCAAATATTTTTCCGGGTTGGGAAATTTTAACAGAACCCTACCCCCTTTCCCGGGTTCTTTGAAGATTGAATTTGCTAAAAAATATTTCAGAAAATCCCGGGCGATCATCCCTCTAAAATAAGGAATTATGACAAACTTTTTATGGAAGGGAAAAAAGAAAATAAATTTCCTTAAAGGTTTTTAAAAACACGGGTTTAAATTAAAAAAAACAAAAAAATTTTTAAATAGCCCAAAAATAAAGAAAACAATTTAAAAAAGGGGCTTTAGACAAATTTGTTGAAAGTGTAAAAGGCAAAGTGTATCATTTAAAAAGGGATGTTTTGGCATAAAAAAAAAATTAAAAAAGTAAAATTTTTGATGATGAATGAAATTTGGGGCGAAAAAAAAAGAAATTTTAAAAATTTAAAAAATTTTCAAAAAACCAAAATAAAAAAGGACAGGCAAATTTTAATTTTTAAAAAAGGAAAATCTATAAAGGGTTGTTAAGGACAAAAAAACAAGGTTCCAAAAGAAAAAAGCAAACCCTTTAGAAAGTAACTTTTAAAATTCTTCTCCCCTTCGGGAAAGAATAAGGAAAAGGGGTTGGAAATCGTGCAGTATTTACAAAAATATTAGTACTGAAGACTTTTTAAAATAAATTTAAAAGTTTTTTTTTCAAACCTTGTTTAAAACCCAAAAAGCAACTGTTTCCCATTGTTTTAAACGGGAAGGAACGGGAAAAATTTTTTTAAATCAAAATATATCTGAAAATGGGGGTTGTCAAGCAATACCCTAAACTCAAAAAAAAATTCCAGGGGCCCATTGAAAAATATCAGCTGAAATGTTAAAAATGGAGCAAAATGTACGGGATTTTTTTGGGAAAATTTTTTAACACTGTTTCACTTAGGAGTCTACCCCCAAAACTGGTCAAAAGAAATAAAAATACCAAATTTCCCAAAAAGGATACCGATAATACAGATAATTCCAGAGAATCTCATTTTTAATTTTTAAATTTCAAAATTTTTAATACAACCATTTTAAATGCAAGATTGTATAACTGGTTAGAAACAAAAAATTTATTTTTTGAAGTCAAGCAGTTTTTCGTGGGGGTTATCCAACATAATCAAAATTTAATTTATATGCTGTCTTTCCAAAAAAATGTATTTTAAAAAAAACCAAAATTAAATATTTTGCATTGTTGTTTTTAAAAAAAAAGCATTTGTTTCTGTTCATCATATAAACTTCTTAAATTGCATGAGAAATAAAGGGTGTGAATGGAAGTTTTTTTGGTTTTCTTTAAAGGGGCAAAAAAATTTTTAATTTTTTTAAAGTTTTTTCGGTGTACGTGAAAATTTTGGTAATTTCCCTGAATTTTTTGGGTGCCCTTTTGGGGGTAAAAAAGGGTTGGTTTTTTTAAGTCCTACTTTTTTTCTGTTTTTAAAATTTAAAACTTGCAAATCAAAAGAATGTAAAGGAAGACAGGGTGTAAAAAATTTTTGGCCAGAATTTAAAATTTTGTTTATATTACTTTTTCTGTAGTGGCTTTACTATCTACAACAGAAAGGCTTACAAATTAAATTTAAATACCTCCAAATTTGAAATAAACATAAATTTAAAAATGTAAAACACTGAAAAACTAAACCCATGTTTTCAGAAAAGGAGGATATTTGGGACGACATAAAAAAGGGTTTTGGGGGGTAAAAACTAGAAGTATGAATATTTTAAGTTTTTTGGGGTTTCCCCAATTTACCCAATGACATATGAAAAGAGTACTGAACATCTAGCATCTAAGGTAAAAAAGGGTATTTCCAAATTTAAAAGGCTTTTTAAAAAACAAGGAAAAGACTACCAAACATTTTTAAAAAATTTTTTTTTGTTAAAGTTTAACCGTTTTGCTATATCTCCTGAAGAAAGGGGGTTTAAAAAAAAATTAATCATATAAAAAAGGGTTTATACAAAGGCTTCAAAAGATTTTAGGTTACCAGTAGAACTCCAAATTTAATTTGGGCTAAAAGTGATTTAGGGAAATTTTCCCCTTTAAAAAAATTCGTTGTTGCGTCTTTAAAGGTTTTGGTTTTGATTAAAACAAATGAAAATGAAAAAAACTGCCACAATAAACTTTTCAATTTATTAGAATTAGACAAAATGGGTAAAAATTTTTTGGGTGTCGAAAATTTAGGGGAAATTTTATTAAGACAGGGTTTTTGCTTTGTTTTTGGTTTTCACAGGTTTTGGGCATCCAAAATGTTTCTAAGACTATTTAAGCAGAGACGGTTTTATCTTTACATACAAGAAAGGTGTCTGGGCCCAAAAAAAGTGTGACCCGAATGAAAAATTACGATCTTTTAAAAACATTTTTTAAAAAGAAAATACGTGTCGACCTGGGTACCCACGTTTTAGGTTTCCCTCTCACAACTAATTTAATGTTCCCTAATTTAAAGCAAATGTACATCGCTTTTAAAAAATCTTCCCCAAAAAATCTTGTCCATTTTTCAAGTCAGCAAAGGGAAAATAACATCAATTTTTTGGTTTTTGGGGTCCTGCATATTCTGATTTTAAAACCCCAATTTCCTTTGGGGGGTTTGCTTCAACCCCAAACCACTTGTTATTACAATTCAAATTTCCCAAAAAATGCATGGTGTCTCAAGGGACATTTTTTTACGCATAACAAAAGAAAAAAGAATTGGCGGAATTTAAAACTGGAAAGATGGTCATTTCAATTTATTTCCCGGGGAAAATGTGTTCTTATTTTAAAACTGGGTTTTAAAGGTTTTGTTGTGTATCGTTTTATTGTGTTGTAAACCGTTTTATGTGTTTGTGTGTTTTTGTGTATGTTTTGGGGTGTGTTATTGTATTTGGGAAAGCAAGTAAAGTGAAAAGTAGCCTTTTCATGCCCATGCTGAGTAAAACTTGAAAAGTGTTGAGACTTCATTTATAATTTAACTTATACAAAACCGCGAATTTAAAGGGGATTTTTTTTGGTTGTACCACCCATAAACAAATTTTCCCTCTTGGCATGACTGTGTTTAGGAGGGCATAATGAGACACTCTTATTTTATGTAAATTTTTTGGGAATTTTTTTTATTACTGGAAAAATCGATTTAAATTTTTTTTTGTTTCCCTTTACTTGTTTTCCAAATCCCCTTTTTCCCCATCCCCTTGAAATTTTGGGGCCCAAGGGCCCAAGTAAAATTAAAAAATTTTAGAGTTTTTAATTTCTCCTCCTTTCAATTTTCCACTGCTACAGTGTGGGTGAAATTTATCCCCATGCTAAAACCCTTTTTTCCCGCTATAGTAAGTTTTAAATTTATTTTAATTTTTTATTTTTCATTCTATAATATGTGTAAATTTTTCCCCTCTTTCATTTGTCTTTCTTAAAAATTTTGGAAATTTACCCAAGTTTTTATTTTTTCCCTAATTAAAAATGTGTAAAATTTTTCCCCTGGCTACAATTTTTCCCCCGCTACAGTTTTTTTTTAAATTTTTCCCCGCTACCATTTTCCACGCCACAGGTGGTGAAATTATCCAAAGCAAAACCTTTTCCACCCATTTTTCTTTTTTTTCATTTTTCATTGCTAAATATTGGGGAAATTTATCTTTTAAGTTTTCATTTGTCATAGAAACAGTATGTTTTAAATTTACCTATATTTCCCTTTTCCATTCTATAATAAGGGTTTTTAAATTTTAACCCATTCTTTCAATTTTTTAAAGTTACAGTATGGGGGGGAAAATTTTTCCCCATGCTTTTATTTTTTATTTCTAAAGAAAGGTGAAAAAGTAACCCAAGCTTTCATTTGTCATAGATACAAAAGGTAAATTAAACCCATCTTTCCCTTGTCATTCTATAAAATGGGGAAATGTACCCCATGTTTTTTCATTTATAAAAATGCACTTTGCGTGAAATTTAAACCATGCTTTTTATTTTTCATTTCAAAATATGTATGAAATTTTTCCCAACTTTCATTTTTCCCAAAATTATATTTGAAATTTAAAACCCCCTACTTTCATTTGTCATTGCTATATATGTGGGGAAAATTACCCCTGCTTTCAATTTTTTTATTGCTTAATATGTTAGAATTATCCCAAGCTTTTTATTTTGCATTGCTAAAAATATTGGAAGTTTATCCAAACCCTTTCCCTTTTTTATTACACCACACCCCAGCCCCCTCCCCCCCCCCCCCCCCCCCTCAAACCGATGTATTGTGGCCCCAAGGGCCCAAAGTACCCTTAAACCAGTTCAGAGTTTTAGAGTTCCTCCACTCTCCTCAATTTTCTCTTCTCTCCTCTCTTCCCCTCTCCCTCTCTCCTTCACTCTCTCCTCCTTCTCCTCCTCTCCTCTCCAGTGAGACAGATAATTAAAGGGGTTACATAACAATCACCTTTTCCCAAATCTCAGTTTGGGAAATTTCCCTTGTCAAAACTTTTCATCTTTTTTTCAATCTCTTTATTTAGTTTTGCAATCTTCCCTTTTTGTTTTTCCATCAAATGACCAAAAAATCCTCATCACTATAATTAAACCCTCCCCCACAATCAAAATAATCATCATCATTTAAAAAACAACATCCTCAAAAGCAAAACCAATGTCCCTCAGAAACACATCCCAAAAAATGATAACCCTTTCTTAGGGGTTTATCTTTCAGTGATCTAAGGGTGTATTGTATTGGGGTAAAGGGTAGTCTCTCTGGATGTCGTCTTCTGTCGTCCTGAATTATTTTGATAGGTGTGTGTGGGGGTGTGTTTTGTGTGGTGAGTGTGTGTGGGGGGTGTATGTGTGTGTTTTTTGTTTTTGTGTATGTATGAAATTTTAAATTTTTTAAATTTTGGTGGTATGTATGAAAGTACAAACCTTTTCAAATTTATAGCATCCCTTTCCTTTCAAAAAGTCAAAAATACAATCACCCTTCCCAAAAATATAACCTCTTAGGTTTTTTGGGGTTGTGTGTGTGTGTGTGTTTTGTATGTTGTGTTTTGTGGGGTGTGGGTTTTTGTGGTGTGTTGTGTTTTTATGTGCCGGGGCACGCGCGCAAATTTTGGAAATTGTTAAAACTATAACTTTGCTATTTTCATGACTGGGGAAAAAGATTGATGCAACCCCTTTATTTTCTTTCAAGAACCAAAAAAACCCAAAAACACGCAAAATAAAATTTCCCTTATTATGATGAAAAATAAAGATGATGATGATGTTTATTAATTTTTGTGTTTTGTATGTAAAAGTATTATTATTTTATGTTTTAATTTAAATTTTGTTTTGTAAAGTAAGTTTTAAAGTAGTTTTGTGTGTTTATTTTTGTGTGAAAGTTTTGTATTTAAAGTATTATTATTAAAGTATGTATGGACTTAAAACGGGGGCAGAGGGAACGGGCCCGTCTGAAAGCGAAAAGTCCCCGGGGGGAAATTGCGGGAGTTTTTAATCCCTTTGGGGCCCCAAAACCTTTTGAATTAGAAAATTTAAACCAAAAGTGGGGGTCGGGGGCCCAGTCTTTTGGAAAAGAAAATAAACCGAGGGCCCGTGGTTTTTACATAAAATTATTCAACCCCACGTAAAAACCCACAGCAAACAAGAGAATTTTTCCCTGGCAAAAAACTGTAGAAAAAAAAAACCCCTCTGATAGGGAAAAAAATGCCGTTGTAACAGAAAAAAGAAAAAAAAAAAGGGTGGGGCTGTTTTTTGGCGACGCCCTCAACCCCAGGGAGAGCACCTAATTTTATGCGGGGAAATCTACCGGACTTAAAGGGTATAAATAAATAAAAAAAAATAAAGAAAGTACCTTTAGTAAAAAATTTTAAAATTTTCTCTATCTGGCCTCCCGTCTCTGTCATCCAGTGCTGTGTTTTCGTCTCCCCTTTGAAATCGTCTTCTCTCCCGGGCGTCTGTTCCCTCTCTCTCTCTCTTCTCTCCTCTTCCCCTCACTCTTTTTCCCCTCCCCTCTCTCATCCCTCCCCCTCTCCCAGTCGGGAATTACGGGGTTTTTAAATGATAACTCACCTTCTGAATCTTTTCATTGCCCCCTTCCAAAAATCGAATTTCCTTTTTTTCAAACTTTTTTTTTTATCTCGCACTCAGTTTTTTAATACGTCTCTCGAAATTTCCTTCCCGAAATTAAAAAAATCTCCCTCACTATAATTACCCACCCCCACCAAACCCCCACCACCACCACGGCTTATCACCCTCACCACCAACAACACAACATCAAACATTTACAAGATCAACATCCCCAAAAAAGCAAAACCATGTCATCAGTATCACATCGTCCCTCATTGATAACATTTTATAGGTTTTTTTTATCTTACAGTTACTAAAGGGGTGGGTTTTTATGTGGGATGTGTGTATGTCGTCTGTATATATGTAGTGTGTTGTAAGGGGTGTATGTTGTTAAAAGCGTTATGTCTTTTTTGTCTTCCCTTTTTGTAATTTTATGTAGTATGTAGTATGTATGTATGAAATTTTGATGTAAGTATGTATGTTGGGATTATTGTGTGTGTGTTGGTGTTGTTGGTGGGGTGTTTTGTGTTTTGTGTTATGTTTTGTATAAGCTGTATTTTTGTCTGTCTGTCTGTATTATTAAAGTATGTCTGTTGTGTAATGTTGTGTATATGTATGAAATTTTTGTAATTATTAAGAAGATGTAATTTTGTATGTGTGGGGTATGTAGTATTATTTTTTAAATTTTTTGTTAAAATGGTTATGTAAAGTATTATTAAAAGTTAAAGTATGTTGTTTTGTGGGGTTTTGGGGTGTGTGAGTGTGGCGCGCGCACCGCGCGCCCTTTGGGCCGTTTTTTGAAATAAACTTGCCATTTTTTTGCATGACTGGTAAGAATGATTTTTATGCAAACGCTTTGATTTGTCTTTCCAAAAATACAGCGCTATACACACGCTAAAATAAAAATTTCCCTTATTTATGATTGATGATGATGAAGAAGAGAAGAATGTGTTTAAAAGTATGTAGAATGTATTTTGGATGTGTATTTTTTATGTATGTATGTATGAATGAAATGTATGTAAAATTGTGTATGTATGTATTTTGTAGTATTGTGTAAAGTAGTATTTGTGAATGGGGTGTATTTATGGATGATGTTTTTTGTATTTTTGGGCTGGATCTTGGGCTAGAGTAACGTGCCTGTTTTTTAGAAACGAAAAATCCGGGGCGGAAAAAGGGGCGGTAGTTTGAATCCCTTTGGGGCCCAAAAATTAAAAATTTGAAAAAAGACCATGGGGTGGTGGGCTGGGCGCTATTTTTTGGATGAAACGATAAACCGAGGGCCCCGGGTTTCATAAAATTTTTTCAAAGCAAAGTAAAAAAACCCACAAAACAACAAAGATTGTCCCCCGGGAAAATTCTGTAAAAAAAACCCCCCCATAGGGGAAAAAATGCATTTTTAGAAAGAAAAAAGGAAAAAAAAAAGGGGGGCCCCTGCTCAGTGGGGAAAGCCCCCCTTTCCCCCGGGGGAGCAGCCTGAATTTCAAACAGAAAATCTAAAAGTGACTTTAAAATGGGATAAATAAATAAAATAAATAAATGTTGAAACACCTTTTTTAATATATATTTTCTCTATCTGCCCCTCTGTCTTTTTCAGTCCCCCAGTTTCCCCTTTTGGGCTGTCTCCTCTTGACTCCCGTCTTTTTCTCTCGTCTGTCTGTCCGGGCTCTCTCTCCCAAATCTCCCTTTAACCTCTCTCTCTCTCAAACCCCCTTTTCCCCTCTCTCTCTCTCCCCCTCCCGTCCCGGGAATTACTGGTGTTTAAATGATGAAAAACCCCCTTTTTGATCTCTCCCTTGCCTTCCAAAGTCGAATTCGTTCATCTTTTTTTTTGAAACTCTCCCCTCATTTTTTCAAAACGTCTCTCGTATTCCATCTGAATGTTTGAAAAAAACCCCACACTATAATTACCACCACCACCACCACCACCCCCGGCTATATCAAACATCCCAAAAATCAACACAATCCCTCATCATTTAAAAAGACAACATCCTCAAAAGCAAAACCCTTTTCCATAACACATCTCATCATTTTATAAAAAAATTTTATAGGGGTTGTAAACTTCCCGTGATCTAAAGGGTGGGATAATTTTATGTGTGTATCTCGTCTTTTAAAAATGTTGTTTTTTATTATGTGGATGTGTGTATGCGTGTATGTCTTTGTCTTTCCGTCTTTTGTTTTGTCTGTCCCTTTTGTATTAGGGAAAGAAAGTAGTTTGGGTTTTGTGTGTGTTTGGGTGTTTTTTGTGTGGGTGTTTTATGTGGTATAAAGCCCTGTTTTCTTTGTCTGTCGTCTTCGTCCCGTATGTAAGTATTATTCTGGTTTAAAAGTGTGTGTTGTATAAGTATGGGATTATAAGTATGTTAAAGTATGTAGTATGTATGTAAAGTATTAAAGTGTGGGGATGGTGTTATTTTTTGGGATGTATGTATGTATGAAGTGTGTGTTTGTTGTGTGTGTGTTGTATTGGCGCGCGCACGCCGCATTTTTAACCCTTTTTAAACTATTAAATTCCCATTGGTTTTCAGACTGTGTAAGAATTAGTTTAGTGCAAGCGCTTTGATTTTTTCTGTGCAAAATACAGCCTATACACAGCGCTAATAAATTTCCCTTATTATTATGAAGGAAAGATAGATTATAAGGGGTATGTGTTTTTTAATTTTGTATGTATTATGTAAAAGGGAAGTGGGTGTAAATGTATGTAAGGTTTTTTGTGTATGATGTTTTATGTTGAAATTTTTAGGGATGTATGAAGGGATGTAAGGGGATGTAAGTGAATGTAAGGGTTTTAGTATGTATGTATGTAAGTATGATATTATGTATGTATTGGGATTAATGTATTATTTTGTATGTATGTATGTATTTATGTAGGGATGGACGGAAACGGTTGGGGCTAGAAAGGGAACGTGCCGTCTAGAAAGCGAAAAGTCCGGGGCGGGAAAAGGCGGTATTTTAATCCCTTTTGGGGGCCCCAAAAATTAAAAAAATTTTAAAAATTTGAACCCGAGGTGGTCTGGGGGGCCCCACCCTTTTGGGTGAACATAAACCCCAGCCCGGTGTTACATAAAATTATTCAACCACTAAAGAAAACCCCCAGCAACCCAAAAGGTTTTCCCCCCGGCAAAAATTTTGTAAAAAAAAGCCACTCTGATAGGGAAAAAAATGCAGTTGTAACCCGAAAAAAAAAAAAAAAATGGGGGGGCTGCCTGTGGGGACGCCCCCATCCCCAGGGAGAGCAGCCTTTAATTTTTATGCAGAAAATCAAAACCCTGACTTAAAGTGAAAAATAAAAAAAAATAAATAAAAGTATGTACACTTTAAAAATATTTTTTCTATCTGTCTCCCCGTCTCGCAGTCTCAGTACCCCGTGTGTCCGCCTCCCCTGGACCTGTCCCTTTCTCCGTCTGTCTCTCTCTCCCCTCCTCATCCCCTCGTCTCTCTCTTTTAATCTCTCTCTCTCCCTCCCCCTCTCCCTCTCCCCTCAACAGGTAAATACTGGGGTTTAAATGATGAACTCACCTTCGGGTCCTCATTTTCTCTTCCAAAATCGAATTCTGTTCATCTTTTTTCCCTTTTATCCCCGTCCCCCCATTTTTTCAATACGTCTCTCGTATTTCCCTTTTGAATTTAGAAAAAAACTCATCCCTATTTTAAAAACCCCCAACCACCCCCAAACCCCCAAACCTTTTATATCAACACACCAAAATCAAAACAATATCATCATTTTAAAAAGATCAACATCCCCCAAAAAGCAAAAAAGTGGCATCATACGCACGTCATCATTGATAAAAAAATTTTATAGGGTTTTTATCTTTCTTTACCCAAAGGGGTGTATAATTTATGGTGTAGTTTTGTCTGATATATGTATTTTTGGGGATGTAATTTTTATGTGGTATGCGTTATTCTTTTTCTTCTGTTTTGTCTGTCTTCCCGTCCCTTTTGCTGTCTTATGTATGTTTTTTGGGGTGTTGGTGTGGTGGGGTTGGTGTGTTTGTGGTGGGGTTTTGGGGGTGTGTATGGTTAAAATGCCCTTATTCCCTTTTTCTGTCCCCGTCTTATGATGAAATTTTGTCTTTGGGGTTTGGTTTTGTGTATAAAGTATGTATGTAAATTTTGTATGTAGGTATGTATGTATGTTGTGTTTTGTATTATGTAAGTTGTATGGGTGGTTTATATTTGTATGTATGTATTATGGTGTGTGTTGGGGGTTGTGTGTGTTGTGTGTGTTTGTGTTGGGTGTGGTTGTTTGTTATGTATTAAAGTTGATGTATGTGTATTTTTTTAAAAGGAAGCACAACATCAAGAGTACCCTCGCTATTTCCTAATTTAGGGAAAATGAAAACCATCCCCATTTTACCAGTAGGAAAGTCCCCAGGAGCAACAACATAAACCCGCAAGCCCGCTCAAGCCAAAGGTTGGGGAAACAGCATCACAACATTTTACAGCTATCTGTCAAAAAAAATTTTGGAAAACAAAACAGTGGCCAAAAAATGGGCACAATCACTCAAACATACCCCCCCCCAAGAAGGGGAAATTACGGGCCCAAAAACCCAAAATATAGAACAATTTACCCATCACCAAAGCCAGCAAAATCATGCTTTAAAGTTAAATTTTTAATCGACTCAAGAAGAGGCAGGGAAAAACACCTTTCGAGGAAAAAATGGGGCCCCGGGCCCGCAGAAACCAAAAATGAAAAATTTTTTTAAATGCCACAACCCGATTTAAAAACATCTTCAAAATCAAGAGACCTGTTTTCCCCAACTTCACGACTTCAAGAAGGGTTTTGACAGAGGATGGGACAAAGGGCCCGTGGGAGGGGCCTCAAAAGTTTGCATTTAAAAAAGACTGGGGCAAACCATTCAAGCACTAAAAAAAACAACCCCAAAACATGGGGTCCTTTTAAAAAATCAGGCGGGGACTAAATTCAAAAACCCCAAAATTTGGGGCCCGCAAGAAAGCCTGTCCTCTCCATCCGTTTTAAATTTTTTCTTTTTGGAAAAAAATTATGAAGAGACCCTCCATCTTCCCCTTAAACCCCTCCAAGGCGGCAGACCCCCCCAACAACTTGCGGGGGGCCGATAAAATTTACCTCAAGGACGGAAGTAACACAGAGCGGGAAATCTTTACGACCAGACTTGAAAAACAAGTGGAAACAAAATGAGATTTAAGGGGACTCGGAGAAAAGTAAAGTACTTTTAAAAGCACGACAACCCCCACCTAAAATTTTTCATTAACGGCCACAACTGGAGGGGGTTTGACGCTTTTAAATACCTTTCGCTACACCACAAAGGGCGGGGGATCCCAAGACCGAAATCAAAGGCAGACTACCCAAGGCAACATCCCTTTCCCTACAAAACTCTCTCCAAAGGAAAAGTAAAGAGATCATTTCCCAAACAAATAAAACACTACAAACCCTAATTCAACTATCCCTGTTTGGAAAATGAAAACCCGGACATTTACTTGCTGAAACAGCAAAGCGAAAACCAGTCATTTGAAACAAAATCCATAGAAAAATGCGGGCTAAACCTGGAAAAGAAAGACCAAAAATTTTTTCCCAAAAAAAATAAAAAACGGGGGCATTTAAAAGGGAAACCCCCTTTTCAACCATTTCAAGAAAAAAAAGCGACATGGACGGCCACGTCACCCGCCAAAAACACCGCCAAAAACAGTCCGGGAGGGAAACACTCGAAGGTGGGAGAAGGGGGGGGAAGACAAACAAGTCATGGGTGGGCAACATCAAGAATGACCAGGATGAATGACCGCACTTTTTTTGCGCAGACCGAGGACCGAAGGATGGGGAGGCTTACTACGCCTAGTCTTTGTATCCCCTCCCCGCCGCCAAGGTCACGGACTGTGATGAAGAGATATGAATGTTTGAAGGGATTTTTTTTAGTAAGGATGTACATATGTATGCACGGGGTTGGGAGGGGTGGGTGTTTTTATTATGTGTTATGTATGTGTTTTATGTGTATATTATTGTAACATTTTGTATGTATTTTATTAGATTAAAGGTGTATTGGCATATTTTCGGGGCGGATAGCTCAATGGTCAGAGCACTGCTTCCCCCCCAGCCAAAATTAACACGTCGAGCGTGTTACCATTTGGGTGGGGGACCGGTTTTCGCGCCTTGGCCCTTCCCTAAAAGTTCCCCCCCTTTCCCCCCGCTGTAAATGGGTACCTGCCCCTTTAAAAAAAGGGCGGGGAAAGGGAAAGAAACCCGGAAGGAATGGGCCCCCGCCCCCCATTTTCCCGGGGGCCAAAAAGTGAGGTCTCTGACGCCTCGCTCCCTTAAGACCTTAAAAATTTTGGGGCTCCTTCCCTTCCTTTACCTTTTTTAGGTGCATGAATGTTTTGTATGTTGGGATGTATTATTAAGGGATGGGATGATTGTAAGATGTAAAGTATGTAAAGATGTATGTAAGTATGTATGTAATTTTGAAGTATGTATGTGGTTTTTTTGTGTTGTGTGTGTTGTGGTTGGTTGTTGTGTGAATTAATAAAATAAAAATAAAAAAATGTATGGAATTTTTTAAACGCCTGAATCTTTAAAGCAACAAAACCAAAAAACGCTCAATTTTATTTTTATACCACTTTTAAGTCACGGCAGATTTCTCTCCGTGAAATTCGGGCTGCTCTCCCCGGGAGAGCGGGAGAACGCGTCGCTAACTTAGCGCTGCGCCACCCTTTAAACCCTTTTTTTTTTTTTTTTTTTGCAGCTGTATTTGTTTCCCTATCAGAGTGGCTTTGTTCTAAGAATTTTGCAGGGACAACTCTCTTGTTGCCGTGGGTTTTTTTACGTGCGCTAAATAATTACGTGTAACACACGGGACCTCGGTTTATCGTCTCATCCGAAAGACTAGCGCCCAGACCACCACTCATGGTCTAATGGATGGGGGAAAAATTCCGGTCCAAACGGGGTACGAACCGCCGCACACTTCAGACCCGGACTTTTTCGCTTTCTAGACAGGCGCGTTACCTCTAGACCACCGATCCATCATGTATGTATGTGTGTATGTGTGTATGTATGTATGTATGTATGTATGCATGTGTGGGTGTATGTGTTTGTGTATGTATGTATTTGTGTATGTGTTGTGTGTATGTATGATTATGTTATGTATGTATGTATGTATGTATGTAATGTGTGTGTGCGTGTGTGCGTGAAACGTATTATGTATGTGTGTGTGTGGTGTGTGTTGTATGTATGTATGTATGTATGTGTGTGTATGTATGTATGTATGTGTGTATGTGTGTATGTGTGTATGTTTGTACATATGTATGCATGTGTGTATGTATGTATGCATGTGTAGTGTATGTATGTATGATGTATGTATGTATGTATGTATGTATGTATGTATGTAGTGTATGTATGTGTGTATGTATGTGTGATGTATGTATGTATGTATGTATGTATGTATGTATGTATGTATGTATGTATGTATGTATGTATGTGTGTGTGTACGTATGTATGTATGTATGTGTGTGTGTACGCATTTGTATTATGTATGTATGTATGTATGTATGTATGTAATGTATGTATGTATGAATGTATGTATGTATGTATGTGTGTATGTGTGTATGTATGTGTGTATGTATGTGTGTGTATGTATGTGTGTATGATGTATGTATTTTTATGTATTATGTATGTATGCATGTATGTGTGTACGTGTTATGTATGTATGTATGTATTATGTATGTATGTATGTATTATGTGTTGTGTGTATGTGTGTGTGTATGTATGTATGTATGTATGTATGTATGTATGTATGTATGTATGTATGTATGTATGTATGTATGTGTGTGATGTGTGGTTTGCATGTGTATATATGCATGTATGTATGTATGTATGTGTGTGTGTATGTATGCATGTATGTATGCATGTGTGTATGTATGTATGTATGTATGTATGTATGTATGTATGTGTGTGTTTGCGTTGTATCATAGTGATGTGTGTATGTATGTGTATGTATATATGTGTGTATGTATGTATGTATGTATATATTGTTGTGTGTGGCATTTATGTATGTATGTATGATTATGTATATATGTATGTGTATGTCTTTTGTTTGTGCATGTATGTATGTATGATTATGTATGTATGTATGTATGTATGTATGTATGTATTTTAATGTGTGTGTCTGTCTGTATGTGTGTGTATGTATATGTATGTATGTATGTGTGTGTGTCTGTCTGTATGTATGCGTGTATGTGTGTGTGTATGTATGTATGTATGTGTGTTTGTGTCTATATGTCTGTCTGTATGTATGTATTTTTCGCATGCATTCATGCATGCATACGCACATGTGTAGTTGTGCATGTGTGTGCGTGTGTGTGTGTGTATGTTCGTGTGTGTATGTGTGTATGTGTGTGTGTGTATGTGTGTGTGTATGTGTGTGTGTGTATGTATGTATGTATGCATGTGTGCGTGTATGGGTGATTTTATGTATGTATGGACGCATCATGCGTGCATGCATACATCTCTCTCTCTCTCCAACTCGCCAGTTTGCGGAAAGGGAAGTAGGATCCAGGACACACTACACTGGGGGACTTTAGCGTGCGCCTCATGGGACTTAGTGACTCTTTGTGATCTCCTGCAGTTTTACCTTGGCTGACAGTGTGGGTGGCAGAGACTTGGCACAAGAAAGGCTCAGAATATCGTAACAAATCTGGACAGTAAAGAGTTTCGTGATTG
Organism: Rapana venosa; assembly: GCA_028751875.1. Lineage (NCBI taxonomy): Eukaryota > Metazoa > Mollusca > Gastropoda > Neogastropoda > Muricidae > Rapana > Rapana venosa. Next base: position 13,848,158 of record CM054150.1, on the reverse strand, counting down.
GCTGTACATTATGAAGATCAATGCCCTGGTTTCCATGTCATGTAACTGTGTCGCGCTGCGATGCTTTGTTGCTGTATGAGCTTATCAGCTTAACGGCAATAAAATGTTGTTATTGTTATCGTTATCTCTCTCTATCTCTCTCAAAAGCACGTGATTATTTTTGTAACTCACCTCTATACTCTTGATGATGTGATTTACATCTTCCTCCCATTCTTTCATCCAACGTTCCAAAATCTGCTGAATATAAGAACACAATAAAATAATATTACTTGAAAGACTACCATCAATTTACATTATCTAAACATACAATAAAGTTCCATAACTGAAAAGAATGAAAAAAGTTCCCATCACTAAAGACAGTTTTGTAAGGTAGTTCACACATTATTTTTAAAAAATCCAACAAGAACAAAAATTCACATCATTTAGAGAATATTATATTTACATTCACATCATTTAAAAGAATACAAGAAATTCACCTCATTTAAAAGAATACAAGAAATTCACCTCCTTACGGTTTGTGTCCTTGTGTGTGGGGATTTTTCTCTCCTGGTTTTGTTATTTTGTTAAATATTTGAAAAAATAAATAAAAACTTAAGAAAAATTAAAGAAATCCACACCGTTTAAAAGAATACAAGAAATTCACATCATTTAAAAGAATACAAGAAACTAACTCATTGAAAGGTACAAAGCGCTTTACAACAATATTTAGATGTATGCTCTCTCTCCCTCACTCTCTCTCATCTCTTCTCTCCTCTCTCTCTCCTCCGTGTGAGCCTCTGTATACCCATATCTCGTACATACACATACGTACGGGGCCTTGCGCACGCAATGCATTTAATTAAATAAATGAAATAAAACCCCTCATCCTATTTCAAGACATACTACAACAGTATACCAACTAGACTCCCAAGGCAAGCAGATCACTACAGTGATTGAATTGAAAGATAAGTCGCCAGCCCTTGAGGCTCTTTATGCTCCAAATGACCAAAAATTCTTTCTTTTTTGAGGGCATGCATAAGCAACTTCTACAATGCTAAGTTAAAAAAAAAACAAGAATAGTTCAACTTGACAATCTACAAGCATTTTTTAAATTATACACACGACAGACGTAACTTTTCTGCGTATAATTATGCAGCGGCATATATTTTTGACTTTAATTATACTCTACTACACTACTTACGACTACCGCTACTACCACTACCACCACAACCACCACTACTACCACTACACTACCACCACCACCTACCAACCAACCACCACCACCACCACTACTACTACTACTACTGGCAACTGCTGCTGCTGCGCTGCTGCTACTACTACTACTACTGCTACTGCTGCTGCTGCTGCTACTTCTACTACAATCACTACTACTACTACTACTACTACTGCTACTACTACTAGTTTTTCTGCAGCTATTCTGTCCATACTACTCCTGCTACTGTTTTGCAACAACTACTGCTGCTGATAAGGAGGAAGAAGAGGATTTTGCTGCTGCTGCTACTTCAACTGCTGCTGCTGCTACTTCAACTGCTGCTGCTGCTACTTCAACTGCTGCTGCAGCTACTCAACTGCTAGCTGCGCTGCTACCTTTCACTGCTGCGCTACTGCTGCACTTCACTGCTGCTGCTGCTACTTCAACTGCTGCTGCTGCTACTTCAACTGCTGCTGCTGCTACTTCAACTGCTGCTGCGGTTGCTGCTACCACTACTTCAACTACTGCTGTTGTTGTTATTAGTATACTAACACTAAAATTGTTACTACTGTCAGTCTCACTACTTCTACCTCTAACCCCCCCCCCCCCCACCCCACTCCCACCCCACCTACCATCATCACTGCCACCCTTGCTGCTGTTGTCAGCGCTGCTTCTCTTACTGTCCTTGTGATGCTATTGCTACAACTCTCATACCACTACTGGGGAGGGGGTTAGCAATAGTGGTTAGACCATTGAGCTCGAGTTTTGACAACCTGGGATCGAGCACAGGTTTGTGCCCCCCCGCCCCCCCCATCCCCCCCACCCCGAGACAACCTTTTTTCGAGGAGCATTTACCGCTGAAGTTATCCTCATACTGATCGACTCCCCCCTGGCCCCAAAGTCTTGCATAAGACTATAGACCAAGGCCCCGTCGTGTGAACCCAATTGGCATAACACTTCGCACGTTCAAACCCTTCCGCCTTTCGGTAAAAGAGGCCATTGATGTGCAAAAAAACGGACGCAAAACTAAAAACGTACACATCACTGGCGTCATGTTAGACATCACCTCCTCCCGAATCGAACGCCAGCTAACCTCATGTGGGCAAAATGGTCACATATTACACACTATCTCATCCTCCGAGCTCTTGTCGAGAAGGAAAAGGAAAGAGCGCGACAGTACTCGCTCGCTGGTGTCCGCAGTTCTCAGAGGTCGGCGGCCGAACTTGTAGGCCACGATGTCGTGAGGTAAAAGCCGATTCCTTCTCCACTTTCGAGTAGGTCTGAAACCACATGGGTACTTACTCCCTAACTTTAAGATGGCATCTGTGGCCTCAGACATTGAAGACCTTTATTTCCTGTTCCAATCGTCCTGTGTCGGACATAATCAGCCAGCACAGCTACTTCAGAAATGTCAGAATTCTTTTGCAATTTTTGTTCTTTTGCAATGTTTTGTCTAATCATCATACGAACTTCCGGGCAGCCAGGTTAATTACCCGCCAATGACAACATGTCCAAGGCCTCCGATTGCCTTCAGCGGTCACAGAAGCAAATCAGTCTGCGAGCACGCATACATTCGCTCTTGTCTTATTTTGTGCTTTTGTTTAGGTCCATTCCAGGATACCACCAGATATCTGTCCACCCCTCTAATCCTGATAGTTGTAGTAACAAGCCATCATCCGATCAAGTGTGAATGGATTATCAGACTCCGGATCTAATCCACCTTCACTTTTAAGTATATTAAATCATCTATGTAGTCCATGGTGTGGTCGGGGATGGCAATCATAGATTCCTGCTTTTCCAAGCAGGGATTTGGAGGGTTCCTTGTCCATTTCCTGGCATATGATTTTGTGTTTGCGAGGGCTGATGTTATCCTGAAAGAGGAAGAAGAGATGTCCCATGGACGAACCCAGAGAAGAGTCAGACAACACGCTCTCTAGTATCTTTTTCAGGCAGTCATGGCGGTCTGCTGCTTTGATACCCTTGTCACTGCTATGAACATGGAAGAGAACTATGGTCAATTCTGGATATAGGTGAGGGGCAGCTTCAGCCATTTTCGTCACAAGGTTTTTGACTTTTCACCCCCAAAAAACCCAGTCAATGTCTTCTGGTCGTTCTGAACACGAACTGGAACAGCCACTGACTTTTACTGACGTTTCCTTTCCCAAAAGGGCAACTGCTGAAACCGTTGGTTTGAATTTTTAACTCTTGCTTTTGGCTTGCCCCACCACCAATTTTCGAAAGTAGCACAGTAACAGTTCGAGATAGCCACCTGTCACAACACTGATATTGACGTCGCCCCAGCGATTTGATCGTGATTTGATCGTCGCCACAGCTGATTTTGATCGGTTAACAGCTCACGACACTGTCTACCACAGCGTGTAATACTCGTCCGTCAGAAGCGAACCTGGCTGGTCTCTTCAGGCGAAGGTCTAGTGTCTCTAAAAAGGATGGATATCAGATCAAATCTGAACAGGTACAGCTCATCAGAATCGTACAGCACAACATCACCATCGGAGTGATGGACAGTCACTTTGCAGAATGCTGTGTTTGGGTTTCTCTCCCTCAGCCGCCTCTGAATGGATCTGTCAGTCAGTGGTTGGACATCACTGTGTATTGCACCTACATCCAAACCTGTGGATGGATGGAGTCAAGGCTTCAGCGCTCTTCTGAAATCACACACAAATTTCGGGTAAATATTTCACTTGATGCAAAACCACAAAAAAATTTTCTTCTATGATTTAAATAACTAGGGAATATCAATTGTGAAGGCAGAAAAATCGGGGGCCCCCCCCCCCCCCCCCCCCCCAAAAAAAAAAAAAGATTTTTTCTTCCAAGAAAGCTAAAATATTATTTAAGGGCAAAAATATATTAACCACAACCATCATCACTATGGGGACGGGATAGCTCAGTGGTCGGAGCACTCGCTTTCCCCCAGCCAAGTTAAGCAGCGTCGAACGTGGTTACCAGTTGGATGGGTGACCGTTTGCGCACCTTGGCTTCAGAAAATTCCCCAGCTGTAAAAAGGTACCTGCCCTCCCTTTAAAGGTGGGAAGGTAAACCAGCCAGGGAAGGAGATGGGCACCGCCCTTAAAACTGGCCCTAGAAAGTGGGCTTGACGCCTCGTCCCCCTACGACCTTTAATATGGGACTCCCCTTACTTTTTCCTTTTATCATCATTACATCATGGCTCACACCCACCAAGGAGGAAGAGGAGGGAGAGGGTGGCCTCCTTCCTAGCGGAACTTGTACCCACAACATGCTGAGCTAGTCTAGATGTCACCTCAAGACTGCCTGTACCACCCCCTTCAGAGCAACCGTTCTCCCAATATTGGCCGAAGCAGGGCAGGATGACCCTTTTCAATATGGCGTATTAGTGCAATTCGAAAGTACCTGTCCACTGATGCAACAGCCAAACTTGTCACTTCTCTCATTCTCTCACGTCTGGACTATTGCAATTCTCTTTTAGCTGGTCTGCCAGCAACATCTATCCACTCCATTCAACGTATACAAAACTCCGCAGCTCGACTAGTTCTCAGAAAGAAAAAATCTGAGCACATTTACCCCTCTCTTGCGATCTCTCCACTGGCTGCCTGTGCCACAGAGAGTAGATTATAAGATCAGTACCCTCTGTTACAAATGTCTCCACAAAACTGCATCCTCCTACCTATGTGAATGTCTTAACCTGTACACTCCTTCACGTTCCCTCCCCTCTACTGCAGATACCTTGTGCCTACGAATATCTAGATTCAACCAATCCACTGTTGGCCGCCGCTCATTCTCTATTTCTGGTCCATCCATCTGGAACAACCTTCCTCTCTCTCTTCGCCAAGAAACCTAGTTATGACACTTTTAAATCCAGCCTCAAGACATATTTATTTCAAACCTAAGACTTCCGCCCTCCTGTTTCATAGCTAACCCATGTTCTATCACCCTGCTAAAGTATACGGGCCTGGCGAGTGTATGTGTGCTTTTGAAAAACATTTGACTATCGAAATTTTATTTCATAAATTTTGTCTGTTTGTAAATATTTGTTGTGTTTAAACTTTTGATTATTTATCATTGATTGCATGACTGTGTAAGATTAGGTTGAATGCATGCGCTTTGATTTGTCTTTGCAAGATATAGCGCTATATAAGTTCCATTTATTATTATTATTATTATTATTATTAATATGGAAGACAGAGTTTCTGGAATGTCACAGTCTGTTTTTATCCCCGTCTTGTCGTGTAATAGATATTGTCATATATACCAAGTTCTATGTTTATAAATGTCATATTGGTAAAACAAAACCTAATGTTGGTAATTTTCTGAATGAACTAAAGTATAAATATGAAATGGAAAAGCTGGAGCACTGCAAACAAATGCAGTTTACTACTTTTCAGAAAAAATGGTTCCAGTACATAAACTTAGTAGAAAGTTGAGTACCATTTCAAAATATTACTAAAATTCTGTATGTAATCTATAAATCTTGTCTTGGCAACGAAAATGATGATTGATTCTTTTTGTACTTTGTGTAGCTAGTAGTCTTGTACGCCTGTAAAATGGACATGATGTCATGTTGTCTGGATGAAAAGTTAATTTGTTTGTTTTGAACTGTATATGCGTGCCAATCAAAAAGATTTTAAAAGAAATATAATATATATATATATATATATATATATAATATATATATATATTTGTGTGTGTGTGTGTGTGTGTGTGTGTGTGTTATGCGAGTTGTGGTTGACTTCAATTTTCACATCTGTTCACTTCTAGTGATATTTGATGCGGGGGGGGGGGGGGGGGAACCCAAATGGAGGGTGGATGTCATATTTAAACAGAAAAAATAGGTGGTGGGTGGTGGCGTGTGGTGCTGTTGGTGGTGGTGGTGTGTGTGTGTGTATGTGTGTGGTGTTGGTGTGGTGGTGCTGTTGGTGGTGGTGGTGGTGGTGGTGGTGGTGGGGTGGTGGTGGTGGTGGTGTGTGTGTGTGGTGTGTGTGTGTGTGTGTGTGTGTGTGTGTGTGTTCGATTTCGATTTTACGTCTGTTCACTTAAAGTGATATCAGACATGGAGGCGGTGGGGGAGGGGGGGTAGGGGCATAATAATAATAATAATAATAATATATGGAATTTATATAGCGCTGAATCTTGTAAAGCAACAAATCAAAGCGCTCAAATAAACACCCAACCCAAATGGAGGGGTGGATGTCATATTTAAAAGAAAAAATAGGTGGTGGGTGGTGGGTGCGTGCGTGAGTGTGTGTGGTGTTTTGTGTGTGGTGGTGGTGGTGTGTGTGTGGTGTGTGTGTGTGTGTTGTTGTGTGGTGTGTGTGTGTGTGTGTGTGTTATGAGATGAGGGCTTTAAGTAAAAGAGATGCATGCTGGTATTAATGCACATTAAAAGACTATTTCACACTATATAAACAGTATGTTGCAAAAACATGGTAAAGAAACACAAACATTAACAAAAAAACACAGAAAAATGGAAAAATGCTTTAAAACTGGAAAATGAACAATTGTGAACTACTTGTAACGGCAGCTGTTAAACAAGCAAAATGTAGATGGCGGTGGTCGTACTTTATAAGAAAGAGCATACTGGAAGTTGCATCAGAGACAAGCATTAATAACTCTGGACTGGTTAAAACCTCCTGCGGAGACTTATCTTGAAATGCTGGTAAAAACTTTTTTAGACCTTGACATTGATACAAAACATGAACAGTGGAAAACTTTTCACCGCATATACATTCTATATTTTTTGCAAATTTTGCTCGAAAGGCATTTAATTTCAATCTGTGGATTAGACAAACAATTTTCTAGTACAGGATTTTCGAAAGCCTTACTGAGGACAAAGAATGTTCTCAAAATCCAGAACAGAACAAGTATGCTGGGGATAGCCAGCCTCTTCCTGTTTCTTTTTTACATGTTTTCAGCAAACATTTTGAAGCAAAGCATAACCTTAATGAAGAAAAAGAGGAATATCTAAAACAGATGAACAGCTATAATGTTTTGGTGCTTTTTTGGCTGCTTTATCTACTTTTTCATTGAAATAAATACCACAGTGAGATGGAACCCAGCAGAAAGTAACATTCAAACCCCTCAGAATTAGAAAATGTACCAACAAATTAATTTCAGTAATAAGGCTCTGCCTATCAATTACTGAGAGACTGTAATGCAGATTTAGAATCTACACAGAACAAAATCTGCAAAACAGTATTGGGGAAATCAAGCAGAAAGTACAAAGCCACCAAAATAGCAGTGAGTTTAGCAGTAAAGATGGAATGATTTTTTCCGATTTGATAGGACTTTTCAACCTTTAAAGTTGGAATGATGAATGCTTCCCCTGCTTCCTTATTTTCAAGAAGGGATCCATCAGTGTATATCTTAAGATGAGAAGGATATGTATCTTCTAGGTGCACATTTATATAAGAGCCAAGAATAAGCCAATTTTCTTCTTTTTTTAAAGAGAAAAGGTTGATATCAAAATATGCTTTTTGAAGTTACCATTTTGGACAAGGTGTTAAAAGAGGTGTGGATTTTTGCCAATCTTTAGGATTAATATTTGACTCTTTGAGATCAGCAGTATATGTGCCAATTGTAGCAAGAGAAGAGATATTTTTAGCTCTGTTAGGAAAATCTTAGTAGGATCTTATTGGAATTTCCGATGCAATATTGTTTTCAACTGTTGAACTTCTTAAGATATACTTTAAAACGGCTAAGTTACGATAATCATCTAAAGGTAGTACTCCTATTTCTCTTGTACGTTCCTAAAGAAGATGCATGAAACGGAACTCCCAAAGCAATCCGGAAAGCTTTACAATCTAAGCTTTGGATTTTGTTCAATAGATACTTGGGGGCACTAAAGAATAATTTTTGACCATATGTTAGTTTAGAACGAACTAGTGATAATGATAACTGTTTTAGAGCTACTGAATCTTGTGCCCATATTTGCTTACTAATTGCCTTTAACATATTCAGACTTCTTCTTGCCTTGTTCAAAGCATATTCGATGTGACAATGCCATGTTAATTAAATACAATAAAGCGAGACTTACCTCGTAAGTTGAAGCTGTTTGTAAATTCTTGCGAATTTATTGTAGACCGGAACGGAGTGCACATGAGAAACTGCGCGCAGCCTACCGCCAGTTTTTAGAGCCTCGAGAGAACACTGTGTCACACTATATATATATAACAGGATCATCATATAATTAATAAACATTGTTATCTTTCCCTTTTTCATTTACTTTGGGTGGATGTCTTACTATTTGCATGGTGTGCAAGAACACTGTGGCAATTCTTCATTTTTTCTATGGAAATGGTTCGTTTGCATGGTATGCATTTCTTTTTACTTGCATGGTAGCATGCAGACCATTGCACGGGTGGGCATGTGCACTCCGTTCCGGTTACAAAAATTTTCGCAAGAATTTACAAACAGCTTCAACTTACGAGGTAATTTCTGCTTTATTGTATTTAATTCTTGCTCTTTTTCCTGTATACCTCCACTACAGGCACATGAGATTTGAGAGCCACAGTGTTTCGAGACAAAAACACCATCAATGAAAAAGAAACTGTCCTACCTTACTTCTGTGTTAGGAAACGCTCCATGATGGACTGGCCCAGGGTTCAGTGTTGGTTCCACATTCTATTAAAAAATTTTGCAAATGTGGAAACATTCGTCCACCCAGCTGCTTTCATTATGATGTGTATTGGAGCATCTGCAAGTTTTGTGCTAAAAGTACTGGCTGCCCTGGTACTGTGCGCTGTGAAGGGGTTAATGTCTATGCCTGCCCTCTCCAGCGTCCTTTTTTAGCCAGCGAGAGATGGTATCGCTACTAGCTCCTCTTTGCGGTGCTTTGGAGAGTGATAAACAATGTCCAGTGGAAATCTGAGCCCTCATTTCTTTTCTTCGTCTAAGGGTTATTCTTTCAATGTGTGAACTCACACAGAGCCTCCTTATCCACAAAAGCCATGAGTTCAATCGGTGATTGATGGGCTCCTCTTCTTGATTGTTTTAATAAACTTTTTAAACTTTAAAATACACATTTTTGCCTCGTTAGTACATATTATCGTTGTCAATTGCAGCAATAGTTTGACACCTCTGACCGACAGCAGTGCAATTAACATCACAAGTTTCTTGTCGGGTTCTTTGAACTTTTGTTTATCCACTGGAACCCACGTTTCTAGCATTTTAAGCAAAATATTTAATCCAAGTTTGGTGATACTTTGGTAGTGGGTTTTCTTTCAAAAACCCCTTCTAAATCTTTTTACAAGTTCATTTTGGGACGAACGTACCCCCTTCTAGTTGCAGAGAAAACAACTTAGCACAGAACGAGCGGTGCCCACAGCGCTATATGAATATCCCTCTTTCAACAGAGATGCCAGAAAATTTACAGCTGTGGCTAGAGGCAGTGAAACTGAATCCACCTGTTGCTCACACGCGTACCTCTTTCGTATGTACACATCATACATCTGTTTTGTTGCAGGTCGCCATGAGGACATGAGAATACTGGTAGTGTCTCGAAAAACCTTGTGTTCTGATTATCCTGACACTTTGCAGACTAACAGAGTCAAGCTTTTCTTTAGTGGGTGTTTCATCCCTTTGACTTGGTTGTGTCAGTAGATTTGTTCCGGCTGACAAGAGGACTGGCCTGGCTGTGAGTTTTTTCATTAGTGCTGGCCAAAAAGGCTGCTTTTTTCCGGCTGGTGCTACATAACCTCTTGCTTTGTCTTTCTTTAACTTTGCCAGGACACGGATAAAATTGCTGAAAGGGGGAAAACAAAAGACATTTCATTACCCCAATACATCTAAATGCGTCAATAGCACATGCTCCTGGGTCGGGGCAAGAAAGACACATATCTGGAAAACGAAAATTTAATTAGAAGCAAACAAGTCAATGTCGGGTTTTATATCTGAATATTCAGGGGCCTCAGAGAGAAGCAGTGAATCAAGTTTCATTCTGTGTCTATGGGGCCCCTGTCTAACAGCCTGTCAGCTTAAAATATTATAAAACCCGGGATGTGGGCAGCAGTGAGCCATATGTTCCTGCTTTCACACCAATGCCAGATTTGCTGAGACACCTTATTCAGCTGTTTTGATCTGTTAGAACCCATGTTGTTAATACAACCAACTGTGCTTGTGTTATCAGACATGATTTTTATGTGAACATTCAGTTTGTCATGCAACAAAGATTTGAGTTTGTCATGCAACAAAGATTTGAGTTTGTCATGCAACAAAGATTTGAGACCAAACAAGACAGCTAATAGCTCCAATGAGTTTATATGTCCTTCTTTGTCTTTCTCACTCCACCTGCCTTGTGTTTGGGCTTTGGTCTCAAACAATCCAAGCACCCCACCCTTTTACCTGAGCTGTCTGTCTTCATAGTAATAGTGGGATCTGATCTCTGAATAGGACCTTTTTTTTATTTATGTTATTGACCACCATTCTAGCTCTGCTTTTCCTTCAGCGATAAAAAACTGCAGACTTATCCCAGTTTCCCTTACTTATTTTAAGTGCAAAACATTGTCTTGTTCAAGTGCTCTGTAGTACAAGGGCCCATTGGCACAGCAGGAAAACAAGAAACCATTAGTCCAATACAAGATGCCAGAGATTTTTGGTAACATTCTTCTGATGAATAATTCTTTCATGCACACAACGTTTCTGTTTCCGTTCATCTGTCAGCATGACGGACTTTGTCTATGAGTTTATTTTGAAACCCAGGTATGTGATTTCTTGCACAGGTAAGAACTGAGATTTCTTTTCATGTACAAAAGAATCCTGTTAGTCTAATAATTTATCGTGTCTGTCACACACTGTACAACTTCTGTTTCAGACTCTCAACATTAAACTATCATCAATGAATGAAGTTATCTGGTGACCCATTTCATGTAAGCATGCTAGGACAGTTTCAAAATTTTTGTGAATTTTCTGGGAATCGGACTGAGTCCCATGGCAGCTGCTAAAAACAGTACAGTTTTCCTCTCCATCTGAATTTCAGTATTTCTGAAAAGTTTCCTCTACTGCTATAGAATAATAGCATCTCTCAGATCAATTGATGCAAAATAAAAATTTTGCGTCACTAGATCCAAAGCTGTGTATTGTTTCCATTTTAAAATTTCTTATTTTCTACCTTTTCTTTTAGAGCTTTCAGATTCAAAATCATTCTGAATGACCCATCTTTTTTCTCCCTAAAAAAGATAGGTGAGACAATTTGTCCTGTCCTGCAAGGATTCTTTAATTACACCTTTGTTCAACAGGTTTTCTATTTCAGAGTCAATAGCATATTTTCATGTTTGTTAAATGACCTTTGTAAACTTTGCTTTATATCTTCTGAGCAATCATCAAAATGATTTTAATTCCTTCAACTGTTTCAAGTACATCAGGGTCAGAAGTTAACACATTCCAGCAAGACAACTTTTCCTTTAATGCTTCTGCTTTTAAATTTATCATGTTTGGGCTTTAAGAAAAGCACACAGAGAGGGAAAAGCAAAGTTCAAATTCACTAACCTTTTTTCCAGAAGGGGGGGTGTTCAGTCGGGGATCGAGTTATGCCAGTGCTGTTTTTCTGACCCTTCTTCCAAAAAAATCTTGTTTGTCTGCCCCCGCCTCCATGGCTTCCGGCCTAAAAAAAAAGCTGAAGTTTTTTGTTTCTGCCATGTGGTTTACTTTTGTTGGCCACGCATGCTCTGACCCAGTTTCTGGGATCCTGTACTTCTTTCAATGCTTTGTGAAACTCGGCGCCGTACAGTAGTTTTGGTGTCATGGCAACATGCGGTGCACATATGCCAGAGAGTTCACGGTGTAGGCAGGGTCGGTGCATTTCTCTCCGTTTCTGGGACAGGTCATGGTTGGCATGACCCGTGAGGGCTAGGGCATCTGAAAGATAGGCTATGGGATCGGGCGTTCACCCCGTACTTTAGCTGCCTCCTGCCCGAGATGGTATCTTTACTTTCAGAAGTCAGTCGTGCAAAGCGTTAAACGCTATGGCAGCTTTTGACAGGGTTTTTTGTGTATTTGCCATCCTGACATTGTCTTTCATGAGAAGGCTTGAGAACAGAAAAAAACTTCTGGTTTGTTGGGGAACGCCCAGGTAAGAACAGTTTTGGGAATAGGGTACTTGGCCCAAATTTTTCCCCCAGTTTCCTGTCTGGGAGTTTTGATCCAAATCTGGACTAAGCGCTTTGCCCGTTTTTCAGAAACAGGTGGCCCTTTTCCTCATTATCATCAAAGGATGATGCCATTTCAGCGAAAATGTCGTCATCTTTATCCTCATCCTCTATAGATTCTGCCATCAGTTCTTTCTCCAGCTCCTCTGCCCTCTCATCAGAAACACTGTCAGTAACAGTTTCTGAATCGCTGCCTGCCTTCTTTCTTTTCCCTTCATTTTCCACAAGGGGTTCTATGTCTGAGCCAGCGCTCATTTTTCTCTTCGGGGAGAGTGCGGTGCACTTCTTTCCAAATTTTCCATTCTTCTAGAGAGATTTTGGACAGTTGTCAAAATATCTCGGAGAGATGGTTCCCTTTCAGTAGAAATGACAGTTTGTGGTTCTTCTTCATTAGACAGATCCATCACCAAATCCGGGTCACTAGAGTAATCAGCAGCATAGACCTCCATTTTTTTTTTTTTTTTTCCCCCACAGAAACTTATCCACAATACAAAGTATTTTTACCAGCACTACAAAACCAAACCAAACAGGTGGGGATAAATGAAACAGTTTTTAAAAACAATTCAAAAGAAACCAAGAAAAGGGTAGGACTAGAACTTTATTATAGCTTATGCTCAGATTCCTGATAGTGATGGGCATTGCCGACACAGTGAGAGGCGATATGATAACACGTCTGGTCAGTATGGTGGCTAGGCACGAAACTGGCGGTAGGCTGCGCGCGGTTTCTCATGTGCCTGTAGTGGAGGTATACAGGAAATGAGCAAGAATTTTGAAGTAAGTATGATACCTAGAAATTTTACCATAGGCTTATAATCCAGAACATTTTCACCAATCTTAAAAACAGGAAGTTTAGGAGGATCAGAACCATTATTAAAAGCAAAACCTGTGTCTTTTCTGTAGAAAGACCTAACCCATTTCCCACCATATACTTATAAATTTTATCCAGTTCAAGCTGGTATAACTTTCTAACATAATTCAAATGTTTTTTAGGTGTTACCTTTTTCATTGTTACCCTTTTCCACATACTAAGGTCATCAGCATATTAGACAAGAACAACATTATCAGAAACAGATTCAGGGAGATCATAAAGTAAAATATTAAATAAATAGGGCGCAATCACAGAGCCTTGAGGTATACGGTATAATACCCATTTGTGGAAATCTAAGTGTGGAGTAAGTATTTCCAACCTTTGCCTGAATGCTTCTTCCTGTGCGAAAATTTCTAAAACAAGAAAAGATGAAACCTGACAATCCAATACATTTTAATTTATATAACAATCTAGCATGCCAAACTTGGTTATAAGCTTTGTTTATGTTAAAGAAAGATACAGTATTTTGTCTTGTGTGTGTGTGCACGCACATGTGTGTGTGCATGCATGCGCGCGTGTGTGTATGTGTGTGTGTTAGGTAATTAATCTAAAAATGTGTATGCTTTTCCATTTGATTTCTTTTCAAGATTTCACTGTAACAATATTCTAAACCGTATGTCATGAGCAGATGGACCAGTGCATTAAGGGGTGCAAGTCAGAGAGAGAAAGAGACACAGAGAGAGAGAGAGAGAGAGAAGAGAAGAGGAGAGAGAGAGAGAGAGGGAGGGGAGGAGAGAGAGGAGAGGGGAGAGAGGGGAAGGAGGGAGGGAGGGAGGGAGAGAGAATGGGAAACTTTGAATGAATGAATGAATGAATCTTTGTTTCCCAAAGGGTTTGCAGAGTAAGTATTCATATTCCTTTTTTTTTTTTTTTTTTCTGGCCCTTGCCCTGATTAGGGGATATCAACAAAACACACAACCCCACACACCACACAAGGCAAACCTCAACTACAAAAAACGACAACTAAAGTTCAAAAGTTATGATTTTAAGAAAGAATATAATGTGTATTCCACAAAACACAGTCATAATCCCCAATAATATAAGCTTGAACATTCATGTCAAAGAGATACAACGATTATAATAATTTTGAGAAAGGAGATAGATATGTGTTCAATAAACACACAATTCCCAACTGGCTTGAACATTAATATCAAAACAGATACATTGATTACAATTTTACAATTTATATAGAGTTTAGAGAGAGAGGAGAGAGGGGGGAGAGGAGAGGGAGGGAAGATGAGAGAGAATTTAGAGAGAGAAGGGGGGAGGGTGAGAGAGAGGAGAAGACAATTTTTTTTGTAAAAGTCTGTTAAAGCCATTTAAAGGGACAGTGGGAAGGGGACTGGGCACAACACGTATTTTCAGAATCAGATGTATCTTTTCTCAGTCCAATTGGTGAATGGCATGGATTCCACGAATTGTGAAGTGTTTTAATTCGAGTGAAGGTGCCTCACTTTCGCCAATTCCTATGGGGAATAGGGGGGGGATGGTAAAACTAAAAAAAAATCATTTTTATACACCCGGTCTGTGAAGGGTTCCTGTCCCTAAATTTCCCTTTATCCGGTTACTCTGCTCTTTCCAACATGTGAAACCTACTGACAATATACTTAAACCCCTGTTTGCTTCTCCTCTCTCTCTCTCTCCCTCTCTCTCCTCTCTATCTCTCTCCCAATCCTCTCTCCAACACACACATTTCACAACTTATGATGGGAACCACCCCACACAACAACAGCACGAACACACACACCTCACAACAAAACACACGCACGCACCACACACGTGACCATCACACACACATCACACACCGGCACCACGCACAAGGTGTTTTCCCCACTTCCACACCACACACAACTCCCTTTACAGGCACCCCTCTCTTCTAACCAAAAAAATTGATGCACATAAACATGAAAACATCCATCCAGCACTATTCCTTATTACGTTTATATCCAGGGTCCACACTAGCCTTGGAATAAATTCCTCTGAAGTTCCCGCCCGTTCTTTTTTGCAAAACCTAAGACAAGAGGGTTGTAATGCACTTTCCCCCCAATAAAACGGAAAAATCATTCTCACTTTCAAAATGTTGTAATCATAATTAACATCAGGTACCCCATTAGTCCTTGTTTTAGGACTTCCCTGTGATTTCTGAGGGATCTGTTTTAGCCACCACATAGTTTTTTATAAGTCTCCATGTTAGCTCTGCTTTCCCATTCTTTATTATATTCGTTTATTCTGTTCTCCCTCATCGTAATTCGGTACAGGCCTCTAACAGGTCAATTCCACTTGTTTTCAGCCCACTGTGTCAGCCTTTCCAACACTGTGACTTCCCCCCCATGAGACGGCGTAATTCTGTTTTGTGGGAAGCCGCAATGCGAAGGCATTGTGGTTTGGAGAGGCTTGGGGTGTTGGTGTGGAGAGAAGATGGGTGATGGGGGGTGTTGGCATAAACAAACTTGGCCGAAGTTTCGAATGGAACAATGCACTTGCATTGTTTTTTTGCCTTTCCTCTGTCTGTCTCCTCCTCTGCCCCTTTTCCCCCTTGCCCGTTCCTTCCTCTGTCTTCGTCGGTCCTGTTGGTTCTGATGGCGGCTTTCTGCGAAGTAACCAGGTGTTTGTTGCCTGCCATGTTCCCATCACTTGAGCCCGCCTTCGTTCGAAGCCAACAGTGTTTGCTCGCCTTTCCACAGATTTCATGGGGATGCAGTGTTGTTGCGCAGGGCACCTAGCGTACTTTTCCGCGTTGTTGGTAACCCAAACTGGCATGGTGCTGGTTTATTTGGCAATTTAAACACAAAATTTACGCAGCAAAATTACGCCCTGCAGGAGAGAGAGAGAGAGAGAGAGGAGAGAGAGAGAGAGAGAGAGAACCGAACTCAAAGATTTATTCACAAATAAGGCCTTGGCCCATACATGAAGGGGGGGTTGCCAAACTGCTTAGTATTTTAGTGAGAAAAATAAGTAACACCAAAAAAACAAAATGTTCATGTATACCCACAACTACCACAATAAAAATCAGTTCTCAAAAAATATGACTTAAGAAACCAAGATATCTCTTATTCTTCAGGCTTTACACAAATATAAAGCAAGGCTGCGCACAATCTCAGGGTGACTAGATGCCATGAGTAGACAGTATGTTCTTTCGAGCCAGAAGGCCCATAGAGCCGGAGCTTATCCCGGTTTCTGTAGCGTTAAGCGAACTGATGGTTTTTCACCACCCCTGTGACAGGACGCTAGTCTGTCGCCAGATACTTCCCCAGCAGAGCTGGTACCCACTTGTACACCTGGGTGGAGTGAGGAAAATAGGAGTAAAGTGTCTTTCCCAAGGACACAACACCGAGCCGAGCGGGGATCGAACCCGCGACCTCTGGATCACGAGTCGACCGCCTAAACCACTCGACCACGGTGCCTCCCTATGAGTAGACAGAATCTAAATAAATTAGGTTGTCTACTATACTTTACTGGAATGTAATTCTGTCTTACATCTTCTAATACTGGACAGCACAGCACAAAATGAACTTCATCTTCCACTGTTTGCTTACATAATGGGCATAACAACCTGAGGTCATCATCATGTTCTAAACATCTAAATTTATGAACTTTTGTCCGATACACAAGTCTAAATTTAGAAAATAATCCTTTTCAAATGTATGTCCATATCAAGCATTAGATAAGGTTTGACATCGTGTGAACTAATAAATGTCTGTACATTTGAAATCTTTCACTGTTTTGTATATGACCACTCCACTGCTGCCAACGGCAGTCAATCAGTCTTTGCCTGAAAACCTTGATAAACTCTCTACAATTTCCGACACATTAATTGAGCCAAACAAACCCAAAGCTAAGTTCACATAAACAGGTACGTATTTGTGAAGCCCAGGTGCTTTTCCCCTTGACATCTAGATCATAAAGCATCTTGTAAGACTTAAAAGGTAATCTGCACTCATCCATATGCAGAATCTCAATCCAATACCTAATGCATCATCATCATCATTAGCCATTACACCCAGCGGTGTGTAGGGCAGCAACAAAGCGCTTCCACTCCTGCCTATTCTGGGCCAACCTAGTCACTGATCCCCAAGAGTGCTGCATGGCCTTCATCTCACTTTCTACAGTTCTTCTCCACGTTGCTTTTGGTCTTCCCTTTTTTTCTCCTTCCTTCGGGTCCAGTGCAATGCTGTTCTTGTGATGACTGTGGGGTTTTTTCAGAGAATGTGCCCAATCCACTTCCACCGTCGTCTGGTGATGATGGTTCCCATGTCTTCTTGCCTGCATTTTCCTAGTAGGTCTTCATTGGAGATCTTCTCTGGCCAAAAGATCCGGAGAATTCTTCGCAGGCATATGGTGTGGGAAAGGGTCGAAGTTTGGTAAGATCCGCTTCCGTCATCCTCCAGCACTCAGAAAACCGACAGGAGCGTAGACACAACACAGCTCTGGTATAGCTTCAGCTTTGGGGTTGGTGCTGTAAATGAGTTGATCTCCAGATATTGTTCATTTTCCCTAAACACATTCCTGGGCCCTTTCCCAGTCTGTGTGGATTTTTCTTCTTTTGTGCCGCCCTCTGTTTGATTTAGCTGCCAAGGTTGTGAACTTGTCTGTCTGGCGTAGGTCAGTTCCATTCACTTTCACAGGGGCTGGTGTGTTCACATTGAGCGACATTGTCTCTGTTTTCTTGGTGCTAATTCAAAGCCCCACTTGCTGTCCGAATGTTTGGAGTCTGCTGGTCTTCTCCTGGATATGTTGGTGTGTGTGGGACAGCAGCGCCAGGTCATCCGCAAAGTCAAGGTCGTCTAGTGTTGAGAACAGGCTCCAGCGAATCCCTCTTGGGATGTCTTCTGTCGTCTTCCTCATCACCCAATCAATGGCCAGATTGAAGAGAATGCATCTTACAGCAGCATTAATAGAGAGAGGATATCTATTGGTTTCACTATAAACAAGATCATTAGGTGTACGTCTATCTAAGCCTAAAAACTGCTTTAAGGCAAAGAGGTGTACTGATTCACAGTGTGTTACAGCTGCATCCAGTCCCCAAATTTCCGCGCCATATAACACAGTGGGTTGTATTTGTGCATCAAATATCTTAATCAACAAGTCAAAAGCATTATTGTTCAATAATTGTAATTTTTTTCAAAACAATTAACAAGCTTCTTTTACCTCGACTTGCCAGATCTTTACATGCAGTTGTAAAACTAAGCTTTGTAGAAAAACAGATTCCTAGATATTTATATACATTAATCACAGGCATGACTTTTCCATTGTACAGCCATCGTGAGCAGCTAAATAACCACCTTTTCTGAATACAACTATGTTACTCTTATTCAGATTAACCTTAAGATCAAGTGCTGTTGCAGCACTGCTTAAGCTATTCAGCTGCTGTTGTAAGCCTACAACAGTTTCAGATAGCAGGATGACATCAGCAGCAAGCAGAAGAATAAACAATTCTGTGAAATCCTGGGGGAAAGTAGCACCATGTTTACCCTTATTAATGACTTCTATGGCTAACTCATAATGAAAACAGAAAACAAAAGAGGGCTACATACATTACCCTGTTTGACTCCAGTGGTGCAGTATATTATGTCCGTCAGCTTAGATCCACATCTTACTCTGCTTTTGACATTCTGATACATAGCTCTCAAACAATGTAATTATTTACCCTTCACACCATTTTTCAGGAGAATAGGCCATAACAAGTTTCTATTAATAGAATCAAATGCCTTTTCAAAGTCAATAAATGCTACATAGAGCTTACGGTTATGAGCAAACTATTTCTGGATAAATGCAAGTAGAGTAAACATATGATCTATAGTGGAATAAAATAAAGGATAAAGGAGTCCCATAACCTATAAGGTCGTAGGGGAGCGAGGCGTCAGAGACCTCACTTCTCTAGGGCCAGCATATTGAGGGCGGCGCCCATCTCCTCTCCCTCGCTGCTTTACCTTCCCTGACCCTAAAGAGGGCAGGTACCCATTTACAGCTGGGGGAACTGGGGGAACTGTACTGAAGCCAAGGCGCACAAACGGTCACCCATCCAACTGGTAACCACGTTCGACGCTGCTTAACTTGGCTGGGGGAAAGCGAGTGCTCCGACCACTGAGCTATCCCGTCCCCAGTGGAATACCCTCTCTTAAAACCAGCTAGGTGTTCACCTGTAATGTTGTTTTTCTTAACCCATTCCTGTAACCTATTATTAATGATGGTACTGTACAGCTTACTACTTATATCACTAAGAGAGATTCCCCTGTAGTTATTAGGGTTGTCAACATCACCTTTTTTGTGTAATGTTAGAATGATAGATTCAGTCCAGTTATCTGGAAAAAGACCATTATCAAAGATTTTGTTGAATAATTTTAGCAGAAAAAGTACAACATTTTCACCACCATTTTTTTTAGTAATTCTCCAATGATGTCATCAGGACCAGCTGCTTTATCATGTTTAAGTTTTCGAAGTGCCAATAATATTTCATCTTTAGATATGGGACGATCATAATCTTCCTCAGTTTCTTCATAGTCACCATCAGAGTTCATGGAGTTGTCTATCTCTTGCAGGGTTTTGAAGTGGTGCAACCATCTGTCAATGGATATATTATTCTTTGGCTGACTCTTTCTAAATGAAGCCTTCTTAATACTCTTGCAGAACTGAACTGGAGAAGTGATGGAAGACAACATATCTGCAAGTAATGTTTTGTTATACTCTTTCTTTTTCCTTACAAGCATGTATTTATATTCCCTTCTTGTGATACAGTACAAGTTTTGTCTTCATTCTTTACCGTTTTACAGTAAGACTTCAAAAGTTTCTGACCCTACATTTTATTCTTTTACATTCATTATCAAACCATGTATCATTTGATAGACATTTATTGATATGAACCTGTTTCTTCATACATACAGCACTGGTTTTTATGAGATCATTAAACAAATCTAGAGCTTCATCAATGTTCTCATCGATCATCTGGAAGGCTTTTAAAAATTGTTCACACATGCTCTCTTCACAGAGATTTTCTTTATAAACTGTGAGTTTGTTTTCATCCCACACAAACTTTTCCACAACTGCTGGCTCCTCAGTTACCGCATATGTATCATATACTGGATTAATATGTAATTCAACAGGAAGGTGATCAGAATCAACGCTCAGCAACAAACAAACGACATGAGTCAAAAATCTGAGAGAACAAATCATCTGACACTAAAAAATAATCATTAACACTGCATCCTCCATCAGAAATGAATGTATAGCATCCTAGTTGGTCACCATTACACACACCATTTATAATTTGTAACCCAAGAGCAGTGCACATATTCAATAATAATTTACCATAATTATTGATAACAGAATCTTCAGAATTACGATTACTACTGAGAGACTTGCTTTTACTATGGGAATCTGAATTAAAGTCATTTGCTACATAAGAAGAAAAGTTTGATGTCCTGCTGTTTAAATCTCCAACAGTATTATATCTACTTCATCCAATGTCACCACACAGTTGACTAAACATTCTTCCAGCATAGCAATTCCATTATCATTGTCAAACATGTTATAAAATGGTGAACCTTCAGGTGGTATATACATACATACAAGTAATACATTCCTGGAAGTACACAACAAAGATTTGTCAAAGAGAGAAAAACACAAATGTTAGAATAAGGAACATCCAAACATTTCACAAAGGCAGCTAACTCATACTTTATTAAACAAACTAATCCACCAGATCGTCTCCCTTGATGACTAACTTTAATTGCCGACCCACAGAAGGCCTTATAGCCACTAAAAACATACTGGCTGGATATTTTCCAGGAACGTTTCTGACAAAGAAATAAAATCAAAGCTACACACATAAGATACAAAATACCTGTCAGAGAGTTTAGAAAGCAGCCCATTTACGTTCCAAGATTTAAAAAGAAAATGTTTTATTTGTTTCCTTTTTATTGCTATGATTCAATGCGTCTACATCATCTAAACTGACACTATCACTATTTATATTGATGAGACTAGAAACCAAGTTAATGCTATCATCAGTACTGCCATTATCATTTATTAACAAGGGCTCTTTATTGGAGGGCTGACTACAACCAGACAAATCCTGGGGGACAGATGTTAGGCCTAAGCCTAGTACACCTTGGTCAGACCTGTCTTTGTCTTGCCTCTTAAGGCAGTTGTGTCTCTGTCAGCTACACAGCACAAAGGGGTATTGTGTCACGCTCCACAGCACAAAGCCCTATTTTGTTCTGACTGACTCAGGCCCAACTTATGACCGGTGTTGGTTCACTGTTTGGCCTACCCTGTGAATTGTGTCTAGGGACAGATGTGTGCATGGGCCGGCCAAAGAGCTATTCCTTTCTTTGGAGATCATTGAGGGTCACCTTTTTTCCGTTTATTATCAGATGGTCAAAAACCATTCTTACTGGTTTCCCCTCTACTCTAGCGCTCCTTAAATATGGGGTCAGTTTATGCCTAATTTCCCTAACAGACTGAGAAAAATCTTCATCTACAAAAGTACTAGAGCCTTTCAGGCGAGATTTTGCCTTCATTATTCTAATCTTATCCTGATAAAAACAGCATCTGGCAATAATAGGAGAGTTAGCTTTAGAATTGATACGGGCCACTCTATCAAACTTTACATCCTTGACATCCATTTTTTCAGAAAGAAGATTTTTCACAGCTATCTCACAGTCAGCACCACTCTCATTTGTTTTCTTCTCTATGCCATGAACAATAATGTTGTTTCGCCGTGATCGTCCTTCTGCATCGTCTGCCTTCTTTTCTAGCTTATCCACTCTTTCCGTCAGTTCTGTATTTGTCTGTCGTAGTTCTGTTTTCAGTTCTGAGATTGTCTATGTCTCTTCTTAGGTCACACATTTCTTCTTTCAGAGCACCAACAACACTGTCTGTCAACACCTGAATCTCTCTTTTGAAACTGTCCACAGTAGACTTCAACAGATTTTCCAGCTTCTCTATTTTGACAGTCATCGTGTTCATCGTCAGTTCCTGGGGAGTTGCTGCAGGATTATGAGGGGGTGGGTCCAGGGTTGGTCTCCACGTCACCACACCGCAATAAAAGTCCCCCCCCCCCCTCCCTCAAAATAGATAGGTGAGGGTCAGTCCTAACAGGACACAGTCTCGCCCACTTTTCAGTGTCAGGATGGAGGTATGCATGGCAGATTTGAATTCTGCCTGTTTCGACATGAAACAGGCAAATACTGCCACAAATGTCCCACAGACAGCCCTGTACAGTTGCATTGAAATTCCCATCCTCCTGATCTAACTACATGCCAACAATGAAAAACTAAAACCACTTAGAACTAGTTACTTTTCACAAAAATACCAGAGCAATTTCTCTACCTCTTCTCCCTCACATCACGTCATGCCCCCCACCCCCCCAAAAGAGAGAGAGAGAGAGAGAGAGAGAGAGAGAGAGAGAGAGAGAGAGAGAGAGAGAGAGAGAGGAGAGAGAGAAGAGAGAGAGAAGAGAGAGAGAGAGAATGAATGAATGAATCTTTATTTTTCAAGGATAACAGAATAAGCATGCGCATACTTACTTTTTTTCATCCGGCCCTTGCCCTGATTAGGGACTATCAACAAAACAAAGGTAAAAATCTTACTATAACAACGACAACATGATTTTTACAAAAAATTAGATATTTACTAACTAACTTGAGCATCCTACTGGCTACGTCTGTGCTCTCTACCTAGTCAGAGATATGCTAGCACGGCCTACCATATGTTAAAATCTCTGGATGAAAAAGGCAAAACAACTTGGGTTACACATATCAAAAATCTCCTTTGATCCTCTGGATTCGGATATGTCTGGGTCTTTCAAGGAGTAGGAAACCATAAAGCTTTTTTACGGGAATTCAAACAAAGAATGATTGACTGCTTCATACAACAATGGTCAGAAAAAATAACCAGTAGACCATGCTACAATCTATATAATTCCTTCAAAGGTATATTAACCTCTTCACTGCCCAGTGCAAGTGCACCCTATATGCCGGGGAATAAAATTCTTATGTACCACTGCTATGTTCATATCCCTCTTACACAGAAACTACTACATGAATATTCCTGATAGTCTACCCATTGACAGTATATATATCGTAGATTACTTCAAGGCAAGCTCAAATTAGTTAGCATGATATTTTACTGCGAAAATATATTTAAAATGTAAAAAATCGACCATAAATACGATTTCTTCATCACCACTGTCATTCTGAGTACCTCCGATCTCAATAATATCAAACATAAGTCTAGGCCAAATCTCATCCTTTGTTTTTTTTAAATGCTCGATCAGCTGAATCATACACGATCGTTTTCATCACTGTTAGGTAAATCTACAGTTTTATTTGCCACTTTTACAGCTGTGTAAAGTTATTGATGCCTTCAACAAGAAGTGTCCGCAATTTTGAACAAGAACTTCCCAAGCAGTCATGCATAAAAACACAAAATACGAGCGAAAAAACCATCGTTTTTGCCACAGTTTTTGCAGCTCCATGTTGCCAAGCAACAGGAGAGAGACCTCCATTAATTTTGGAGTTCTTTCCCTTTAACTGTAGTCAAGGAAGCAGGCTTGTTTACTTCAGTTCGACACCCCGACACCCCGGAAATTTTCCGGGGCTAAACGTGCACCCTATACGCCAACAACCCGGAAAATTTCCGGGGTAAGGCAGTCTAGTGGTTAAAACCAGAAAAATACATGAACTTGATCACTTCCAGATATGTACGTACTATGTTTACACGCTTTAGATTGGGAGTAACAGAACTCAATAGCAACAAATTTAGGTACACAGCAGACAGTAGCTCTATGGCTTGTCCTAAGTGCAGTCATGCACCTGAGGATGAAATTCACTTTCTTTTCTACTGCCCAGCATACACTGAGTTGCCACACACCTCCCCTTCAAGCAGAAAAATGACTCGTTTATGGAAATAAAAGCCTCAGTTGGTTCCTAAATGCAAGCCAAGCTAAAAAACCACCTTGCATTTGCTCGACAGTGCAAAGCATTGAAGGAAACGGACGAATTGCTGAGAATCCGTGCCGCTTCGTCTGCTTCGCTGTCAACATCAACGCGTATTGAGGGTGTTTTTCTGAACGAGAAAGCTTGTACTCGGCCCAAATATGAACCATATCAGGCAGTGTGTAAAAAAAAGTTGGAAAAGGCCAGTGCAGAGCCATCTGGTAACTGTCACGAGCAGAAGTTGCTCCCAGTGTAAACACACTTTTAGCGTCAGAGCAGAGGAAAAGAAACCACGTGAACTAGCTGCTCTGTGTATTCATGTGTGTAGTGTTTCACCTGTAAGCAAGCTGTCGAGGGGGTAGAAGGTTTCCTAACTTAGAGAGGGGGTGGAGAATACAAGCTCAGAAATTTTATTGGTGGATATTTTATTTCTGTAGCATCTAAAATATAAATCTAATGTGTGTGTGCATGTGCATTCATGAGTGAGTATTTGTGTGTGTGTGTGTGTGTGTTTGTATGTGTGTGTGTGTGTGTGAGTGTTTTCATTCATTTCTACCTGTAATTATTTTAATGAGACAAAACAAGAAGATACTTATGTGATTATGGACAGAAGTATTGGGTAAAACTGTATGACCGAATGAACAGTTTTCAGAAAAAGATTCAGGCTGAAATGAATAGGTTCAAATGGAGTGGAAATCAGCTTTCCAGTGTGTTGTTTGAACAAATTCATTATATTAGATTATAGCATACTTTCCATGCAAGTATACACAAACACTTACATATTATATATGTATGTATGTGTGTGTGTATGTATGTATGTGTGTGTATGTATGTATGTATGTATGTATGTGTGTGTGTGTGTGTATGTGTGTGTAATTTGTGTAATGTATGTATGCATGCATGTATGTTTATGTGCACTTGAATACACACACACAGACACACACAACTCCTAAAGTAAACTATAACTAGTATAAGTAGATCTTTATCTTGATCCACTTTATGAGCACACATGGAGTTTGAGGCAGTCCTGTAGTGTGCTTGGTGGAACGCGACAAGCTGCAATACCTTCAGTGAGCTTTCAACACCCCTGAGCTGTGAGAAGTAGCATATCTACTACCTCATGCCTGTGTATGAGAGACTGACAAATATGCAGCTGCTTCAAAGATGTGGTGCTGGCTAAGACTCTAGCCTCAAAACGCACTTATACTCTACTTGAGATCTTCCCCCGTTATATGTTCCTACTTCTCAATAGCTGCTTTCACCTCCACGCCCCCCCCCCCCCCCCCCCCTCCACCTACTAAGTGTGTTGTGTATGTAAATTTGATATTTGTTTATCTTGATATTTATGGATGGTTGCATGCGTGTGAATGATTTGAATGCAAGCACTTTGATTTGTTTACTTTACAAGATTCAGCGCTATAGAAATTCCATACATTATTATTATTATTATTATTATTAAGACTCAGAGTGCCTGAACATTCTCATGGAATTTGTCATTCCAAGGACAAGTTTACATCATACCAGTGAGTTTTCTTCGCAGTCTTGACAATCATCCATGAGTTCACTTTTGGTCCTGATTGTACCCAAGACACTGCCAGTTGCTTTGGATTTGATAAAAGAGTGTACATGAAGAGGCTGGGGGCATCCAGACAGCACAAGAGGGAGAAGAACAGCCTCAAATACCAGACAGACAGTGTGATCCAGAGGCGCGACACTCTGTGACCTGCTAAACTGAAGAGGTAGGAGGAGCTGATGGAGCTGGAAAGTGGCCCTGCCTTTGCTACAGGGGTGTTCTGACTGTGTATTCTTGTTGCTGAAAGGTTTGCTGTGTGTATTGAAGCCTTCCAGCAAGGCTGTGAGTAATAAATGTTGGTCTGAACATGTTTGTGTTCTTTTTCCTCTGTTTTCTCAGTTTTGTGTTTTTTGCATGGCATGCATTTTGGGATAAAAAAATTCTCAGAAACTGCCTATCAGATGTCAATGTAACTTGGCACACTTGTACATTATTGTCTTCTTGACAGACTAACAGAGAGTTGTTTTTCTTAATGTAGATATCTTTTCTGTTATCGGAGCAGATTACATAATACCGCAAATATATAAATGACCATTTTAGGGGAAAAAAAATTTTTAATTAACAATCAATGTATTGAGAAAAATCTCTCTGTTAGTATGTAAATACATCTATAATGTACATTTGTGCCCAAAATCATGAATGTATTACTTACTTTTATAAGTAAAAAATGATTTCCTAAAAATCCAAGATGGTGGATGTTTATCTTGGTTTCCATAGCAACATGGCTCACTAACATAAAACAAATAGCATTTTTGTATTTAGAAGTCACAGTACTATAAGTTGATATTCAAAACTAGATTTTAATTCTTCAGATGTAAAAAGTAAAATTTAGTGCCACACATGGCCTTAAACGGGGTCGGCGCGCTATTGCACGGGCCCGATATTGCGGGGGCCCGCTATTGCGCAACAGTGTAGATGCAGCCTGGGGAATACTGAACTGACAATAATATGCGATGCAGCCTAAGGTATAGGGCCGCCTAAGGTGTAGTAAACGTTGTTGCAGCCTACGTACGATGCAGTAAGGCTGCAACGTATATTATACCTTAGGTGACACTGTCGTTTTATACTTTAGGCTGCTAATCTTCATGGCAAAGACAATGCATATTTTTAAACAATAAAGGGAAATAAAGAGGTGTCACAGTTTTTTTATTCCACAAAATCACTTTTGCAATCCCAACATTCAAAGCATCAAGCTCAAAACCACTACCTTATAAACAAATCTCAGGTGGTCATAATATGATACCAACAAATAAACTGGCAAAGAAAATGTTGATAATTGCATTCATTCGAATCTTGAAAATAAATTCAAAACATAACACGGCATCCTGAAATCATCTTTCGTCTTCTCAACTTCTCAATAAAAAAAATAACTAAAGTAACTTGGAAGAACAAAATTAATACATGAGGAAATGTCAGTCATTTTCCGAAAACCTGGACAAAATGAACTTTTCCGCTTCTTTGTTCGCGCAATAGGGGCCCGCCCCCCTTAAACTCAGTACATTTCCAAGAGGCATGGTATATTGATTGAAGATGGAGAACAATATTGTATGCTTTTTGGACAATGATAAAATAAATCACTATAAAATGTATAAACCAAACATTTATATAAAAATAATACATTTCATATATAAGAGGAATACCAGAGAGAGAGAGAGAGAGAGTACATTTCCAGGTTGTATGATCATCTCGATAAATGGAATGTAACAAAACACCCACATAAACCTCTCTCACCTTAAAATAAAGAGAGAGAGAGAGACTTCTTGCATTTCCAATATCAATCACACAAACACACACATTTCACTTACCTGATGCTTCAGGATTCTCAGGGGAACGTAGGGCAGCGACAACACCCCTCCAACAAACTCGGCTCCGGAGATCCTCTTCAGCTCGGCCCAGCTCGTTCCCGGCTGCCTTTGTGCGTCAACACTTCTGCAACAGGTCTGTTTCACACGTGATTGCAGCAGCCAATTAGAAGCCGGGGCATAGTGCTCTGGATAGCTCCATGCGTCTGTTTCGGTCGACCAACCTTCCCTTCCCTTTAGGTCTACACACACACACATATATATATATATATATAAATAGGCTATATGTGCGTGCGTGTCAGTGCACGCGCGCAAGCGTGTGCGTACAAGGGTAAATAAGTTTCTTTTCTAGCCAATGATCTTTATAACAGTGCATTCCTACATTCACGTGTATGTGTGTGATATTTTTTATTTGAAGTTATCTTGTAATGTTTGAACCAATATGAAATGTCGTTTTTCAAGATTATGATTCGTATCAACTGCCTGTCACTATATTGCGATTGCCCTTCTAGTCATGCCATGATTAAAATGTTGTTGACTTTTTTTTTTTTTTAAAGAGAACGTGTGTGCCTGTGTGAGTGAATGTGTGTGCGTGTGTGTCTGAATGTGGTGTGTGAGAAAGAACTATGAATTCAATTACTGTGTTTGGCCGTATCATGTTTCAATTTTTTTGTTATTTTGTGGTGTGTAGCTACATTTCTCAAGGGCATATATTACTTTGTGAGAGTGTGTGGGTAGGAGAGAGGGAGGGAGAGACAGAGACAGACAGAGAGAGGAGAGAGAGTGTGTGTGTGCCCATGTACATGAACATATATAACAGTTTATATAATAGATGTTTTGTATGTTTAGTTACATTACCTTATGTTAAAAAATATTATTTTGTTCACATTGTATTAAAAATGAATTTTAAAAAGTTTTTTTTTAATTAAAAAAAAAATGTTGTTGACTTGACACACACACTGATACTGTGTGTGCATAGAAAGGAACCTTGAAACTAGGCCTACCACATTCCTTGGACTGAGCTTTTGAGCTGTGTACCTTTACAGAACACTGTAACCTACATACGGGTCACTACTATTAACATGCTGCAGTTTTATCTGTCTTCAGGAGTGCATGCCTCAGCTTGTCTGTAGCCTACACACCACTACTATTATTATACATATTATACATATATAACAGTTTATATAATAGATGTTTTGTATGTTTAGTTACATTACCTTATGTTAAAAAATATTATTTTGTTCACATTGTATTAAAAATGAATTTTAAAAAGTTTTTTTTTAATTAAAAAAAAAATGTTGTTGACTTGACACACACACTGATACTGTGTGTGCATAGAAAGGAACCTTGAAACTAGGCCTACCACATTCCTTGGACTGAGCTTTTGAGCTGTGTACCTTTACAGAACACTGTAACCTACATACGGGTCACTACTATTAACATGCTGCAGTTTTATCTGTCTTCAGGAGTGCATGCCTCAGCTTGTCTGTAGCCTACACACCACTACTATTTTTAGCAATTTTTTTCCCCTTCTGTTTTAATTTAGGCCGCACACCAGTATTAAAAAAAATACTCTTTGGCTTCTGTTTTTCTATGTGACTCATATTCATACCGAATGTACTAAGGCATCCACAGAAAAAAAAAAACCCCTTTTGTGAAAGATTAGCCTCTGACTCAAAACTCATGTGATTTTGAACAAATTTGGTAAGTTTGAAATTTAAAAAAAATTGTCAACAAACACTGTACCCCCTCAGTCCTTTGTCGTCTGCTAGCTTCCTTACCACAATATGCGTGGGTGGGGTCAACACTGTAGGAATACAGGCAATCCTCATTTGATGGTTATAAGTCCTTTGGATGAGACTATAAACCAAGGCCCCGTGTGAAAACGCTTGCAGAACATCTTGCACACGTTAAATCCTGTTCTGCTTTTCAAAAGAGTAGGCCATTGTGTGCCGGTGGGAACAGATGACAAAATCCACACGGGGACTGGATGTAAAAAAAGAAGCACATGAGTGCTTATTCCGTTGTCCTAAAAATAAAGTCATCTGAGCGCTTTGATTTGTTGCTTTACAAGATTAAGTGCTCTATAAATTCCATACATTATTATTATTATGGTTATTTCCTACTTTCTCGTGACTACCTGGTATTGCTCTATGTCATCAATCCCAAATACAAGTGCACAGTCCATTTTTTCATGCTTAAAAAAATAATGTGAAAATCAACATTTCTTCCCCCCCCCCCCCCCCTCACTCTATAGAAGATACTACATGACCCCCAAATTAATACTGGTGTGTAGCCTGTATAGTACTCTTGCATTCATATGGCATGTAGGCTTACTAAGGCATCCACATCAATAAAAGATAATCAGCAGCATCATCACTTTTTTTGTGTGAAAGGTAGGTTTGAATATTTTTTCTTTGGTTGGATTTTTCAGCTAATATTGTGCCAGACAACCCCCGCCTCCTCCTCCTCTGTGTCAACCCTGTAGGAACACAAGCAATCCTCATTCCCCCCCCTCTCCAACAAGTCCACAGTGCATTTTTTCATACTTCAAAAAGAAAATCTGTGAAAATCAGTAGGCATTTTTCTTGGGTGACTGAAGTGAAGCTTGCAGCTACTGGACCATACTAGCAACCCCCCCCCACCCCCCCCCCCACCCCCCCCCCCTACCCACCCCCCAAGGAGGCCTCTGGTGAATTAAAGATGGGGCCATTTACGATCTCCCAGGTCAATTTCAAGTGCAGACCTGCTGTTGCCTTCATTTCTTTTATTTTGTGTACACACACACACGCAGAACAAATATGCACGTTTAAAGATCCCGTCATTCATGTCAGCGTTCGGGAAACACAAACACACCCAGCAGACATCCCTGAAGTCGGAATGCAGCTACCTTCATGGTGGGTTAAAAACAGCCACACACACAAAATCCCACGAGTGGACCTCGGAGGTGTAGCCGAATAAACACAACACTGGGCAGGGCTAAACGGGTACATACTTGAAATGTTGTCTGACCACACCCGAGTAACGATTATTGATTTCTTTTATTTTATACCACTTTAAGTCACGAGATTTCTCTGTGCGAAATTCCGGCTGCTCTCCCTGGGGAGAGCGTGTCGCCACAAGAGCAGCGCCACCCTTTCTTCTTGTTTTTTTGGGTCTGCAACTGTATTGGTTTCCCTTATCAGAGTGGCTTTTTTTCTAGGAATTTTGCCAGGGACAACTCTCTTGTTGCCGCGAGTTTTTTTACATGCGCTGAATAGTTTTGTGTAACACACGGGACCTCGGTTTTATCGTCTCATCCGAAAAACTAGCGCCCAGACCCCCACTCAATGTCTAATGGATGGGGGAAAAGTTTCGGGTCCAAAAAGGATTCGAACCACCACACACTTCTGACCCGGACTTTTCGCTTTCTAGACAGGCGGGGGGTGGGGGGGTTGTGCCTCTAGACCACCGATCCACCGCATCACAACCTCCTCCTCCTCCTCCTCCTCGTCACCGACCAGCATGCAACAACAGGAAAACTATCTCTGATTGAGTGCCTCTGGTCCTCTTGACCGCAGTTTTCAGTTTCTGTACACTTCTGTGCCTGGGGTGGGCGGGCTTGTGTCAAAGCCTTCAGGGTTAGACCGTTTGTCTTCGATGTTTCGTTGGCTGATGGGTTGTTTTTTTTAATTTATTCTTTTATTTCCAGGATGATGGAATAAGCGCTCGTAAGCTTTTTTTTAAAAATTAAAAAAAAAAAATTTTTTTTAATACATCCAGTCCCTTGTGTGTGTGCAGTTTTGTAAGTTTTACAGGAGAAGGTTGTCAGAAGAATACTGAGGTGATCATCATCCCGGGTGGGGGTCCTGCGAAGAACAGGCACCACTGAACACCACCCAGCAGTGGTGCGGGGGTCGCTCTGGCTGGTGACCTCATGACAGCCTAACATTCACAAGCTCCCCGCGGACATCTTCAGGTCGGAGGGATACAACGGAAAAAAAAGCAACCAAAAAAAAAAGCCTTGAAATATGAAGTTTTGCATGTTTCTTGAGAGGTCACCCTCCAAAAATGAACCATGCTCTCCCCTTCACACCCCCTCCCCCCCCCCCCCTCCCCTAAAAAACCCATGCCAATCCTTTTGAATAAATAATCTTCCATGTTTATTGAAATATTCCAGATTTTTTTTTTTGGGGGGGGGGAGGAAAGAGTAAAAAAAAAAAAAATTTTAACCTTTTAAATGTAACAATTTTCTACATTAAATGTGATATGTCATGACAAGTGACAAAAATAATGCTTTTCGATGCAACCATCTTCCATGTTTCAGGTACATCTTTTTTTTCCAAAAAAAACAACAAACAAAAAAAAAAACCCAACATTTTCAATGCAACCACTTTCTATGTTGTTGGGGTTTGGTGGGTTTTTTTTAAAGATGTTTTAACAAATATAAAAACAAACACATTTTTTAAACATAACAATTTTCCATGACTATTGACACGTTTCAGCAAAAATTGAGGGGGGAACCTTTTCCACGTCCCTTGGCTAGAGCTTTGTGGTTCACCGATGGCGAGATTTTGCGTATGCGACCGTTTTTACCCACCATGAAGATAGCCACATTCCATCTTCGCAGTGGTGTCTACACATGACCCCTTTGTGCATGCAATTTTTGGGGGTGTGGGGTTTTGGGGGGTTTTTTTGGTTTTTTTTTAATTTGTCATCCGAAATAGCCTTACTCTTCGGAATAGCAGAAAGAGGTTTTTAACAAGTGCACGAAATGTACTGCACACCGGGCCCTCAGTTTATTGTCTCTCATCCAAAGGACTGGGGGGGGGGGGAAGAACGAGTGCAGTCGGTACTGATATTATCTCCAGGTGAACAACCGCTAATACTGGCCCTTCTGCACGTGGGGGCTCAATCCCAGGCTGTCAAATTCACAACCAAAAGGCTCTAACCACCGGGCCATGCCATGCCCCCCCCCCCCCCTCAACACTTTTCGAGTGTAACAACCTCCTAATCTACGTTTAATGGTACGCTTCAGGACAGCAGCCCAACAGGAATACTTCTTCGTTAAAACGCTTGTGGAAGGAAGGTGGCAGGATGGTTAGTTAAGACGTTCACCTGCCAACAAGTAAACCGTGAGGTTCTGGGTTCGATTCCCAGCCTCGCCCTTTCTTCCCAGTTTGACAAAAAAAATCGACCTGAATGTCAAAGTCCTTCGGATGAGACTATAAACAGAGGCCCCGTGTGCAAACACACAGAGAACATCTTGCGCACATGTTAAATCCTGTTCCGCTTTTCGAAAGAGTAGGCCATTGTGTGCCGGTGGGAACAGATGACAAAATTTACAAAGCTGTATACACGCGGGGACTCGATGTAAAAAAAAAAATTTTAATTAAAAAAAAAAGCACACGAGCGCTTATTTCATTATCCTCGATTAAACAACAACAAAATCTGAGCGCTTTGATTTGTTGCTTTACAAGATTCAGCGCTATATAAATTCCATACATTATTATTATTATTATACAGTTTGGGAAGGAGGGGGGGGGGGGGGGGGGCGGGGAGGGGGAGGAGGAAGGATTTACCCCCTTCCCCCTCTAAAAAAAACAAAAAGGAATGGGGGTCATGGGTCATGGGGGTCAGTCATCCTCCTGAAGCCAAAGCCTTTGTTGTTGTTGTTTTTGTGGCTACAGGAGCAAGCAAACTCCTCTTCATCTCCTGCCAACCAAGACGGTGTTGTCGGGGGAAGGAAGAACAGTGTGCCACGCGTTGAAACCAGAGGGCCAGTGGTGAGAACCTAAAGTAGCCTACAATGACCACCACCACCACCACCACCACCACCACCACCACCACCTCTGCTTTCCCGCTGTTTTCTTTATTTATGGTATTCTTTTATATCGAGGATAATGGAATAAGCACTCGTGTGCTTTTTTTTTTTTTTTTTTTTTTTTTTTTTTAACATCCAGTGTGTATGCCGTTTTGTAAATTTTGTCATCTGTTCCCACCAGCACACAATGGCCTACTCTTTCGAAAAGCGGAACAGGATTTAACATGTGCGCAAGATTTCTGCATGTGTTCGCACACGGGGCCTCTGTTTATAGTCTCAACCCAAGTGACTTTAGGGGAAAATGGAGTCGGCACTGATGTTAACT
Organism: Rapana venosa; assembly: GCA_028751875.1. Lineage (NCBI taxonomy): Eukaryota > Metazoa > Mollusca > Gastropoda > Neogastropoda > Muricidae > Rapana > Rapana venosa. The sequence continues at coordinate 13,814,520 of CM054150.1, read as the reverse complement.
CCAGGGAAAAAATCCTCTTGAACGGGATTCGAACATGGTTTGTCAGATTGCGAGTATAATATTCTAACCACTAGGCTATCCTGTCCCCCACCCAACCAGCCCAGCAACATGGCAAAACAGCTGAAATCTGAACTGCTACACCAAAATGGCAGGAAGGGGGGGGGGGGGAGATGGGGAGGGGGGTGGAGACAACTCTGGTCTTCTTGTTTTTGACATCAAACTTCTGACTATCAGATTTTCTTTCTTTTTCTTTTTACATCTTGATGATCAACACTGGAAATCAGCATACTCGTTGATGTCCTTTTCAATTCCTGCTGGGTTTTGTTGGGGGAAGAGATGTAGGTTTTGTCTGTTTGGTTAGTGCAATTTAATTTGGGGGCGGGGGGGGGAGGGGGGTAATATCAGAAACCAGAACATTTCCTTTCAAAACCGGAAACCCAGAATCTTGGTTAACCATTTCCCTACGGGTAACCCGCTATAGGGTAACCAACCATCTACTAGCCATTCCCTCCGTATTGCCCACTACCGGCTTACCGTAGCACACTAATGTGCACAGAGTTAGAGCAGTCTCGTTGTCACCAAATGATATGTCGTATTTCTAGCTACGACACACTTCAGTTTGGTTTTTTTCAATACAAAAAAAAAAAGGGGGGGTTAATTGTAGGGAAACTGCTTGTGTCATTACATCAACTCTTTTTTTCCCTTGGTGTGGATTTGCTTTCCTTTAAAAGTTAACTGATAGGTAGCGCAGTTTTTGTTGTTGTTGTTGTTGTTGTTTTTAAATTAAACATGTATTCTGCCAAAGTATCTTTTTTTTTTTAAATGGAAGCTGTCACAAAAGAAGTTCAAGATAAGCATGTGAGTGTCTAAACATTTTTTAAAAATTATTTTTAGCATTCATTGACTTGAAACAAAATACACAAAGATCTATAGTTACATTGAAAAAAAAATGAATGTGTAAATATCAACAATACCCAAATCCCAAAAGTCGGAATGCGGCTACCTTCATGGTGGGCAAAAACAGTCACGTATGCAGAATCTCATTATTGGTAAACATTGAAGTTCAAGCTGAGGGAAGAAAAAAAAAACAATAACAAAAATGTATACAAAATATACTTTTATATTACAACACTGTTATCAATTTATTATGTTTTGCTGAATTAAAAAAAAAAAAATGTTTAAGTGCATCACAGAATTACCTATCGTAAAAACTTTACAGCGATTCCAATGAGTTAGCAAACAAGAATTAACAATCACTCATGCTGGTGTACCACATATATTGAGCAAATCGAGAAACGTCACCAGAAAAACAACAACAAAAAAAGCTGTCCTAAATCCGATTCCAAAAACCACACTTCCAATCCAATCCTATATAAAAACAACACTTCCTGACACACCCAATAGACTCTTTAAAAAAAAAATCTATGTATGTATGTATATATGTATGTATGTATGTATGTATGTATGTATGTATGTATACATGTATGTATGTATGTACGTACATGTGCAAATACGAACAAACAATAAAAAGAAATACTGGCCACTCAATACACTGTTAAGCAAAGTTTGGGGATTCTGTCAAGGTTGTGGAGCTATTAGAATCCCCAACTCACTCAACACCCACCCCCCCCGCCAATTTTCTTCGCCCCCCCAAATTGTCTGTGCTAATTTCTTGTTTGTGCTGTTCATCGCTTAGGGGTGAAAAAGGAATCGATGGAGCGCTGCTTCTTGGCATCCAGGGCCGCCTCTTCGCATTTCCTTTTCGCACCCTGACAAACACAAACAAACAAATAAGCACACAAAAACAAAAAGAAGATGAGAACACTTGTAAGCTACAAGCTTCTTGTTGTTGCTACGATGTATGTATTGTATATATAGTATTTTCTTGCTTTTTTTTTTTCCCCCCTCAGCTCGAACTTCAATGTTTACCAATGAGATTTTGCATATGTGACTGTTTGTGCCCACCATGAAGGTAGCCGCATTCTGACTTCCAGGATTTGGGTACTGTATTGGGAACAGATGGCAGAATTTACAAAACCGCATACACACGGGGACTGGATGTAAAAAAGCACATAAGTGCTTATTCCATTATCCTCGATATAAAACAATCAAATATTTTAAATATATAAATAGAAATAAAAACGCAATTCCAAAATGCCGTTTGTTTTCAATGACCATTCTCATTTCTGAATAAAAACTGATTAAACTTTAAACCAAGATCAGAAGAACAAATTTTTTTTTTGGGGGGGGGGGGGGGGTGGAGGGGGGGTTCCTTGGTTGCTAGAGTTTCGAGGTTCACTGATGACAAGATTTTTACAGATATATATATACGGCCATTTTTGCCCACCATGAAGGTAGCCGCATTCCGACTTCGGGTAAGCTGGAAATGTCTTTGTTTTCATAACACACTGAATATGAATGACAGGATCTTTAACGTGTGTATATATATATATATATATATATATATATGTATATGTATATATATTCCATCTTCTGCATGTGTATATATATTATACCCGAAACGAACCAAGGCACTGGCAGGTCTGCACTTGAGGCTGACCTGGGAGATCATAAAAAACCCCACCCTTAATTCACACGGTGCCGCCAAGATTCGAACCCACAACTTCACAGACCCAAGGGTCTGAAGTCAAAAGGTCTTAACCACTTGGCTATAACCTCTGTCAGAAGAAAATGAATAGCAGATTCTGAAACAAGTCTACCACAGAAAGAAGTATAAAATACATAATTATACAACACGCACACACACACACAAAGGACAAAGTCTGAATTTTAGACTTAGAACCATAGCTCTCAAACACAGAAGGACACATGACATGACATAATAAAATAAGATCAAAATCAAATCCATTTAAATCAAATTAAACAAACTCATTAATCAGAAAACCCAAAGAATAACATCGCACATTCCAAAACACGTCTAAAACAGAAATACATAAAGCAAAACAAAACAACAAAAACCCAAAAGAATGAATTACACAATCTGAAATATATACATCTCTCCAAACAGAGACAGACATACATGAACCGCAATAAAAATTAAAAAAACCAGAACAAAGAATGATTCACAGATTCCCAATGACCTCTCTCAGGGACAAAAAGACTGGGGGTTTTTTTCTTCTCCCATTTCTCAGCTAAAGCCCCCAGGTTCACCAATCGTGAGATTTTTGCGCATGCGACCATTTTTTTTAGCCAAGCATTTTGGCACCCACATTCCGCTTTTTTTTTGTTTTTTTTTTGGGGGGGGGGGGATGATTTTTTTTTTGGGGGGGTGGATGACATCTAAACACGACACCTGTGTACATGCAGGGTTTTTCTTTTTTGTTTGTTTGTTTAGTTGGGGTTTGTTTTTTTCTTTTAATTATGTCATCAGTTCCTACCGGCATGACATGGCCTACTCTTCCGAAAGGCCAAACAGGTTCTTTAACATATTCCCAAGATGTTCTGCATGCATTCCTACATGGGGCTTTGGTTTATAGTCTCATCCGAAGAACTTTTTTTGGGGTGTGTGTGTGTGGGGGGGGGGGGGGGGGGGGGGAGTGGAATAAGAACTAATGTTAACTCCAGGGTCAAATTCCCTCATACAGGCGCCTCTATGGCGGCTCAATCCCGGGCTGTCAGATCACGAGTGCAAGGCCCTAGCCACTAGGCAATCCCTCATGCAATGAACTTCGTAGTGGATGGAAAGAGACCAAAGGGAAGACCTAGCAAAACCTGGGCTGCCTGTATTGCAGACTGTCTTAGAGAAAGGGGCATAAATAAGGAGGAAGCTCAAAACGGAGAGAGATGGAGAAGGCTTATCAATGTCAAACCTCCCCTGGGAGAAACATGACAAAAAAGGAAGAAGAATAACTGACACAGCTTTTGGCCCGAGCCAGCAAACACTGCTGATCAAGGAATCTTTTTTTTTTCTAAAAAGACACCGGATCAGATGCGAGAAACAAGAAGGTGGCAGGGCGGTTCAGACACTCTCCTGCCTAGCAAGTAAACGGCGAGGTTCTGGGAGCAATCCCCAGCCTTGCTCTTTTCTTCTCAAGTTTTTGGTTGTTTTTTTTGTTTTGTTTTTACCAAACATATCACTGCATGTGCTTATTCCGTTATCCTCGAAATCAAGGAATAAACGAATAAAATAAGATACATAAACGTCGAAATCCTTCGGCGGAGACTAAGCCAAGGCCCCCGACCGAGCCTGAATGCATGCAGAACATCTTGCACACATTTTAGTTAAAAAACCCTATCTGCCTTTCGAAAGAGTAGGCCAATTCCATGCCTGCAGGAACAGACGACAATTTTTTTTGTTTTACAACACATACACACAGGTGTCGTGTTTAATATGCGATCCCTGAAGTTGGAATGAGGCTACCTACATGGTACAGGGGAGGGGTGTGTTAAAAAATGGTCGCGTACACAGAAATCTCACCATCGGTAAACCTCTGATCAATGAACAAAAAACACACACACACACACACACAAAACAACTAACAAAAAACGAAACAGAAAAGAACGACAAACTGAAATATTCAATGACTGAACATACCTTGCAGGACGCCTTTCCAGCGCTGTACAATTTAAAGACCTGAGGGGTGGGTGGGGAAAAAAGTGCGTTAAAACAGCAGTTGAGTAATGCTATTGAAAGATACGAAACATGCACATGCACACAAACACATAGCAGTCACCCATGCACTTGTTAACACATGTGCACTCGCACACATTATATATACATACCCACACACACACACAGCACTCACCCATACACGCTTGCACACACACACACACACAGATGCATACACACACACACAGCATTCACCTATACACTTGTTAACACATGTGCATACACACAGCACTCACCTATGCACTTGTTAACACACGGGCACACACATAGCACTCACCTATGCACTTGTTAACATGTTTACACACACACACACGCACACAAACAGCACTCACCCATGCATTTTTAACACACACACACACACACAAACAGCACTCACCCATGCACTTTTAACACACACACAGCACTCACCCATGCATGTTTAACACATGTACACACACAAACAGCACTCACCCATGCAGTTTTAACACACACACACACACATACATACACACAAACAGCACTCACCATGTACTTTTAACACAAAGACACCACTCACCCATGCATTTTTAACACATGTACACACACAAACAGCACTCACCCATGCACTTTTAACAAACACACACACATACCATACACACACAAACACCACTCACCATGCATTTTTAACACATGTACACACACACACACAAACAGCACTCACCCATGCACTTTTAACAAACACACACAACATACACACACACACACAAACACCACTCAACCATGCATTTTTAACACATGTACACACACACACACAAACAGCACTCACCCATGCACTTTTAACAAACACACACATATACATACACACACACACACACAAACACCACTCACCCATGCATTTTTAACACATGTACACACACACACACAAACACCACTCACCCATGCATTTTTAACACACACACACATAACCACTCACCCATGCATTTTTAACACATGTACACACACACACACACACTATCTCACACACACCACACACTAACACACATACACACCAACACACACACTTCAGTACCTAAACCACACCCAGTACCTGCTGCCTAGTGTTGAAAATACTCTTCTGCTGCTTTTCATCCTCACAACGCCAATACTCAGCAGCTTTATATGCATAGCTTCTCCCAGCAGCCATTAACTCAAGCTTCTCTTTCTCTTTTTGCGTTCCTCGGCACGAGCTCCGAAGTTCATTGATGGTAAAGATTTGGTGTAGGTTGTGTAGTTTGTGGGCTTTTTTTTTTTTCGGTCAGCCATCAAAGGTCGCCACATTCCGACTTCTGGTATGTTCTTTCGATCCAGAAGGCCCATAGAGCCGGAGCTTATCCTGGTTTCTGTAGCGTTAAGCGAACTGATGGTTTTTCACCACCCCTGTGACAGGACGCTAGTCTGTCGCCAGATACTTCCCCAGCAGAGCTGGTACCCACTTGTACACCTGGGTGGAGTGAGGAAAATAGGAGTAAAGTGTCTTTCCCAAGGACACAACACCGAGCCGAGCAGGGATCGAACCCGCGACCTCTGGATCACGAGTCGACCGCCTAAACCACTCGACCACGGTGCCTCCGTATTCCGACTTCTGGAATGATGTCTAAACACGACACCAATGTGTATGCGGTTTAACAATTTTATTTTTTCCCCCCCAAAACAAACAAAAAATTCTAGCACCCGTTTGTACCAGCATGCAATGGCCTACTCTTCTCAAAGGCGGAATGGGGTTTTAACGTGTGCGCAAGATGTTCTGTGTGCAATTGCACACAGGACCTCAGTTTCTAGTCTTCTCTGAAGAAGTTTCAGGGGAAGGGAAGGGAGTCGGCAATGATGTGAACTCCTGGGGGAAAATCCCTCTACACAGGTCCCTGGTTGGTGGGTCAAACCTGGGCCGTCAGGTCAGGAGCACATCGCTCTAACCACTAGGTTACTGTGCTGGAGAAACAATGCCCGACCACTCCCCCTTTCTTCTTTTTTTTTCAAAAGCACACACACGCACGCAGGCATGTACATCCACAAAAGACAACTCACGCACACGCAAGCACCAACAACAACAAAAAAACCACTACTAAGCACAGGCACACACAACACATACACAAAACACGCACACATTATTATCATCATCATCATCACTTTTGTTACCTTCCTCATCGCAGTGGAGAGAGCAGCAGAGCTCATTTCCTCCCTGGTCAGCCATCTTGTTTCCTTCTCCGTCGCTACGGTGATCTTCTCGTCCTCGGCTGTCACCATGGAAACCAGATACGTCTGATGGATGTGGGAGAAAAGATGCACCACCTGGTTTTTAAAAAAATAAACCGAGAAAAATCTGTCTTTGTTAACCCTCTTTTTCCTGACTCTGTGCGAGTCAAACACACTCGACATCCTAAGCGAAGGGAAGCAACTCCACACACAAAAAATAGGGTAGCATACACATGCCCCAAAAAAATAAATAAATAAAATCCATCTAGGTATTTTTTCACTTTTCTTTTTTGTTTGTATATTTTAGACATATCTATAAACACTTAACAACAATTCTTTTAATACTTTGGTGATACATGACTTCACCCCAAAAAATTAATAAATTTAAAAAATCCAAACACGAAAATGTACCTGTAATCAGTTCTGGACGACCAGCGAAACTTGGATGTTGTTGAAGTCAATAGTTCCCCCGAGGGGATGCTGGGGGCCTATCAGTATAAATAGCATCCCCACATTCTGGAAATTCTGTGCTAGAAATTTCCTCTTTTCTATCACTCTCTTTGTTTCTGCCTTGTTCCTTTTCTTCCAGTCACCTCCTTCTTGTCTATTTTCTGCCTTCTTGGTCCATTCTCCTGCCTTTTTTCCAGAAAGAACTTAAAAGGTAACTATTCTCTCTTGTGCCGAAGTCGGATGCGCTGGGCCTGACTTGTCAGGCGCTTAACGGCAGCGTGACGCATTTTCGCTCATATAACAGACGACAATAGTTGCTGTCTGAGCGTTCGACGATGAAGTCAATAGCTAGGTCACTGCTCATTGCTCCTCACCTCACACACCTCACTTATGATGTATCCCTCAAACTCTGAATCTTTACAGCCGTCCTCTTACCACAATCCATAAAACTCCTTATCCTCCATGGTGAAAATTTGCTCATTCGCTAGATCAACTTCAAAAATTCGCACAGAATAAAACACAGCCTCTAGCCACCATTGGATGGATAGGGCATATCTGCCGTCGGGAACAGGGAAACATCGCCCGAAAAGCCCTCCACTGGACACCAGAGGGAAAACGCAAACGAGGACGACCCAAGAACACTTGGCGTCGGACTGTTGAAGCAGAGCTGAAGACCTTCCAACATACCTGGGGAACCATTCAGAAGCTGGCCCAGAACAGACAGGAGTGGAGAACTTTTGTTGCTGCCCTACGTGCCAATAAGGCACAAAGGCATTGATGATGATGATCTAGCCACCATTAAATCCTACTGAAAGAAGAAAAAAAAATCCCCAATTTTTTTTGTTGTTCAGAGTCAAGGAACACACACAGACACACACAACACAGGCTACACACACACGCACGGACACATGCATGCACACACACACCACGCATGCACACACACCCACATGCACAACATACACACATGCACAACACACACATCACACAACACACACACACAATACACACATTCAGATGAGACTTTAAACCGAAGCCCCGTGCGCGAACACACACAGAACATCTTGCGCACACGTTAAATCCTGTTCCGCTTTCCGTAAGAGAAGGCCATTGTGTACCGGTAGGAACAGATGACAAAATTTACAAAACCACATACACACGGGGACTGGATGTTTAAAAAAAAAAATGAAAAAACCCACATAAGTGCTTATTCCATTATCCTCGAAATAAAAGAATGAAATTTTTTTTAAACCCATTCCAGCTCTACTTCTTTCCATCCCTCCAGAGCTTTGCAGGATTACAACCTGAACAAACAAACAAACAAACAACAAACCCATCAGCAAGCCCTCTACCCACATTGAGAATTTCAACACGGGGAAAACAAACTGACCAGTACGACACACGCGCTACAGCTGAACGGTTACGACCGTTCAACTTCAATCCACTAGGTCCCCAAGTCATGGGTTTGAATCTCCGCCGGTGTCTGTGGGGTGAGATTTTTGGAGAGGGGGAGGATCGAGTCTAGTGGTTAGAGCATTTCGCTTGCAATCTGATAGCCAGGGTTCCAGTCAATGCAAAGAGTCCCATTCAAGGGGATTCCTCCCCCCCTGGAGTTGACATCAGCACCGACCCCACTCCCCTGAACGTCCTTCAGATCAGACTGTAAATCATCATCCTGTGACCAAAACACACTCATGACATCTTGACCCCACGTTGAAACCTGTCCTGCCTTTCGGAAGAGTAAGCCATCCGAACCAGTAAGAACACATACGTAACTGGGGGGAAAAAAACAAAACACTTGCGCACTGGTGTCGTGTTTAGACATCATCCCTGAAGTCGGAATGCAGCTACCATATAGGTGGGGGAGGGGGTGGGGGGTGGGGGGGACAGTCGCCTACACAAAAATCTCACCACTGGTGAACCTCAGAGCTCTAGCGGCCTAGGCGGAGGAACAAATACAACAACAACAACAACAAAACGACTCACCAACAGCAACGAAAACCCTTACCTCTCCCAAGTACGCTTGTTTTTCGACGTGGACAACATCCACGCCATGATGGTCTCGAAGTTGCTCGAGGAGGTCTGCTGATGATACAGGGTTGCTTCCCTTCTCCACATCCACGCTGGGAAACTCCCACAGCCCTGCCAGCAACCCTGCACCAAACAAAGCATCTTTTTACTGACACAGCAACAAAACCATCTCTTTTCCCATTGCACAAGTTCTTTCTAGAAAAAGAAGGGGAGGTAAATTATTTAATTTCATGGTTATAGCCCTATCGACCACGAAAGCTATATCAGGGCCGTCACCTCAATCAGTTTCAGTGGCTCCAGTAACTTTCAACCGATGCCTCCAGATATATAATACCGTCAATCTGAGAAAAAAAAATTCAACGACACAATACCTACATCATTTCATTCTTTAAGGATAATAAAAACCAGGCTGTGCTGAGGACACCAGCCATTTCGCTTAATTTTTCATCCCCAGGTTCCGAAAAAACCAAAAACCCATCAAAAAAAAAAGACAGCAAACATTTCAAAGTACACAAATATACAATCATTAAAAAATTCCGCATGGGCAAATAAACCAGCAGAACAGACATCCTGCGCCCATAAAAAGTAAAGGTGTCCCATAACCTACGCGGTCGTAGGGGAGCAAAGTGTCAGAGACCTCCTCAGCTTCTCAAGGGGTCAGCATATTGAGGGCGGCGCCCATCTCCTTTCCCTCGCTGCTTTACCTTCCCTGACCCTAAAGAGGCAGGTACCCATTTACAGCTGGGGGAACTGGGGGACTGTATTGAAGCCAAGGTGCGCCAACAGTCACCCGTCCAAGTGGTAACCACGCTGGATGCTGCTTAACCTTAGCTGGGGAAAGCGAGTGCTCTGACCACTGAGCTATCCTGTCCCTGTGGCCCTACCAGTGTGTAAATTTCACTACCTGGTCACCAGAAAACCTGGATACAGCCAATATGTCACAATAAGGGGAGGAAAAAAGTGAAAGATTTGCTGGAGACAAAAATAATGGCTGGCAAACGGACTGGAGAGGTAAGCAAATAAACAAGAGAGATAATAGAAAGGTAAAGAAAAGAAAACCCAAACAAACAGTGACAGAAAAGAGGCAATTTCTAGCACAGAATTTCTAGGCGAGAATGCTGTTTATACTTTTTAAAAAAAAGAGAAAAAAATTGTTAAAGCCCCACAGGGGCAGAGATATGAAACCATACAAACATTTGCGTTAATATCCTTTGTGAAAACAAACAAAAAACGGTGATGACAAAAGAAAACGTTTAAAACAAAAAAAGATAGAAGAAATATAGCAACTACAGAAACATCTAGGTTAAAAGTTTATACCTAGTTTCTTAAACACTGAAGCTATCTTTTTCCAATGTGCACATCTACTTTCAGAGAAAAATACTGGGAAGCATGATACCCAGATGCAAAAACACATTTACATAACATGACATAAATTTGTGGCCTACTCAATTCAAGGGTACGGATAGCTTAGTGGTAGGAGCACTCCTTTCCCCAGCCGAAGGTTCATTTTAATTTATTTTTATTTTATTCTATTATATCGAGGATAATGGAATAAGCATTTACGTGCTTTTTTTTACATCCAGTCCCCGTGTGTATGCAGTTTTGTAAATTCTGTCATCTGTTCACACCGGTACACAATGGCCTACTCTTATGAAAAGCAGAACAGGATTTAATGTGTGCGCAAAATGTTCTGCCTGCGTTCGCACACAGGACCTCGGTTTATAGTCTCATCCGAAGGACTTTTGGGGAGAGTGGAGTCTGCACTGATGTTAACTCCAGGGGAAAATATCCCCTTGAACGGGAATCAAACCCGGGTCTTCAGATTGCGAGCGCAATGTTCTGACCACTGGGCTATCCCGTCCCCTAAGCAGCATCAAGCTGGTTACCACTTGGATGGTGACCGTTTGGCGCCTTGGTTTCAGTACAGTCCTCAGTTCACCCAGCTGTTAGAAATGGGTACCTGCCTTTTAGAGTCAGGGAAAGTAAACAGCGAGGGAGAGGAAAGAGTTCTTTCGAGAGAGGCAGACGATATCGGTTCTGAGCGCACTGTGGTTTTCACCCCCCTGTGACAGAGCTAGTTGCCCAGACTTCCCACAGAGCTGGTACCCACTTGTACTGGGTGAGTGAGGAAATGGGTAGTGTCTTTCAGGACACAACCCTCGCCTGCACCCTGAACACAGTGACCGCCTATGAGTCAGGAAATCCGAGGAGAGAAAGAGGGAGAGGAGATGGGCGCCGCCGCCCTCAATATGCTGGCCCCTAGAGAAGTGAGGTCTCTGGCACCTCGCTCCCCTACGACCTTATAGGTTATGGAAACACCTTTACCTTAATTCAACAACTCAACTGTTTCCAATGCTGTTGTTGTTGTTAGGCGTGAACAGTGTTGCGCACGTGATCAGACAGCCCAAGATGGCACCACCTACAAGGCACCCATATCAGGGGATTTTTCCTTCGGAGTTTTTTTTTTTTTTTTTTGGTTTTTTTTTTAACCACTTTAAGTCACAAGATTTCTCTGCGTGAAATTCGGGCTACTCCCCCCGGGGAGAGCGCGTCGCCACAAGACCAGCGCCACCCTTTTTTTTTTTTCTTTTTTCCTGTCTACAACTGTATTTGTTTCCCTATCAGAGTGGCTTTTTTCTAAGAATTTTGCCAGGGACAACTCTCTTGTTGCCGTGGGTTCTTTTACGTGCGCTGAAAATTTTGTGTAACACACGGGACCTCGGTTTATCGTCTCATCCGAAAGACTAGCGCCCAGACCACCACTCATGGTCTAATGGATGGGGGAAAAGTTTCGGGCCCAAACGGGATACGAACCACCGCACACTTCCGACCCGGACTTTTCGCATTCTAGACAGGCGCGTTACCTCTAGACCACCGATCCATATTAAAAATGAACTGACATGGAAAATTACCAAATGCACACAGTATTTTTTTTTTTTTTTTTTTTAACATCAGGACAGATTCCACTTTCCTCTAAAATCCTTCCAATGAAACTATAACCTGAGGCCCTAAGTGCGAACGCATGTAGAGCATCTTGAGCACACATTAAAAACCTGTTCTGCCTTTCCAAAGAGTAGGCCTTTTCACGCCAGTAGGAACTGATAACAGTTTAAAACACACACACACACAAGCACACTGGTGTCACATCACACATTTCCTACAAACACACACACACACACACACACAAGGCGCTGCACAGAACACACACACAAGCACACTGGTGTCACATCACACACAAACCTACAAACACACACACATACACAACACATGCGCATGCACAGAACACACACACACAGACACACACACACAGAGTGTCTTCTCTTCCCACCCTGTGCTCACCTGTATCGGGACGCTGAACGACCAGGAATCGAGGACGGCCATCACGACACTGTCGACACACGATGCAGACGCTGGAGCTCTGCTCTCTGGCCGCCTTTTTCTTGGCCTTGCGAGGAAAGTTCTGAACTCCCAGGCTGCAGCACAATCAAGTCGAGTCAAGTCAAGCCAAGCCAAGTGAAGTCAAGTCATGTCATGCCAAGTTAAGCCAAGGGAAGCCAAGCCAACCCAAGGGAAGCCAAGTCGAGTCAAACTGAGCCAAGCCAAGCTGAGCCAAGCCAAATTAGCTCAAATCAAGTCAAGCCAAGTCATGCCAAGTCAAGGAAAGCCAAGTTGAGTCAAACCGAGCCAAGCCAAACCGAATCAGCAGCCAAGCCAAGCCAAGCCAAGGGAAGCCAGGCCAAGCCAAACTGAATCAAGCCAAGCCAAGCCGAATCAAGCCAAGGGAAGTCAAGCCAAGTCAAGTCAAGCCAAGAGAAGCCACGCCAAATCAAGCCAAACCAAGCCAAGGAAAACCAAGCCAAGGGAAGCCAAGGAAAACCAAGCCAAGGAAAACCAAACCAAGCCAAGCCAAGGAGTCAAGCCATGGAAGCCAAGGAAAACCAAGCCAAGCCAAGGGAAGCCAAGCCAAGCCAAGGGAAGTCTAGCCAAGCCAAGCCAAGCCAAGGGAAGTCTAGCCAAGCCAAGCCAAGCCAAGGGAAGTCAAGCCAAGCCAAGCCAAGGGAAGTCAAGCCAAGCCAAGCCAAGCCAAGCCAAGGGAAGCCAAGCCGAGCAAAGCCAAGCCGAATCAAGTCAAGCCAAGCCAAGCCAAAGAAAACCAAGCCAAGGGAAGCCAAGCCAAGGGAAGTCAAGGAAAACCAAGCCAAGCCAAGGGAAGTCAAGCCAAGCCAAGCCAAGCCAAGGGAAGTCAAGCCAAGCCAAGCCAAGGGAAGTCAAGCCAAGCAAAACCAAGCCAAGCCAAGCCAAGGGAAGTCAAGCCAAGCCAAACCAAGCCAAGGGAAGCCAAGCCAAGCCAAGCAAAACCAAGCCAAGGGAAGCCAAGCCAAGCCAAGCCAAGGGAAGTCAAGCCAAGCCAAGCCAAGGGAAGTCAAGCCAAGCCAAACCAAGGGAAGCCAAGCCAAGCCAAGGGAAGTCAAACCAAGCCAAGCCAAGGGAAGTCAAACAAGCAAGGAAAAGGAAAACCAAGCCAAGCCAAGGGAAGTCTAGCCAAGCCAAGCCAAGCCAAGCCAAGCCAAGCCAAGGGAAGTCAAGCCAAGCCAAGCCAAACCAAGCCAAGCCAAACCAAGCCAAGGGAAGCCAAGCCAAGCCAAGGGAAGTCAAACCAAGCCAAGCCAAGGGAAGTCAAACCAAGCCAAGGGAAGTCTAGCCAAGCCAAGCCAAGGGAAGTCTAGCCAAGCCAAGCCAAGGGAAGTCAAGCCAAGGGAAGTCTAGCCAAGCCAAGCCAAGGGAAGTCAAACCAAGCCAAGCCAAGGGAAGTCAAACCAAGCCAAGCCAAGGGAAGTCTAGCCAAGCCAAGCCAAGGGAAGTCTAGCCAAGCCAAGCCAAGGGAAGTCAAGGGAAGTCTAGCCAAGCCAAGCCAAGGGAAGCCAAGCCAAGCCAAGGGAAGCCAAACCAAGCCAAGGGAAGTCAAGCCAAGCCAAGCCAAGGGAAGCCAAGCCAAGCCAAGGGAAGTCTAGCCAAGCCAAGCCAAGGGAAGTCTAGCCAAGCCAAGCCAAGCCAAAAACACTTCAATCATCCCACAAAGGACAATTTCGATCTAGATACCAGCTTCACACCAACAATAGCGACGCTCCTCCACTTAATGAGCCGCTTGGCATTGAAGGTCAATTTGTAGTGAGTCGCTTGGCATTGAAGGTCAATTTGTAGTGAGTTGCTTGGCATCAGAGGTCAATTTGTAGTGAGTCGCTTGGCATTGAAGGTCAATTTGTAGTGAGTCGCTTGGCATCGGGGTCAATTTGTAGTTGCTAACATGTCATTAATTTGCAATGAACAGGGATATTCAGTACAAAAAACAAAAACAAAAATAAAAGATTGAAAATCGGACAATTCTATGAACAGCTATATTATTACAAAGTGAAATGATAGACTGCAGGAAGTGACAAAATGAGAAACTGACAAGGTTTTCATCATTAATAGGTAGGTGGTCAGAATGAAGGCTTAGGTATTTCTAAACGCGTTTTTAAAGCAAAAGGATACAAAGTGGGGGGAGAGATAGAAATGCAGAAATTTACATCAAACAACACAATCATTTAAATAATACACAATTTATGAGCATACCTACACACACATTCACAGAAACATGGAGGCATGCATGAACGCGCGCGCCCGCCCGCCCACTCACACACACGCCCACACACACGCTAAATCCTGTTCCGCTTTTCGGAAGAGTAGGCCATTGTGTGCCGGTGGCAACAGATGACAGAATTTACAAAACCGCATACACACGGAGATGGATGTAAAAAAATTTTTAAAAGCACATTAAGTGCTTATTCCATTATCCTCGATATAAAAGAATAAAATGAATAAATAAAATAAACAAACACACACACACAGTAATCAACAAAATGAATAAAGTAAATAAAACCTACTGTATCAAAATAAACAACACCCCTATGGGGATCCCAAGGGCCAGTCAGTATAAATAGCATCCCCACCTTCTGGAAATTCTGTGCTAGGATGTCCCTCTTTTCTGTCTCTCTCTGTTTCTGACTTGTTCCTTTTCTTCCTGTCACCTCCTTCTCGTCTATTTTCTGCCTCCTTGGTCCATTCTCCTAAGGGTTTTTTCTCCAGAAAGACTTAAAAGAAATTCTCTCCCACGCCAAAGTGGGATGCGCTGGGCCTGACTTGTCAGGTGCTTAATGGCAGCGCAATGCATTTTCGCTCATACGACAACAGTGGTTGGTGTCTGATCATTTGAAGAAGAAGAAGGAGAAGAAGGAGGAGGAGGAGGAGGAGGAGGAGGAGGAGGAAAGAAGAAGAAAAAAGAAGAACAAAAAAGAAGAAGAAAAAAGAAAAAGAAGAAAGAAAAAAGAAGAAAGAAAAAGAAGAAAGAAGAAAGAAGAAGAAGAAGAAAGAAGAAGCAGAAGAAGAAGAAAAAGAAGAAGAAGAAAGAAGAAGAAGAAAGAAGAAGCAGAAGGAGAAGAAAAAAAGCAGATGAAGAAACAACCCATTCACACACCACTGCCCTCACCTGCTATCCCACGGATCAGTCGATGGAAGACACAAGTGACAATTTTCAGACACTGGAAGACAGAGAAACATAAGATGGTCATCCGTCATTTGGAAGTCGCTTGCTTCCATCATGCATTCAGTGGGGGAAGAGCTCACGCATCTTTTTCCTTCAAAAACTCCGGAGTCTTAAAGTGAATGTAAAAGTTTTACAAAATTTCTACCGATGCTTTATTGAGTCTGTCCTTTCATTTTCCTTGGTTTGTTGGTATGGGGGCCTGACTGTTAAAAACAAAAACATAGTAAACAAGATTGTAACCAGATGTGGTAAAATTGTGGGCTGTGAGCAAATGAAACTGAATGACTTGTACGAATGCCGTGTGAGAGACAGAGCTAGACAGATTGTGAGTGATGACACACATGTGCTTGCAAAATATTTTGAACTCCTGCCTTCTCAAAAGCGCTACAGAGTACCCAAGTCTAGAACCCTGCGATTTAAAAATAGTTTTATTCCAAACTCAATTCTGCTAATTAATAAATGTATGACAATAAATCTGAATTGAACTAAAGCCCACGACAGAGAGAGAGAGAGAGAGAGAGAGAGAGAGAGAGAGAGAGAGAGAGACTACAGGCTACCTTTTATTATTGTAAACTGTGTTCAGTTTCTAATAGAATAGAGTATTAACTTCACTGATATTTGTCTTATCATACATGTTATACAAATGATTTTTTTTTCTTTAAATACGTGCCCGTGTTATTATTTTAGACTGTTCAATATCTTAAAAGAACACAGTATTAATTTAATTAATATTTGTCTTATACAACATGTTATAACAATTTGACTTATATTATTAAAATGCGTGAGCATGGGTACGAATGTTTACAATGTGCGAGCGTGCGTGCGCGAGTGACTGTGAATGTGCGGACGTACGGGTTTACTTGTGCGCACATGAGTAGTTATTTTTGTTGGGGTGGGTTTGTGGCTGGCTGAGATATTGCTGATTTGTGGATGCATTTTATCTCATGATGGGTGCGTGCTGATGTTGGACAGTGTGTGTGTGTTTTAAATACTATGTTTAAATGTTTATTGTTTTTATGTATGGCGAGTAACCCGCCGGAATTTCTCTGTCTTTGAGATAATAAAGCTTTTGAATTTGAATTTGAATTTGAATTTGAGTGGTTATTAGAGTTGGGCTCATAATCTGATGGCCTGGGTTCGAGCCACCTCCGAGGCACCTGCTTGAGGGGATTTATTTCCCCCCTAAAGCTAACATCAGAACCGACTTTTTCACTCCCTAGAAAGTTCTTCAGATGAGACTATAAAGTGAGGTCCCGTGTGCAAGCACATGCAGAAAGAACATCTTGCGCACAAGTCAAAACCTGTTCTACTTTCCAGAAGAGTAGGTTAGTGCATGCTGGTACGAATGGCTGACAGAATTTTTTTTTTAAAACAACAACAAGACAAAACAAAACAAACACTGCAAGCACACTGGTGTCGCGCTTTAACATCATCCCTGAGGTCAGATTGCTGCAACATTGTATGTATGTATGTTTGTCCGTCGTGTCCGATGATGACCTCCAAAGCAGAGGAGGCAGCTACTGTTTTGGAAACTGGGCAGAAATTTGATTATAGTGGAGATGCCTTGCCCACAGTACATCCCCACTCTCTCGGCCAAGTGGGCTTAAGGACAGCGTTGGAGATGTTGTCCAAAGGCCAACCAGCCCCCAGGGCTGCAGCACATAAGGACTGTGCGAGTCAAGCCTCCTAGTCAGAGAGTCATAGTTGATCACTAAAGGCTAAGCTGTAAAGTGGAATTCCATGGGTGGTAAAGCCACTGGTCATACAGCCTCTCACTTTGCTGTTGTTGCCCCCAGCGTCAATGGTTTAATCAAGAACTGTGATAAAGCCCAGGCACTGACGGTGTAAAAAGCTGCAACGTTAACGGTGGGTAAAAACAGCCGCATACGCCTAAACCTCACCACCGGTGAACCTCGGAGCTCTAGCTGTGGAACACACACAACAAAATAACAAGACACCTCGGCCGAGACTGGAACCCGTGCCCTCAGTTACCGTCAGACCAGGGGTACAACATTCTAACCACCTGGCTATTCCACCCCAATATATATGTATGCATATAATATATATGTATATATATATATATATGTATATGTATATATATATATATATATATATATATATATATATATATATACACATATATATACACAAACATAAGACATAAAATTATATACATACAAACATAAGACGTCAAATGATCAAACTGGAAGTCACAAAACAAACCCACATCAACTCTTGCCTCTTGACAGACATACAGAAACTGCACGGATGTCCACAAAGCACATAGTTCAGGGAGAGGGGGGGGGGGGGGGGGGGGGGGGGGGGGAAGGACCCAAATGAAAGAGAAGTCAAGCAGACAAACACACACACACTGTCAGAAATATGACGGCATTGACAGAACACACAAAACATCGAAAGAAAGCCGAGGAGGACAGAAAGACGGACACACACAGGTTGGTAGGCAGCAGGCAGAAACATCGGTTTCCCTAACCTTTTTACCCCCCCCTCCGTTCCTCAGCTAGAGCTCTCAGGTTCCCAATGGTGGTGACATTTTTTGTGTATGTGCAACCATTTTTGCCCACCACAAAAGTAGCCCCATTCCGACTCCAGGGATTATTGTTATAAAGAGTATGTAGAATCCACAGCAACAAGAGAGTCGTCCGAGCAAAATTCTGTTAACAACCCCCCCCCCCACACACACACACTTTTCTATAAAAATTGGCCCGGGCCAAAAGCTGTGTTAGTTATTATCGATGTCAGCTAATAACCGAGGCCTAAAGAACTACACTAAAACGTTGTTATGTTGTAAAATGCTGTGTTGAGATTGCACTTCAGCCATGACAAGCTCTTAACGTAACAACCCCTGCACTTTCTCCTTTAAAAAGTCCTCTGAAGTCAGAGTGTGGCTGCCTATATGGCCAGGTACTTAAAAAAGAGTCATACACGCTAACTTCTCATGCAGTGCACTTCCTATCTCAGTGATTCCCAGGTGGGATGATGAGTGAGTCAAGAGTGCATGTTCTGGGTGACCCCCAGGGTGTAAAGCTGGGGAAACCACAACAACAACAACAACATATAAAAAGAAATGTACATGCCGACACGAAAATAACCAACCCATAAAAAAGAAGAAAATTCTTTAGAGGGGTGGGTTTGCTTTCGTGGCCTCACAAATCTCTCCAGAGAGAGAATCCTGCATTTCCCGCTGAGAAATGGGAGGCGACTGAAAACTCACAGCGCACAAATCCAGCATAACTCGTTCAAGGGTCCAGGGCTCAGAGCTCAAGTAAAATTACCCCCCCTTCCTGTAACCCAAGTGCGGTCAAGTTTCTGCTAATATTAGCACCAGCTGGGATGGAATGGATCGGTGGCTGAGAGGAGCTGAAAGTAGGGGTAAGACAGACAGCTGGGAGTTGGGTACACAACTTACAGCATTCGATGTCTGGAATACATGGTTCTGCTTTGCTCAGGACCAAGCGATCAGCGCTGCTTCTCTTCTCTTTCTCCACCTGCACATAAGAAAAGAAAACAAACACAAAAAAGATACACAAGACATTGTTTTTATTTATTTATTTTTAAATTTAAAAGAAAGAAAAAAAAAGGAAAAAATAAACAAGTTCATTATAGATAATTCGAAAGATATTGTTTTTTAAAAAAAAAATTTTAAAAAGAAAAACAAAACAAACCCAAGGAACTCTTCATGATCATACGTTATAAACATGCACGCTTGAAGGCTTCAACACACACACCATGCCGAACAAGCGTGTTGATATATAATCATGTACACTGACGACAACTCCAGGAGAAATCCCCTTCAGCGGGTGCCTTGGCTGTGTCACACGCAAGATGGTTGACTGTTGTTCAAGATAACTTTGTTGGCACACACAAGATGTGTGACTGTTGCTCAATTGGCCCAGGCCAAAAGCTGTGTCAGTTATTGATGCCAGCTAATTGCCAAGGCCTACACTAAAATGTTGTTATGTTGTAAAATGTTGTGTTGAGATTGCCTTCAGCCATGACAAGCTCTTAACATAACAACCTGCACTCTTCTTTTAAAGGAGAAAAAAATCCTCTGAAGTCAGAGTATGGCTGCCTATTTGGCGAGGTACTTGAAAATAGTCATACACGCAAACTTCCATCCGGTGTGCTTCCTATCTCACAGTGATTCCCAGGTGGGATGAGTAAGTCAGAGTGCACGTTCTGGGTGACCCCCAGAGTGTAAAGCTGGGGAACGCACAACAACAACAACAACTGTTGCTCAAGATAACTTTGTTGGCACACACACACACACACAAGACATGTGTCACACACAAGAGGGGTGACTGTTCTTCCAGATAACTTTGTTGGCACACACACAAGACATGTGTCACACACAAGATGGGTGACTGTTGTTCCAGATAACTTTGTTGGCACACACACACACGACATGTGTCACACACAAGATGGGTGACTGTTGTTCCAGATAACTTTGTTGGCACACACACAAGACATGTGTCACACACAAGATGGGTGACTGTTGTTCCAGATAACTTTGTTGGCACACACACACACGACATGTGTCACACACAAGACAAGAGTGACTGTTGTTCCAGATAACTTTGTTGGCACACACACACACACACAAGACGTGTGACTGTTGTTCCAGATAACTTTGTTGGCACACACACACACACACAAGACGTGTGACTGTTGCTCAAGATAACTTTGTTGGCACACACACACACACACACAAGACGTGTGACTGTTGTTCCAGATAGCTTTGTTGGCACACACACACACACAAGACGTGTGACTGTTGTTCCAGATAACTTTGTTGGCACACACACACACACAAGACGTGTGACTGTTGTTCCAGATAGCTTTGTTGGCACACACACACACACAAGACGTGTGACTGTTGTTCCAGATAACTTTGTTGGCACACACACACACACAAGACGTGTGACTGTTGCTCAAGATAACTTTGTTGGCACACACACACACACAAGACGTGTGACTGTTGTTCCAGATAACTTTGTTGGCACACACACACACACAAGACGTGTGACTGTTGTTCCAGATAACTTTGTTGGCACACACACACACACACACACAAGACGTGTGACTGTTGTTCCAGATAACTTTGTTGGCACACACACACACACACACAAGACGTGTGACTGTTGTTCCAGATAACTTTGTTGGCACACACACACACACACACAAGACGTGTGACTGTTGTTCCAGATAACTTTGTTGGCACACACACACACACACACAAGACGTGTGACTGTTGTTCCAGATAACTTTGTTGGCACACACACACACACACACAAGACGTGTGACTGTTGTTCCAGATAACTTTGTTGGCACACACACACACACACAAGACGTGTGACTGTTGTTCCAGATAACTTTGTTGGCACACACACACACACAAGACGTGTGACTGTTGTTCAAGATAACTTTGTTGGCACACACACACGACATGTGTCACACACAAGACGTGTGACTGTTGTTCCAGATAACTTTGTTGGCACACACACAAGACATGTGTCACACACAAGACGTGTGACTGTTGTTCCAGATAACTTTGTTGGCACACACACACAAGACATGTGTCACACACAAGACGTGTGACTGTTGTTCAAGATAACTTTGTTGGCACACACACACAAGATGAGTGACTGTTGTTCAAGATAACTTTGTTGGCACACACAAGACGTGTCACACACAAGACAAGAGTGACTGTTGTTCAAGATAACTTTGTTGGCACACACACAAAGACATGTGTCACACACAAGATGGGTGACTGTTGTTCAAGATAACTTTGTTGGCACACACAAGACGTGTCACACACAAGACAAGAGTGACTGTTGTTCAAGATAACTTTGTTGGCACACACACAAAGACATGTGTCACACACAAGATGGGTGACTGTTGTTCAAGATAACTTTGTTGGCACAAACAAGATGGGTGACTGTTGTTCAAGATAACTTTGTTGGCACAAACAAGATGGGTGACTGTTGTTCAAGATAACTTTGTTGGCACAAACAAGATGGGTGACTGTTGTTCAAGATAACTTTGTTGGCACAAACAAGATGGGTGACTGTTGTTCAAGATAACTTTGTTGGCACAAACAAGATGGGTGACTGTTGTTCAAGATAACTTTGTTGGCACACACACAAAGGCATGTGTCACACACAAGATGGGTGACTGTTGTTCAAGATAACTGTTGGCACCCACAAACAAGACATGTGTCACACACAAAATGAGTGACTGTTGTTCACGATAACTTTGTTGGCACACTTGCAAGACGTGTCACACACAAAATGAGTGACTGTTGTTCAAGATAACTTTGTTGGCACACACACACACAAGACATGTGTCACACACAAGACAAGAGTGACTGTTGGTCAAGATAACTTTGCTGGCACAAACACACACAAGACATGTGTCATTGACTGTTGTCCAAGATAACTTTGTTGGCACATACACAAGACACGTGTCGTTGACTGTTGTTCAAGATAACTTTGCTGGCACACACACAAGACACGTGTCGTTGACTGTTGTTCAAGATAACTTTGCTGGCACATACACACACAAGACACGTGTCGTTGACTGTTGTCCAAGATAACTTTGTTGGCACATACACAAGACACGTGTCGTTGACTGTTGTTCAAGATAACTTTGCTGGCACATACACACACAAGACACGTGTCGTTGACTGTTGTCCAAGATAACTTTGTTGGCACATACACAAGACACGTGTCGTTGACTGTTGTTCAAGATAACTTTGTTGGCACACTTGCAAGACATGTGTCACACACAAAATGAGTGACTGTAGTTCAAGATAACTTTGCTGGCACACACACACACAAGACATGTGTCATTGATTGTTGTCCAAGATAACTTTGTTGGCACACACACAAGACAAGACACGTGTCGTTGACTGTTGTTCAAGATAACTTTGTTGGCACACACACAAGACATGTGTTGTTGACTGTTGTTCAAGATAATTTTGTTGGCACATACACACACAAGACACGTGTCGTTGACTGTTGTTCAAGATAACTTTGTTGGCACACACACGAAGACATGTGTCATTGATTGTTGTCCAAGATAACTTTGTTGGCACATACACAAGACATGTGTCGTTGACTGTTGTCCAAGATAACTTTGTTGGCACACACACAAGACACGTGTGTGACTGTTGTCCACTCACCTTGGCATGACCACTCACCTTGGCATGTCCACTCACCTTGGCATGACCACTCACCTTGGCATGACCACTCACCTTGGCATAGGCCCTGCAGGTGTGACTGAGGGGGCAGGAGGGGCACTGTGGTGCTTTGGGGGTGCACACAGTGGCTCCCAGTTCCATCAAGCTTTGGTTCAAATCCCCAGGCCTCTCGCAGACCACCAGACCGTTCGCCAGCTCCCTAGAACAACAGGAGTGCACACGCGTTCAACAGATAATTCCTATAGGACATTTGTTATAGTTCCATTAACGTTAATCACTTTTTATGTTTTTGTTTCGCTTTTTTTGTGTGTATCTTTTGCTTTGCGCGGTTTCTTTTCATGATTGGACTACTTTCCTCCTCCCCCCCCCCCCCCCTCGCATTTTTCAGTAGGGCCTCCACCACCACCTCAATTCTCATACATCCCTTGTATATTTTTTTTCTCGTCTAATATCACTGAGAGTGAACAGACGCAAAATCGAAGACAACAACAATCTTAAAAGAAGATCCGTAATGCATACACACATGTGCTTCTATGCACATGCCTAGTTTACACACATGGATGGATGGATGGATGGATGGATGGATGGATGGATGGATGGATGGATGGATGGATGGATGTGTGAATGGATAGAAGGATGGATGGATGGATGGATGGATGGATGGATGATACTATGTATGTATGAATGTATGTATGTAAGTAATGATGGATGGAGCAAAGAGAAAACTTATTAATAACTCTTAATGCTAATGTCAAAGCAAATATGAACATTATAGACAAATTAAGCAAGATTATGGTAACCGATGATAATCAAGCCAAAATAATTATGTTTGTACTTGTTTTGAAAAAAGAGAAAAAAATTTGAATAAGATAGAATGAAGCATATTTTCGTGCACATCATTTCAGACACGCCGACCAATGAATAATATGTTGTATTGAATTATGAAAAGTTTATTTCATTGTGTCAAATAAGTCCACGTGACTTTTATGGCAATAAAAAAAGTCTGATTCTGGATGGTTGGATGGGTGGATGCATGTAAGGAAGGAAGGAAGGAAGGAAGGAAGGAAGGAAGGAAGGAAGGAAGGAAGGAAGGAAGGAAGGAAGGAAGGAAGGATGGATGGATGGATGGATGGATGGATGGATGGATGGATGGATGGGATGGATAGATGGAATGTCTGGATGGATGGATGGATGGATGGATGGATGGATGGAAGGAAGAAAGTAAGGAAGGATGGATGGATGGATGGATGGATGTGAGGATGGATGGATATAAGGAATTAAGAAAGTATGGATGGATAAATTGATGGAAGGATGGATTGTATGTATTCAATTTAACGTCTGTTCACTCTTAGTGATATTAGGATTGTATGTATGTATGTATGTCCATGCTTATATACACATCTACTATGAGAACACATGCTATTTGATAGATGTAGATATGAATATATACAGTTATGAACAGACAGACAATATGTGTGTGTACTATATACTATACATATATTTATATATATATACACATATATGCGTGCCTGCAAATGTCCACGTATGTGTGTACTCATGCGTGCACGTCAGTATGTTCGAGGAAAATTAACTCAATGAACCTAAAAACCATTCATCTGCAGAAATCCATTTTTTTAAAAACAGATAAAATTTCTATTCCCACAGATAACAGAAAACGTTCTGCTGCAGTCTGCTTTCCCAAAGGACACCAGAAAATGTCCCTGTAACTCATTCTTCTTCTTCATCGTCAAACGCTCAGACAGCAACTATTGCCGTCTGTCATATGAGCGAAACCGCATTGCGCTGCCGTTAAGAGCTTGACAAGTCAAGCCCAGCCGCATCAGACTTTGGCACAGGAGACAACTGTTATGTTCCGAGTTTTTCTGGAACAAAACCAGCAGGAGAATGGACCAAGAAGGCAGAAAATAGACAAGGAGGAGGTGACAGGAAGAAAAGGAACAAGGCAGAAACAAAGAGAGGGATAGAAAAGAGGGAATTCCTAACAGAGAATTTCCAGAAGGTGGGGAAGTTATTTGTACACAGGCCCCTGGCATCCCCACAGGGGAGACACTATTCTTATTTATTTATTTATCCTCTTATTTTGAGGATAATGGAATAAGCACATGTGTGCTTTTTCGTTTTTTAGATCCAGTTCCTGTGTGTATGCAATTTTGTTCATTTTTTAAACCATTCCCACCGGTACACATCTCTTTCAAAAAGCGGAACAGGTTTTAACGCGTGCGCAAGGTGTTCTGCGCGCGTTCCCACATGGGACCTCGGTTTACAGTCTCATCTGAAGGACTTTTCGGGGGGAGTGGAGTCGGCACTGATGTTAACTCTCCAGAGGAAAAATCCTCTTGAATGAGATTTGAACCCAGGTCAGCAGATCACGAGAGCACAATGTGCATCACTCTAACCACCAGGCCATCCCGTCCCCCAAGCAAGTAGTAGCGCATTGTCAATGCCTCTAACAAGGCACAGCTTGTCTCACGAGGGATATACCTATAAGCATCCTTCAATGTTGGCAGGTTTCAGGAGGGAGGGGGGGGAGGGGTTGATTGAAAGTTGGGGGGGGGGGGGGGGGGTGCAGTTAATACTGGTTGAAAAACAGAGATGGGGCAGGAAAGTCTCGTGGTTAGAGCTTTGAACTTGCAATATGAGGGCGCAGTTTTGAGCAAAGACCGAGACTTAAATGATGAAGAGAAAAAAAAAAAAAAATGTTTTAAAAGATAAATAGGATTAAAACAAAATTTTCTTGGAAAAGAGAGACTTAAAAGATAACAGTTCTCTCCCATGCTGAAGTCGGATGCACTGGGCCAGACTTGTCGGGCGTAACGCATTTTCCTTCACTGGTGTGACAGGTAAGGGGAGCTGCTGTCTGAGCGTTCGACAACGAAGAAGAAGAAGAATGGTGCGACTGTAACTATATAGAACCACGTGCTTTAAAAAGACAGATTTTATGGTGTGATGATAACCATAGCGATCCATATATATATATTATGCCGTCAGCACCTGGGCTTTATCACAGTTCTTGATTAAACCATTGACGCTGGGGGCAACAACAGCAAAGTGAGAGGCTGTATGACCAGTGGCTTTCTTTCCCACTCATGGAATTCCACTTTACAGCTTAGTCTTTAGTGATCGACTAGGACTCTCTGACTAGGAGGCTTGACTCACACAGTCCTTATGTGCTGCAGCCCTGGGGGCTGGTTGGCCTTTGGAGAACATCTCCAACGCTGACTGTCCTTATGCCCACTTGGCCGAGAGAGTGGGGATGTACTGTGGGCAAGGCATTATAATC
This sequence comes from Rapana venosa, assembly GCA_028751875.1. NCBI lineage: Eukaryota > Metazoa > Mollusca > Gastropoda > Neogastropoda > Muricidae > Rapana > Rapana venosa. Next base: position 13,788,119 of record CM054150.1, on the reverse strand, counting down.
AAATTTCTGCCCAATTTCCAAAACAGCAGCTGCCTCCTCTGCTGTTTTGGAGGTCATCATCGAACACAACATACATACAAATATATATGGGGGGGGGGGGGGGTAATGGAGTTACCAGAAAGTCTCCATGGTGGCCTGGGAAGATGAGTCTGCTCCAATCATTCGGAGACGTGACAGCACGCGTATCACGTTTCCATCCACGACTCCCGATTTCTGTTCACACATCCTTGTCACTGTGAATGTGTGCGAGTGCATCCTTTAATACATAATAATAATGATAATAACGACAATAATAGTAATAACAACGATGATGATGACAATAACAACAACAATAATAATGACATTAATAACAACAAAAACAACAGTGGAAAAATGTTTTTACAATAATAAAATTAATAACAATAGCAATAACGTCATTCCTTTAAAAGAAATATTTTTAAAAAATTTTTTTTTAGTTTTAAAGTGAAATTCTGCATCAGCAACTAACTCAAAGCGCTGTGCTCAAGAATATCTTTCACTCGCTGCACAGAGCAGCAGTGGCCTTGCCAGGCTGGCAGCAGCCAGACAACAGAACACTTGCCGCAGTCCTGCCCGCTTCATGAGGCAGCAGCACTCTGAAGAAAGAGGACCTGGCCTGACTGACCCACACCACCCCAGTAGTGGCCAAGAAGCTCTGTGGAGACTGGGAGGGAGGGAGGACCTGCATGCAGAGTACAGCTGCCTTCATTGCAGAAACTGAGCTATACATCTGACGAACGCAAAAAATAAATATAAAATTTGCTCGAGTTGCCTAACATTACCCATAAAGAAATCACACAGCACGCACACGCACGCACGCACGCACATGCACCCACACACACACGCTCACACACCCACATGCACACAATCAGTAGTCAAGAGGTAATGCACCTACCTAGAAAGCGAAAAGTCCGGGCTCAAAGTCAGTATGTGGTGGTTCAACCCCCATTTACACCCAGAACTCCCCCCCCCCCTCATCTACTAGACCATGAGTGGAGGTCTGGGTGCTAGTCTTTCTGATGAGACAATAAACAAAGGTGATAATCAACACACATTTAGTGCACATGAACGAACCCTAGGCAACAAGAGTCATCCCTGGCAAACGTTCTGTAGGGCAAAAAAAAAAGCCAGTCTAGTAGGGAAACAAATGCACAGATAGGAAAAAACAAGTAATAATAATAATAATAATAATGGATGGCGCCGCTCTTGTGGCAACGCGCTCTCCCCAGGGAGAGCAGCTTGAAATCCTACAGTGGGTCTACAATACAATATGATACAATGCCGTAGAAAACAATACACTACACTACACTACACTACACACCCGTGACTCACCTGTCCAAAAGCGATGGAGGCTATGGCACCAGCAGTATACCTGCCGACACCTGGTAACTCTTTCTGCAGATCCTCGCAAGATTTTGGCATCTCTCCCTCCAGATCCGACACCACCTGCCCACCCAGTAACACCGGAACCTTAGAGGCAAAACAAAACCCGAAGAAGGAAGGTGGCAGGGCGGTTAAGACATCCACCTACCTAACAAGAAAACCGTTGAGGTTCTGGGTTCCGTTTCCCAGCCTTGCCCATTTCTTCCCAGTTTAACGAGAAAACTGTACTAAATGTCAAAGTCTTTTGGACGAGTCCTAATCAAACAGGATCCCCCCACCCTCCCCCCCCCCCCCCCAACTCTGTAGGAACGCATACATAACGTCTTCCGCACACATTAAAAACTCGTTCATCCATTCGGAAGAGTAGGCCATTTCGAAACCCACAGACATGGACGACCAATTTTTTTTTTTTTAAATGCATGCACACAGGTGTCATGTTTAGACACCATCCCCCGAAAAGTCTGTGGGGGGCAAACTAAAGGTCAAGTACGAAAATCTTTACTACTCATAAAAACCTTGGAGCTCTAGCAAAGAAACAAACAACAACAACAACAAAAACCAAGCAAACAAAAAGACAGAGGTGGAGGGGGAGGGGGGGGGATAGCCTAGTGGTCAGAACATTCAGCTTGCCACCTGACAGCCAAGGTTCAAGTCACCACATAGATGTCCGTTCCAAGGAATTTTCTGGAGTGTCCATCAGTGTGTGTGTGTGTGCATGTGCATGTGTGTGTGTGTGTGTGTGTGTGTGTGTGTGTGTGTGTGTGTGTGTGTGTGTGTGTGTGTGTGTGTGTGTGGTGTGTGTGTGTGTGTGTGTGTGTGTGTGTGTGTGTGTGTGTGTGTTGTGTGTGTGTGTGTGTGTGTGTGTGTGTGTGTGTGTGTGTGTTGTGTGTGTGTGTGTGTGTGTTGTGTGTGTGTGTGTGTGTGTGTGTGTCTGTGTGTCTCTGTGTGTGTGTGTACGCACGCGTGCAAACACATATGTCAGCATGTACTCACCATAAATACATGTGCGTATGCCATGTGAGCTGCATGTATACGCGCGCGCGTGTGTGTGTGTGTGTGTGTGTGTGAACATGCGTGTGTGTATCATGAGTGCACGCATATATGCATGAATGCATACATGTGTGAGTTCACCACTCTCACTCACACACACACACACACACACACTAACCACACACACACACTGACCACACACACTAAAATCCTTCCAACGCTCCACTCCCCCTAAAATCCTTACAACATGACTGTAAACTAGAGACCCATGTACAGACACACAGAGAACATCTTGCGTACATATCAAAACCCGTTCTGCTTTTCGAGGGAGTAATCCATTGTGTGCCGGTGCGAAGGGATGTCAGCACACTAAACAGAAAAAGTAGGGTAGTGTGTGTGTGTGTGTGTGTGTGTGTGTGTGTGTGTGTGTGTGTGTGTGTGTGTGTGTGTGTGTGTATATGTATCTGTGTATAATAATAATAATAATAATAATGTATGGAATTTATATAGCACTGAATCTTGTAAAGTAAACAAATCAAAGCGCTGTATGTATCTGTGTGTGTGTGTGTGTATGTGCGCGCGCGCAAATACATATGTGAGCATGTACTCACCAAAAATACATCTGCATATGCCATGTGAGCTGCATACATACGTGTGTGTCTGTGTGCACGCGTGCGTGCGTGCGTGTGTGTATCATCGAGTGCACGCATATAAATGCATACATTTGTAATTGCCCTTCATGGGATGATTAAAGTGTTTTTGACTTTAACTTTGAGTACATGTATTGGGGGAAGGGGGGTGGGGAGAAGAGATTGTGTGCGACTGGAGACGGATGGGGGAGAAAGTTCCAGACTTGTTCCTCTTTTGGTTCCGTGGATATACAGCTGTGAGGTACACCGATGGTGAGGTTGTGCTCGACTATGGCCTTTTTCTGCAGGCAAATTATTCCTGATGCATCTTTTGAAATAGAAACTACTGACTCAACTGTCCTTTAGAAAACCTTTCACACACACACACACACACACTTATCTAATATCACTTTTCAGTGGATAGATGTTACCACAAACACACGCATCTGCCTAAATATAACGTTTTAGTTGACAGACGTTAATACAAACACACACACACACACACGCACGCACACAAAATAAATAAATAACCAACCTTCTGTGCTCCCAAAAGAAGACGTTTTGCTCGTGAGTAATAACCCAGGCCTGACCACATCTCATTAACTTCCTAAAGAAAAAAGGACACACACACACACATACCCACACTCCCAGTTATATGCAAGAATGCACACATGCATGCACATATACACACACACACGCCACTCTCATTCACACACACACGCCACTCTCACTCACACACACCATTCTCACTCTCACACACACACACACACACACTAACCACACACACACACACACTAACCACACACACACACACACATCTGACATCTTTTTTTGGGGGGACGGGATAGCCTAGTGGTTAGAACATTGCGCTCGCAATCTGACGACCTGGGTTCAATTCCCGTTCAAGGGGATATTTTCCCCTGGAGTTAACATCAGTGCAGACTCCACTCTCCCCCAAAAGTCCTTCGGATGAGACTTTAAACCGAGGTCCCGTGTGCGAACGCATGCAGAACATCTTGTGCACAGGTTAAAACCCGTTCCGCTTTTCAGAAGAGTAGGCCATTGTGTGCCGGTGGGAACGGATGACAACATTTACAAAACTGCATACACACAGGGACTGGATGTAAAAAAGCACATGAGTGCTTATTTCATTATCCTCGATATAAAAGAATAAAATTTTAAAAAATAAATAAATAAATACACACACACCTCCACCTCCTGAATCTTCTCCCTGTGTTCTGGAATTAAAAACATACCTCCAATTTTGCCCGAGCCAAATCTTGTAAAGTTGGCCATTTCTGAAAATTGAAAAAACAAACTGACAGACTTATGAGCAATATTGAGAGAAAGAGAGAGAGAGGGGGGGAGAGAGAAAGAGAGGAGGAGGAGGAGAGAGAGAAAGAGAGAGAGAGAGAGAGAGAGGAGAGAGAGGGAGGGAGAGAGACACAGACACACACACACCCACACCCAACACACACAACAGAGTGTGGAGAAGAGATACCCCCACAGAGAGACAGAGAGAGAGAGAGAGAAGAGTGAGGGAGACGCACACACCTACACACACACACATACAGAGACACACACACACATACACAGAGAGAGAGAGACACCACACACCACACACACACATAGAGAGAGACATACACACACACCCACACACACACACATACAGAGAGAGAGAGACACACACACACACACACATAACAAAATTTTATTTCTGAGGTAATAGAATAAGTACAAGACTTTTTTACATCCATCCTCGAAAAGAAAGAAAGAAAAAAAGACAGAAAGAAAGAAAAAAGAAAGAAAGAAAGCAAAACAGACAAAATATAAGCAAAGTGAATCATATCATAATAATCACAATAAACATCACCACCATCATCATCGTCGTCGTCATCATCCCCATCATCATAAACAAAATCATGATAATATATAACACAGAGACAGAGACACACGCAGACAAACAAAGACAGACACACAGACACTCACACACAGACCATGTACACCAAGCTAGAAGACACACAGAAAATGTTGGGGGGAAAAAAACTGTTAAGGTGAAACAGAATAGCCAGAGTCCCCTCAAAGTCAAATTTTTATTTCCACCTCTGTGCGTGCATGCGTGCGTGTGGAGTGGGGCGTAGCGGAGTGGAAGGTGGGGGGGGGGGGGGGGAGGGGGGTGGGGGGGGGGGAAGGGGGGGGGGGGGGGGGGGGGGGGGGGGGGGGGGGAGGGGGGAGCAGGGAGGATTGTTTCTTGGCTACATCTCCAAAGTTGCCCAATAGTGGGGTTCCCCCAATTTAGATAGCCACATTCCGACTTCAGAAATCGCAGCGCGCAAACCCAACATCACTTGTCAAGAGTGCTAAATTTAGCGCAACCCCCCCCCCCCCCCCCCCCCCCCCCTTCCTTTTACCTAGTCCAAGAGCGGTCAAGTTCCTGCTATAAATTAGCACCAGCTGGGCTGGGATGGAGATGAATGGACAGCAGCTGAGAACAGCTGAAAGTGGGGGAAACTGACAGCTGTGAAATACCATCAGCATACATAATATATATATATAATATATATATATATATATAAATATATATATATATATTTTTATATATATATAACACTCCATTCTCATGGTGTCTTACCTAGATGCCAGGTTTTGGGGGATTTTTTTTGTTTGTTTTGTTTTGTTCTTTGGCTAGAGCTCCGAGGTTCACAAATGGTGAGATTGTGCACATTGCAACTGTTTTCGCCCATCATTCAGGCTGACTTTGGAGATGCATGCATGCTGTATGTAGGATGTTTCTGTTTCCGTAAACATTGTCACGAATTACGAGATCTTTAATGTATATATATATATTTGATCTTCTGCATGTGTACATACACGAAAGGAATCAAGGCATTGGCAGGACTGCACTAAAGTTGACCTGGGAGATCATAAAAATCCCCACCCTTACTTAAGGTGTGACATGGGGGTCAAAACTGATGAAATTTTGTTTACAAGCTCGTGTTAGAAGTTGTACCCTACATTGAAAGGGCATCACTTGTAAATGCTAAAAATCTATACATTACTCATTTTTATGCGCTGTTGCCATGGAAACAATCCAAAATGGCTGCCAAAACTATAAAAATGTTTCAAACTCCTAAGCCTTTTCATCTATATCAGGTACAAGAAACCCGTTTCTTCACACACGGTTTTACAACCTAGATTCTTTAAATTCACGCAGGGAAATCTCCATATCTGCATCTAGCAATTTTTTATTCTAAAAAAAAACCAAAAAAACCCACATGATTTTGGCCCCTTCTAGACCCGTGTCTAACCTTAATTCACCAGGCGCTGCCGGGATTCAAACCCAAGACTTCATGGACACGTGGGATTAAGTCAAGCGGTCTTAACTACTCAACTATGGGGTTTGTCAGATGCCAAACAAAATCTACAAAATCTCCAATCCCCAGTCAGGAGCCTTAGCACAAAATGGTCACATGACTTAACATTCCCCATCAGGAACGTTCAGAGAGAGAACCTACAAAGCCATGGCCACAAGAACATCAACCGATGTCCCAATATGAAAGCACGCACAACACCTTACGCACACAATAAAACCCGCTTCGCCTTTCCGAAAAAAATAGGTCATCACATGCCAGTGGGAACGGATGACACCATTTTATTAATGCATAGTGCACGCACACTGCAGTTATGCTCAGACACTCATCCCCGAAGTCGGAATGCAGCTGTCTTAAAGATGGCCAAACAGTCGTATGCGCAAACATCTCACAGGCACGCGCAACGATAAAATACAACCCACGACACAGGCACGCGCAAACGATAAAATACAACCCACGAGACAGGCACGCGCAAACGATAAAATACAACCCACGACACAGGCACGCGCAAACGATAAAATACAACCCACAACACAGGCACGCGCAAATGATAAAATACAACCCCTGACACAGGCACGCGCAAACGATAAAATACAACCCCTGACACGGGCACGCACAAACGATAAAATACAACCCACAACACAGGCACGCGCAAATGATAAGATACAACCCACGAGACAGGCACGCGCAAACGATAAAATACAACCCCTGACACAGGCACGCACAAACGATAAAATACAACCCACAACACAGGCACGCGCAAATGATAAAATACAACCCACAACACAGGCACGCGCAAATGATAAAATACAACCCACGAGACAGGCACTCGCAAACGATAAAATACAACCCCTGACACAGGCACGCGCAAACGATAAAATACAACCCATGACACAGGCACACGACGCGAAATTAAAAGACACTACCACTGCAGGACCCTCACTTTCATCCAGCGCCTGTAGTAGTCCATGACGGTAGCCACTTGCGTCTGCTGCAACATGATCTCCGACACCCACACTGAAACACACAGGGGTCCGCTGTCTGCATGTAATGTGCCTAGAAAGCGATGAGTCCAGTTGAAAGCATGTGGTGCTTCGATCCCTGTTTCTGCTCGAAACTCCCCCCCCCCCCCCCCCCCCCCCTCCCATCCACTCGACCGTGAGTGGTGGTGGTCTGGGTGCTAGTCTTTTTGGAAGAGATGATAAAAACAAGGTCTCGTGTGTAACACACATCTAGTGTTAGCTTAAGAACCCTTGGCAACAAGAGAGTTGTCCCTGGCAAAAATCCTGTAAGAAAAAAAAAGCCAAAGGGAAACAAATACAAATGGAGACAGGAAAAGATTTTTAAAAATGATGGGTGGCGCTGCTCTTGTGGCTACGCGCTCTCTCGAAGGAGAGCAGCCCGAATTTCACACAAAGAAATCTGCCCTGACCTTAAACTTAAGTGGTGTGCAATACAATACAATACAATACAATGCATGGAGGCACTGTGGTCGAGTGGTTTAGGCGGTCAACTCGTGATCCAGAGGTCGCGGGTTCGATCCCCGCTCGACTCGGTGTTGTGTCCTTGGGAAAGACACTTTATTCCTATTTTCCTCACTCCACCCAGGTGTACAAGTGGGTACCAGCTCTGCTGGGGAAGTATCTGGCGACAGACTAGCGTCCTGTCACAGGGGTGGTGAAAAACCATCAGTTCGCTTAACGCTACAGAAACCGGGATAAGCTCCGGCTCTATGGGCCTTCTGGCTCAAAAGAACATACAATACAATGCAATGCAATGCAATACAATAGGAGACGGGATAGCCCAGTGGTTAGAACATTGCGCTTGCAATCTTGACGACCCGGGTTCGATTCCCGTTCAAGGGGATATTTTCCCCTGGAGTTAACATCAGTGCCTCTCCCCAAAAGTCCTTCGAATGAGACTATAAACCGAGGCCCTGTGTGCGAACACATGCAGAACATCTTGTGCACACATTAAATCCTGTTCCACTTTCCGTAAGAGTAGGCCATTGTGTACCGGTGGGAACAGATGACAGAATTTACAAAACCGCATACACATGGGGACTGGATGTAGAAAAAAAAAAGCACGGAAGTGCTTATTCCATTATCCTCGATATACAATAAGAATACAATACAATACAATGCAATACAATACAATGCAAAGCAATCCAATACAATTCAATCTCGTTCACACTCAGTTCAGGGCTACAAGCGTTTGTCACTCGCTGATGCGAACAGAATGCCAAGGCCTGCGGTAAAACGTTGTTATACTTTATGTTGTTGTTGTTGTGCGTTCCCCAGCTTTACACCCTGGGGGTCACCCAGAACATGCACTCTGCCTCACTCATCCCACCTGGGAATCTCTGTGAGATAGGAAGTACACACTGGTTGAGAAGTTTGCGTGTATGACTCTTTTTCAAGCACCTCGCCATATAGGCAGCCATACTCCGACTTCAGAGGATTTTTTTTTCTCCTTTAACAAAGGAGGGTGCGGGTTGTTATGTTAAGAGCTTGTCATGGCTGAAGGCAATCTCAACACAACATTTTACAACATAACACCGTTTTAATGTAGGCCTTGGCAATAAGCTGACATCAATAATAACTGACACAGCTTTTGGCCTGGGCCAAGTTATACTTTATTATTCTTGTTCAAGTTTCCTCCGCTAGAGCTTCATGGTTCACCAATGGCGACATTTCTGCATAGGCAACCATTCCACACCCCCTCCCAAACCACCATTCAAGTACCCGTATTCCAAATTGTGTGTAAACAAGACACCTGTGTGCATGCGGGTTTTGAACAAAGTTTTGTCATTCACTCCTACCGGCACATCACGGCCTTCTCCTCCAAAAGGCAGAAGAGGTTTTCAACGTGTGCGCACGGTGTTCTGCGTGCTTTCACACACAGGGCCTCGGTTTATAGTCTCATCCGAGGGGCTTTTGACGATCGGCTCAACTTTGTGATCCAACTGGGAAGAAAGGGCAAGGCTGGGAATCGAACCCCAAGCCTCATGATTTCCTGGTCAGGAAAGTGGACGGTCCTAACCGTCCTGCCACCTTCCTTCTTGCTATGCTTTCAAATGTCATGGTGAGATGGTCAAGCTTTTGACACAGCAACTCGTATGCCTCTTTTGACTCACTGCAGTAGTATTCGAGTTTACGCCATATGCCTCTTTTGACTCACCGCAGTTGTATTCGAGTTTACACCATATGCCTCTTTTGACTCACCGCAGTTGTATTCGAGTTTACACCATATGCCTCTTTTGACTCACTGCAGTACTATTCAAGTTTACACCATAGCTAGTCTGTGACGCACTATTTTGCCCCCCCTCCCCCCCCTTTTTTTTAAATCAGCAAACAATAAAATTGATAAAACCATAGACAGACACTATAGCCGAGTGGTTGAGATCATTAGACTTCAATCCCATGGATCCGTGAAGTCCTGGGTTTGAATCTTGGTAGCAGCAGCGTACGGTGTGTGTGTGTGTGTGCAAGATGTTCTGCATGCGTTCGCACATGGGGCCTTGTTTATAGTCTCACCTAAAGGACTTTTGGGGGGTGCGGTCAGCGCTTACGTTAACTCCCGGGGAAAATTCCCCAGAATGGGCGCCTCCGTTGTGGCTTGATCCCGGGCCATCAGATCATGAATGCGACACTTTAACCACGAGGCTGTCCTGCCCCTGCCCCCTCCCAAACCCTCCTATACACACAATACAGTATATTTCTTGTTGACAGGTCACCCAAACATGGAATTTAAATACATTTTCAGTCTTCTCTCATTCGCTTTTTACACCGTCAGATGTGTTTGGGAGAACTAATGGCTGTGTGTCCTTTCCAGCTCCTCTCGTGGGCCGTACAGCTTGGTTTGCAGGGCTATCTCCATCGGCCACACAGCCTTCCTCAGAATAAGTCACAGTGAAAACCATGGCTTTTTTTCCCTACTACTACTCCCTGTGGAGGCACCGTGGTCGAGTGGTTTAGGCGGTCAACTCGTGATCCAGAGGTCGCGGGTTCGATCCCCGCTCGGCTCGGTGTTGTGTCCTTGGGAAAGACACTTTACTCCTATTTTCCTCACTCCACCCAGGTGTACAAGTGGGTACCAGCTCTGCTGGGGAAGTATCTGGCGACAGACTAGCGTCCTGTCACAGGGGTGGTGAAAAACCATCAGTTCGCTTAACGCTACAGAAACCGGGATAAGCTCCGGCTCTATGGGCCTTCTGGCTCGAAAGAACATACTACTACTTTACTACTCCCTGTGTCCATCATCCCCTTTAAAGGGTACGCCAGTCAGGACAAGATAGCAGGATAGCCTAGTGGTTAGATCACTGCGCTTTGTGATCTGACCCATGGCTCAGGGTCAACCCAAGCCAAGCCACCGCTGAGGCGCATTTTCCAGAGGATTTTTTTCCTCTGCAGTTACCATCAGAAGCAACGCACGCTGGTGTCATGTCTAGACATCATTCCCAGAAGGTGGAATGCGGTTGCCTTCAGAGTGGGCGAAAACGGTCGCATATGCAAAATCTCACCATTGGTGAATTTTGGCTATTTAGCCAAGGAACAACCAAAGAAAAGCAAACCCCGACCCTCCAAAAGACAGGAATAACGGTCGATCCAAAAATCCTTACCTCCGTACGCTCTTTGGTTCACATCCGTCATTGTCTTCTGCACAAAGATGACCAAACTTACTGGAAAAAAAAAAAACCAACAACCCCTCCCACTCAAAACTCATCAATCAATTAGTTTGTCTCGTATCCCCCCCCCCCCCCTCCCCTCTCCTCCCCTCCAAACACACACACACACATAGAACATCTTGTGTACACTTAAAACCCGTTCCACTTTTCGGAAGAGGCCATTGTGTGCTGGTGGGAACGGATGACAAATGGATGAAAAAAAGCACATGAGTGCTTATTCCATTATCCTCGGAATAAAAAAAAATAATAAATCTCTCACACACGCACAGGGATTTATAACACACACACATACACACACTTCCTTCCAACAAATAGGTGACGACCAACAACAACAAAATTTATTATTTTTTTCTCATTTGTTTTTGCTCAGCATTCAGCGATGGTTGCGGCCTGAGCGTTTGACAAAGAAGAAGAACAAGCACTTACACTCTAACACCCTGTAAAGTAATACTCTCCTCCTGTTGCTTTGGTTTGAGTTGGAGTTGGGTTTGGTTTTTTTTTCACAATGTAAAATTAATCAAGAAGTGTATCATCATGCAACAACACACATCCCCCCCCCCCCCCCCCCCCCCCCCCCCACTCTCTCTCTTCTTCTCGCCATCCTTTTAAATTTTTCTCTGAAACCATTTTTATGAAAAAGTATTAAAATGAAGTCCATTAAAAAAAAACCACCAACATAAAAAGAAATACATTCATGCTGATACTGAATCTCGGTGATTAAACAGACTGACATATAATATATGATATGATATGATATGATATGATATGATATGATATAATATAATATAATATATGAATGTATGAATGAGACTCTAGGGATGTTTCGGCTTTAGGTGTTTATTTTCCCCAATTCCAGCAAATGGAATGCTCTCCCTTCTTCTTTTCTGCGTTCCTTTGTGGTTGTCTGGTCTCCTATGTGCTTGTCATTCTCCAGGTCTGCCCATTGGCTTCAGCCAATACATACCAACTTCAGAGTGACTCAGTTTTTTGGGGGGGCTACAAGATCCATGCTAGGTATGTTCATGTTTCCATAATCCACCGAGAGCTGACGAATTATGGGATCTTTGATGTGAGTATTCTATCTTCTGCACGTGTATTATATATATATACACATGAAAGGAATTAAGGCACTGGCAGATCTGCACTCTAAGTTGACCTGCGAGATAATCATTCGGCAGAAGGAAGGTGGCAGGATGGTTAAGACGTTTGCCTGCCAACAAGTAAACCGTGAGGTTGTGGGTTTGATTCCCAGCCTCGCCCTTTCTTCGCAGTTTGACAAAAAAATCGAACTGAATGTCAAAGTCCTTCAGATGAGACTATAAACCAAGGCCCTGTGTGCGAACGCATGCAGAACATCTTGCGCACACGTTAAATCCTGTTCCGCCTTTCGAAAGAGTAGGCCATTGTGTGCCGGTAGGAACAGATGACAAAATTTACAAAACCACATACACACGTGGACTGGATGTAAAAAAGCACATGAATGCTTATTCCATTATCCTTGATATAAAAGAATAAATAAAATAAATAAAAATCTAAATCCCACACCCTTAATGCGCTAGACCCTACTGCCAAGATTTGAACCCACGAGTTCATAGACCCACACACAGAATTGAAGTCAAACGGTCTTAACCACTCTCCTACAGCAGCCATCCATTGTTGTGGGGTTTTCCTAATCCTTGGGGGTACAGCTGAGGTTCACCACCAATGATGAGATTTTGCACACGTGACCATTTTTACCCATTTTTTAAATTTTTATCTATTTTATTCTTTTATATCGATGATAATGGAATAAGCACTTATGTGCTTTTCTACATCCAGTCCCCGAGTGCATGCGGTTTTGTAAATTTTGTCATCTGTTCCCACCGGCACACAATGGCCTACTCTTACGAAAAGCGGAACAAGAGTTTACCGTGTGTGCAAGATGTTCTGCGTGCGTGCGTTTGCACATGGGGCCTCGGTTTATAGTCTCATCCAAAGGACTTTTGGGGATAGTGGAGTCGGCACTGATGTTAACTCCAGGGGAAAATATCCCCTTGAACGGGAATCGAACCCTGGTCGTCAGATTGCAAGCGCAATGTTCTAACCACTAGGCCATCCCGTCCGTCATAAAGGCAGCTGGGGCTTTGGGAATGGTGTCTAAATACAACAGCTGTATGCGTGCATTTTTGCATGTTTTCAATGTTGTCATCTGTTAAATAAAATTGGGTTGAAACAAAGCAGATAGCTCAGTTGACTCCAACCCATAACCTTTAAATCATAAGTTCAACACAGTAACCACTAAGTTCCTCTCCCCCCCCCCCCCACTTTTCCAACATATATGTTGGGGGACAGTACAGCCTGGTGGTTACAGCGTTATGCAATGCACTCCTGATCTGACAAATCCTGTTCAAGGGGATTTTCCAAATCCTGTTCAAGGGGATTTTCTCCTCTGGAGTTAACATCAATGTCAACTCCACTCTCCCCCAAAAGTCCTTCAGAGGCGACTATAAACCAAGGTCCCATGTGCGAACATGCGAACTTGCGCAGAACATCTTGCACACACGCTAAAACCTGTTCTGCTTTTCGGAAGTGTAAGGTCAGTGTGTGCCAGCGGGAACGGATGGCAAAATTTACAAAACCGCATGAACACAAGGACTGGATGTAAAAAAAAGCCCACGAGTGCTTATTCCATTATCCTCGAAATAAAAGAATTAGCAAATAAATATGAATGAAAAACATGAAAACAGTTCTGTACCTGTTGTCTCCACGGCAAATCGCGTTTGTTGGCATCGTACCACTCCAGCAGCCTGGTCTGAACAGTGGACAGTTCATCCTTGGAAAATCGGTGAAACTCATCACTGCCTGTAGCTGCTTTCTCTTCCTCCTGCTTGCTTTTGTTCCTCACCTTGCAACCTGTAAACATATATTATTGTTATCTATATAGATCTAGCATATGGTAATATATATATATATATATATATATATATATATATATATATATATATATCTTCTTCCTTTTTTGTCATGTTTTTCCCAGGGGAGGTTTTATATTGATGAACCTTCTCCATCTCTCTCTGTTTTGAGCTGCCTCCTTATTTATGCCCCTTTCTCTAAGATCATCCTAAATACAGGCAGCCCAGGTCTTGCTAGGTCTTCCCTTTGGTCTCTTTCCATCCACTACGAAGTTCATTGCTCTTTTTATGATGTGGTGGTCTGCTTTCCGTTGAACGTGCCCAAACCAGCGCAGTCTATTGGTACTAGCTACAGACTTCAGATCATCAACTTTGCACATTCTCCATAGTTCTTCATTCGTGATCCTGTCTTCCCATTTGATCTTTGTCATGTAGCGTAGCATTCGGTTTTCACAGCTCTTCAACAAATGTTCGACGTTTTTGGTAAAAACCCATGTCTCCGAGCCATACAGGAGAACAGGTCTGATGCAGGCCTTATATATCAGGCACCGTCTCTTCAGTGGGATTTTCTGATTTTCGAGCAGACTTGCCAATTCTTTCCATTTCTTCCAAGCACTCGCAATCCTGGTTCTGACAGCTAACTCAGATTTTTCTTCACAGCTCATCATCTCTCCCAGGTAGCAGAATTCGTCTACCACTTCTATCTTCCCTTGTTCAAATTCTAGCTCCTCCTTTCCTGCATCGGTATTGTCTTCACCCTTCTTATTCATACAACTGGGGCAGACAAATACTCTGTCCTCCTTCTTCAGACTTTTGAGCTTTGAGCATCTTTTGCGACACCAATATTGATATTTGGAGATTTGATCGAATTGTTCCCTACACCTTTGTGGCAGACACCACACGGGTATTTGCCTTGCTCTCTGTGTTCTGCGGTCTTTTCCAACTGCTATTGCTTTGGTCTTGTCAACATTTACCTTCATTCCTCTGCGTTCTAATCTCTGTTTCCAATTGCCAAATCTTTGAGTAGCATCATTACTGTTCTCAGCTACCAGTACTAAGTCATCAGCATACAGCAGTTCCCAGATCTCTTCTGGCCTCTCCACTTTGATTTGTTTACTTTACAAGATTCAGCGCTATATAAATTCCATACATTATTATTATTACTTCCTTGGATATGTCATTCACCACGAGGATAAAGAGCAGAGGGCTCAATGCGGATCCTTGGTGCACTCCTACTTTTATCTAAAAGCTTTCTGACGTGCCAATTATAGTTTTCACTTTTGATCTGGAGTTCTTGTACAAAGTCATAACCATTGAGATGATGTGCTCCGGTACACCTTGTTTCCTCAAGGCCCATTGGATTGCCTTTCTGGGTACCCTATCAAAAGCTTTTTCCAAGTTGACAAAGATTATATATATATATACAAGTAGATATGATCTGTTCAATGTTGGACAATTGCACTGTTTATTGTTTTGTTATTTTCTTCTTTTTTTCTTTGCAAGGATGCGTTATAACAATCTCTGTGGTTTCATAAGGGTTTTATATTTTAACTGGGGTTTTTGTGGGGGGGGGTTATTGTTGTTGGGGTTGTTTGTTTGTTTTTGGAGGGGGATTTGGGGGGGGGGGGGGGGGGTTGTGGGGGGGGTTGTTTTCTTTTGGGGGGTGTTCAGGGAAGGAGAGGGGGGGGGTGTTGGTTTGTTGCTGTTTGGGGAGGGGGGTTTCAGGTTGGGTTTTTTTTTAAGGTTTTGTGGGGTTTTGCTGGGAAGGTGTACCTAGACAAGCATAAAACATGCACCAATGATCATCTTCATGAAAGTTCCTCTCTCTCTTTCTCGCTCTCTCTCTCTCTCGCTCGGGTGGCTTCCCTTGCCTGGCTGCCAGCAAAACGCTTTTGTGTGAGCTGTGTGTGAAGTGTTGTTGTTTTCTCCTTTTTGTGCATCAAAATGCCAGTCACAGGACTCCCAGCGATGGTGGAGTGTATGCTGAACACTGCACTTCAAGAGCAGACACTGTCCTTGTTCAAAGTGGATGGCAGAGGTGACCAGACTGTTGTTATTTTGCGATTAACAAAGCTGACAGCCATTTCCCTGTCACCCCGGGTCAAAGGTCATACCGCAAAAAATGTTTTTCCCAGATATGTCTGACAGAAAACGGGCAGAAGCACACAGAGCAATCCGTTATGAAAAAGTGAACAGGTTCCGTCTCCCTCCAGTTTATTTTTACCCACCCACCCAGTCAAGTATATGCTGCAAACCGAGCAGAGGGTGACACTCCTACTGATGTGTTCATGTGTAATTCCTGCCCTCCCTCTTCAAGTAGCTGACAATCAGCAGATTGACATGACACATCACAACATAGACAATGACAGTCAACTCGGACAACATACAAAGTGATCAGTTGTGTGGTGAAGTTGGGAATAGAGCAAAAGAATGTGATAGTGATGATTTGAGTGACGAGAAAGATTATGTGTATGGTGGTACATCTGTTAGAGAAATGGAAGAAAATGCACACATGTGATGTATTGGATAGGGTGGATGATAGTGAGAGAGTTGATGAGTGTACAGACGGTGTGACTGAGGCAGAATAAGCAGAGAGTGTGAAATATGTTAACAATGAACATGAAAGTGAAGAAACAGACCTCATGTGCTGAGAAATGTTTGAACGCCTAAAAAAGCGTTTAAGGAGGATGGACGAGGAAACAGAAATAAAAACAGCACAACACAGAGCTGTACCCAAAGGAAATCCTTGTAGAGATGTGCTGTAATAGAAGTGGAATAAAGACAATTAAAACCCTGTGCAAAAAGACAACAATCACAGATTACAATATTAGCATTTGTTGCAATTGTTACCATGATATTAAAACCATGTCATGATGCCTATTTGGGCTGTAATTAATTAATCTTTTTATCTTAGTTAAATATGTTTTGTGCCCAGTCCTCTTCCCACTGTCTCCTTGTGAATGGGCTTAATGTTTATCACAATAAACTCTTGCCTTTGTCTCTCTCACTTTCTTTCTTTCTGTGCATTTCTTTACCAGGCAGGCTGTGTAGCGTCTTGTCTTCTGTGCCTGTAAACTTTTCAAGTCTGCCTACTGGCCTCAGCCCACACATTCCAAATTCAGAGCAGCTCATTTCATTGTACCAGGTGCATGCTGGGTATGTTCATGTTTCCATAATCCACCATATGCTGACATGAATTATGGGATCTTTAATGTGCATATTTGATCTGCAAATGTATATATATCTAAATTTACACAAAGGGAATGAAGAAACTAGCAGGTGTGCACTTCAGTTGACCTAGGTGATCATTTTTTTTTTTAAAAACACCCTAAATTCACCAGACAAAGGCAGATATATTTGAACCCAGGACTTCAAGGGCCCATGGGAATGAAGCCAGTCTTAACCACTTGGCTATAGCACCTGTCATCTTCAAGTTGGCCTATTAATAAAATTTTGTCACCCATAGAAGACCCTTTTTTTTTTTATAAATGTTATTAAAAATAAAATAGTATTCCTTTCTGATCAGTTTGGACCATTTGTCTATGGATTGATGTATACAGTGTGTGTGTGTGTGCCTGCATGCGTGCGTGCGCTGCGCGTGCTCGCTCGCGCGCGTGCACGTGTGCCGTGCATGCACGTGCGTGTTAGCTAGCCTATCCTCTGTGTGTGTGTGTGTGTGCGTGTGTGTGACCGTGACTATGGATGCGAGGCGGATGTTAGAATCCCATAAACTACAAATAGAGGCCAATTATCAGAACTGCCACATTGTGAAGAATTACTCAATTAGGAACGCATCCTGCCACTTCGTCGATGTCTGTGCTAGTAACCTATATAAGCAACCTTATATTTGTAATGAAAATATACTACCACTCGTCCTGATGTTAGCTTTCTTCTTCATTTCAACACGTTGCCAAAGTCGGACTGCCCCTCTCATGGAAAGTAGCCTAAGGTTTGTGTTGACTAGGCCTAGGCCTATTCCCCGCCAAAACGATGTGTTTGTTCGCACGGTTCGCAGCCCAGATACAAACAATTTGTTTATTCGCACGATTCCCGAGCCCAGTTACAATTGGCAGAGCTATCCGCACAAAAGTAATAGGCAGTTTATAGTTTTCAATAGGGAAAAGCTGACTGCGAAACATTAACAGTCACATCCATCTGTCTTCTGTCCTCCTTTCTGTCCCTTTGTATTCGTTTTGCAAGTACTCGATGGTAACATTTCACATTTCCCCTCCCCCCCCCCCCCCCCCCCCCAACAGTTCCTCAGCTAGGGCTCAGAGGTACATCAATGGTGAGATTTTTTTTTTTTTTGCATGCGACCATTTTTTGCCCACTTTTAAGTTAGCCACATTCCCACTACATGCATACTTCACAATTAACTGATCAAGCTTCAAGTTTGCTCAAGAGCATTATTCAAACATCTGGCACCGAGATTATCAGAAAAGGGTAATTATTGCCAGTTTTGATCCATTTGTCTTTGAATTTCATGGGTATGATTGAATATTAAATTTTTAGGTTTGAAAGAATCGATTTTCTCCTAAACTCATTTCTCAGCTTAATTCCTTAATTTAAAAAATAAAAAAAAACCTAGTACCTGTGTTATCTTTGGGGGTTTGGACATGGGTAGATAGTAAGGTCTTCCTTCTTTTGGGGGGTGGGGGAGAGGGGGGGGGGGAGATTGTGGATCAGACTTTTACCGAGTTGAAAAACTGAATCAGTCATCTGACGGTGGTGGGTTTGTTGTTTTTCTTGGGGGGGGGGGGGGGGGAGGGGGAGCAGAATGGAGGGTGTGGATGTTTTGTTTTTTTTGTTTTGTTTGGGGTGTTTTGATTTTTTTTTTTTTTTTTTTGGGGGGGGGGGGGGTATTGTCAGGTACAAGCTTTGTTTACACTGCACTCCATTGAGTCTGGCCATAGTCGCCAGAGCTTTCCAAACTCACGCTTCCCATGCAATAGTCTGAA
Organism: Rapana venosa; assembly: GCA_028751875.1. NCBI lineage: Eukaryota > Metazoa > Mollusca > Gastropoda > Neogastropoda > Muricidae > Rapana > Rapana venosa. The sequence goes on along the minus strand of CM054150.1, from coordinate 13,769,192 downwards.
TATTCCTGGAGTCCAGTCAGCTGAACTGTGGCCACGTGACAAGAATGAGTGATGGGAATGAACAAACACAGCCACACCACCACCACCCTCCCTGCACAACCATAAAATAGACCCAATCCCTGCTTGGCCAATCTTCTTTGGAGGGATGATCAAGCATCTGGAATAAACACGAACTTGAACTAAGGCCTTACTTTTACCCTGTCACATTTTATCCTTTATATTCAACAAAAATTAATGTCTACACCTGTGATGAAAAGCTGTGGCCAAATGTGCATACTATGCTTACCTTCCCCCACACCTATTCTCAGAAAGTGAAGTTTAAGAATCAAAAACATGTGTATGTGCCCTTACTATCGATTTAAAAATACAACAACTTTATGTTAAGTACCCTTTTATGGAAGAAAGGGGATAGGCCAGCTCAAAGGTCAGAGCACTTGCTATCCCCAAAACCTGAATATGTACCAAAAGAGTATCCTTACTTTTATTATCAAACAAACGTGCACAGCATGTCTGTTTAGATGAACACGCTTAAAGTTACAGGTGATCATGCAATGAGCTCACTTTTACGTTTGTGTACACACACAAAATCTTCAGTGGTGCCTGTCTACTAGACTATGATAGGTGAAGGTGACACACATTGTCAGGTCGAATAAGCGCAACTTCTGTAAATATACTTTCAGTAGGCTCTTAGGCTAGACCGAGAAGTCTATTTTCTGTTTGAACATGGCTGTCGATTGGCTTAGTATCGCATACGCTGCTGTGGTTGCAGCAGGTGGAATCATTGGTTATGTTAAAAAAGGTATAGTTTCCTATAATAGAACTAACAAGAATCAAGACCACTGATATATGTTTGTCTGTGGACTTGAAAGCACTCCAAATTCTTACGATTACAGCTAATGACTGTGGAAGTATGACTAAGCTTTTTTTTTCTTTCTTTTTATTAATTTTATAACCATATCTCCTGCGGTTTTGTCTTTCCCGATGGGAAAATTGTACTGCCCCAACACTAAACCGTAAATGGTCTACACTCAGACCTTCCTTGCTTGCAGATTGCATGGTGGGTGTGTTGTGTCTACCATGTTGGTCTACCCTTCTGCTACAGAGGCTACAGTACTACTACGCCTACTAGGCTAGATGTTGTTTCCATTCTATCAGAGTCTCGGCGGAGCTGTTCTATTTAAAGATTGTACCATCAAGCAACCACCACAACCAGGCCTACACAAATATTATTGGACTCTTCAACAAGACAGATAGGGTTTCAATAATTATGTTAGCAAGATGTTCTGCCTGCATTCACATTTTGGACCTTGGTCTCTTCTCTATTGCCTCATCCAAAAGACTTGTACAGTCCTAGATTATCTTTTGGTGTCACTGTCACTAAATCAGCATTATCACTAAGGGAAAATTAATTTCCATCAAACAGTCAGTTCAAGTTAGACTGAGACCTGCCCCCTCATATCACATGTCCAATGCTTTGATTAACTCATTGAGGTTGTGCCAAGCTCCTTCGGCACTCCTCTCCTTTACTGTGACGTGCCGAAGCTTAAGAATCGGCAGACTTACGAATTTTTTTAAAACACACTAAGTGATGTTCAACTTAATGGATAGTACTCTGTCCTGTAGTTCAATCATTAATCTGAACACAGTTGCTTTCCTTGACCATAAGCTTGCCTAGTTTGTGTCTGTGGGCTAATTTTGTTTGATATGTCAACAAGTGATATCTTTGGGATTTCAAGCTCTCCAGTGTTGTGATTCTTTAAAAAAAGAATCTGCTGTACAAAAAGTGACATCAGATGGATTCAGCCAGCTTCAGGAAACTTTGGTAAAAATTATCCCATTGCTTCAAGGAGACTAGTTAATGAACAGTTCAAGGCATGTAAGATACACAGACCTAATTTTCAAAACTTTTTTTTTCCAGCATTCAGTGACATATTTTGAAAATTTGTAAAATATAAATACAGTCATCTATTGAAAAACTGTGAAGCAATCTCGAAAGTAGACATAAACTTTTCAATGATGTATAATGTGTATGTCATTATTATGTTGGTTAGGTCTGCTGAAGTTTTCAAATATAGCCAAAATTACGCGTCACCACAAAATGGCGGGATCCATTTTACTGCGACTGCAATGAGTTAAGTAACCACTGAGCAGTACTACTACTAGTACTAGCCTCCATAATGTAATGTCATATAGTTTGTAGACCTGCTAGTTCCTTACTCCCTTTCCATACATGTCTACATACATTGTTCTAAAAGAAGTGTGGCCACCTCAGATATATCTGTTTGTAACTCATTAACTTATATCTACCTGGTGAAAATATGCCTGGAACACACCATTTTGCACCCCCTCTGCTCCCCTGTATACATTTGCACTGTTCTTTTCTTGTCTGTTTTGTAAATCAACCTGAAACATTATGTATGTTTTTACCTCAGAATTAAGTACTAAGCCTCTAAAGACAACACTTTTGAGCTAGATACTAGATAGAGCAGCTGTCGTCACTCTTAAAGTATCTTGAGCCTGTGAACAGGACACTGTCACCCCCTGTCCCATCTCCACCTCCTGAAAGTATCTCAGTCATACTGACCAGTGCCCTTGTGGTACAGGCCCACAAACACACCTTCCCATATCCTGAGGTCCTGCCTTACCTTCAACACTCGGAGATACCAGACATGGCCCAGCCCAGTATAGCTCCAGGAAAAACTGGGAACCAGTGGGGTTCCTGCAGCAGACGTGACAGTCCTGATCAGACTGAAAATTTGTTATGACCAGGGAATGCAAGAGAACGTGAAGAAGAGAAGTAGTGTCATGAAAAATTGGGAGAAATCATTTAACTAATTTCTTTGCTTATCACAAATAACTATGGCAAACTTTTTCACATTAGCTTGTGTTTGTCATGTCCATGTGTGTGTTGGTTTTTTGGGGTTTTTTCAGGAAGTGTTCCATCACTGGCAATGGGACTGACGTGTGGGAGTCTGATGGGGGTCGGTGCTTACCAGACTTCAAATGACCCCCAGAACATTCTTCTGTCACTGGGTATGTGTTTCTTTTAATGGCTTCAGCTTCTTCTTTTCATCCATGTTTTTATATAGCTTGACTTGACGTGACCATCACATAATCTCAACATTTCTTGAGCGCTTTCCTTCTCCTGTATACGCGTACCACAAAACGCTTTACATTATAGCAGGGGAAAAGGTGATTAGGGCTAAATTTTACAGAGGTGCATCTTGGGTGCATTGATCCTGACAGCCCACCCCTCGCCAGGGAGCAAAAATCATGCTTGGTATGTTGTGTCCGTGAACAACCATGCCTCTAGCCAGAGCTGGTGTGATCTCCTATGAAAGGCAGGCAGGGTTTTAACGTACATGTGCAAAAGGGGTGGGAGAGCTTAGTGGTTAGAGTGTTGCCCTCATGATATGACTGCCTAGAATCGAGCCACCACAGAGGTGCCATTTTAGGGAATTTTTACCCTGGAGTTAACATAAGTTCTGATTCCACTCCCCCAAAAAGTCCTTCAGATGAGACTGTAAACCCAGGCCCAGTGTGCTAATAACACATGTGAAACATCTCGCACATCATTAAAAATCTCGTCTGCTTTTCAGAAGAGTAGACCATTTCGTGCCAGCAGAAACAATGACAAAAAGTTGTAACATGCATGCACACAGGTGTTGTGTTTAGACACCATCCATCCCCAAAGTCAGAATGCAGCTACCATAAATGTGAGTAAAAATGGTCACGTACGCAAAATCTCACCATTGGCGAATCTCGGAGCTCTAACTGAAGAACGAAACCTAACACAGAAAACACAACTTCCTTATAAATATTAATTTTGTTTATCAATTTTTCTTCGATAGCATTTCTTCTGTTAACATGGATCAGTTTGGAAAATGTATACAGAAATAACAGACCATTTTTATTTCTGTGTGCAGTAACACACAAGCACACACACAAGCACACTCCCCAAAAGTCCTTCGGATGAGACTATAACCTGAGGTCCTGTGTGCAAAGGCATGTAGAACATCTTGCGCACACATTAAAGCCAGTTCTGCTTTTCGGAAGAGTAGGCCATTGTGTGCCAGTGGGAACGGGTGATAAAATTTACAAAGCTGCATACACACAGGGACTGGATGAAAAAAAGCACATGAGTGCTTATTCCATTATCCTCGAAATAAAAGAACAAATAAATAAATAAAACACAAGCAGACTCACTGTGTCTTTTCTACACACATGTGCAAATACTCACACACATGAGCACACACACACACATGAGCACACACACGCACACACACACACACACTTCCTACCCTACACTATTTAATTCTTGAAGGATGTTATAGCCGAGTGTTCAATGCCATGGATCCATGAAGTAATGGGTTCAGATCTTGATGGCATCTGGTGAATTCAAGTGTAGACCTGCCAGTGCCTTAATTCCCTCCGTGTATACACACACATGCAGAAGATCAAATATGCATGTTTAAGATCCCGTAATTCATGTTGGCATTCGGTGAGTTATGGAAACAGGAACATACCCAGCATACATCCCCGAAGTCGGAATTCGGCTACCTTCGTGGTGGGCAAAAAGGGTTGCATACACAAAATGTCACTATTGGTGAACCTCAGACCTCTAGCTGAGGAACAAAACCAAAAAAACCCCAAATCCAGCAAAATTTTAAATACCCCATTTTCGTAACATTTGTTCTATGATCATGATTCAGTTTGAAAACAAAATATATGACAGACTGTATTGCCTTGCTGTGTGCAGTGACAACAGCTATACTGACAGGAGTGATGGGATACAGATTCATGAATTCCGGAAAATTTATGCCAGCTGGTCTCGTCGGGGGATTGAGGTAATGGTGAAAATTATGTCAACACTTAATCATCTGCAGCATAATCTTTTCTTTTATTGTTCGCTTTTTGCACCGTCAGATGTGTTTGTGAGAAATAGTGGCACGTCCTTTCCAGCTCCTCTTGTGGGCCATACAGCTTAGTTGGCAGGGCCATACGCAGCATAATTAAAATGATGAAAATTGTATCATCTTTGTTTTTAACCTTTTCCCTACGGGTAACCTGCTACAGGGTAACCAACCATCTACTAACCCTTCCCTCTGTATCACCCACTATTGGGTTACGGTAGCGTACAAATGCGCACAGTGCATGTGTACTGGGAAAGAGGGGTTCTCTCCCTTAACATAGAGATAGTGTTAGTCACATTATTAAGTGATGTGTGTACAATGTGTTCACAGTTGATGCACTTTACAAAAGTGATCGTTATTGGGTGATGATGCTGATGACGACCACACACACATACACACACACACCACATGTACTCAGTGGGACGGGAAAGCCTGGTGGTTAGAACGTTGCGCGTTGCACTCGCAATCTGCTGACCCATGTTCAGATCCCAAGCAAGGCGTTTTTTTCCCCTGGAGTTAACATCAGTGCCAACTATACTCCCCCGAAAGTACTTTAAACGAGACTATGAAAAGATTCCCCAAACGTATGCAGAACATTTACACACATGTTAAAACCTGTTCCACAGTTCACAAGAATACGCCATTGTTCACTGGTGGTAACAGATAACAAACTTAACAAAATCACATGCGCACAGAAGCTGGATGTAAAAAAAAATACATGAATGCTTATTCCACGATCCTTGAAATTAAATAAATATTTTTAAAAAATCACAAAAGAATTTAAAAAAATTTAAAGAATAAGTACTCACACACACACACACAACACACACAACACATGCATGTAGTGTTACATCACTAATACAAAGTGCATAAGGCATCCTGATCTTATGTTATGGCTTGCTATCAGCTGGGGGATGAAACAAAGATGAATGTTCGTTTTAATACTTTTAAGTTTTATCCCAGGCCAAAACCTTTGTCAATTATTGCTGTAAGCTAAGTGCCAAGGCACAGGGGTCCAAGTGGTTAAGAGTCTCCTCCGAAAGACTTGACATTCAGTTTGACTTTCCTGTCAAACTGGGAGGAAAGGGTAAGGCTGGGAATCGAACCCAAAGCCTCACAGTTTTACTTGTTAGGCAGGTCAACATCTAAACTATCATGCCACTTTCCTGCTTGGGTGGGGTGTTTTTTTAGGGTGGGGGGGGGGGGGGGGATTTTTTAATAAGAAGAGGAGGGGAGGGAATTGGGATGGGAATGGAAGGCATGGGAAGTTTGGGGGGAGTCCAGTTTTACACCAAACCTGATGAGAAATATAATTTAAGGGAAAAAAACCATGAGCAAAAGATGGTGCATAGGTTTACTATTTTGTTTTTATGTTAAGCATATTCTTTTTGATATATGACACTATAAATAGGGTTGGTGGTGGTGGTTTTTGATGGTGAAGATGAGGATTTGGGAAGGGGAGGGGGGATTGAGTGTGTGCGTGTGTGTGTGTGTTTGCACATGCACATACTTGTGGATGGGTGGGTGCAAGTGAAAGGGGTCGGGAGGGAATGTTTTGAAGAATCGTGTGTATGTGGTATGGGCATTTTTGTGTGGATTTTTTTCGGGGGGGGGGGGGGGGGGGGGGGGGGGGGGGGCAGGTTGAGAGGGAGACAGGGTGGCGTCTGTGGTTGGTGGGGTTATTAACAACAAGACTGGAGTTTGAGGGAGGGGGTGGGAGGCAAGGAAGAAGGGATTTTTTTTTTCTCTCTAATAAAGCACAGTGATTTGTATGCTGACATCCATGCACCTCTTTTTAAAATGTTTACAAGTATTTTTCCTGTTAAAACGTTTTTATTTTTCCTTTTGAAATGGTTATATTTTTCCTGTTAAAATATTTGTATTTTTCCTGTGAAAATGTTTGTATTTTTCCTGTTAAAATATTTTGTATATTTTCTTTTATATTTTTCCTTCTTTAAATGTTTGTATTTTTCCTGTTAAAATGTTTGTATTTTTTCCTTTTAAAAGTGTTTGTATTTTTCCTGTAAAAACTGTTTGTATTTTACCTTTTGTATTTTTCCTTTTGATTAAAATGTTTTTAAATTTTCTGTCTTGCCTGTCAGCTTGCTGATGGTGTTACGCTTTGGCATCAGGATGTACTCCCAGTGATCCCTCCCCTCCGTATCCTTCGCCCCTCCCACGGCTGCAGAGGCAGCTGAAAATAGGGCCAGCAGGAATGATAACAGTTGCCTCCACTGTGTTATGGAAGCACTGTGCTGTTTAAGAATTTTTGAAATCATTGTGCTGTTTTTGAAATGTTGAAATTGGGAGGGTGGGGGTGGGTAGTGTTGAATGTTGAAATCAGTGTTGTTTTTGACATGTTGAAATCATTGTCGTTTTTTGTTGTTGTTGTTTTTTTGGACATGTTGAAATCATCGTGTTGGGTGGGGTTTTTTGTTGTGGGAGGGGGGGGTTGACATGTTCAAATCATTTTTGTTTTTGAAATGTTGAAGGTAATCATATTGTTGTTATTGAAGTGAGGAAATCACAGTGTTAACTTTCAAAATCATAGTTTATTGACATTTTGAAACCATAATTTTTGTTTGTTTGGTTTTGTTTATTTTGTTGTTATTGTTGTTGTTATTTTTCAACTTGTAGTGTTGTTTTTCAAATTTCAAATCACAACATTGTTGAAATTCTACATCAGTCTAGTTTTTGAAGTTTGAAAATAACAACAGGGTATTTTGAAATCTGGGAGGGGGGGGTTGGAAATCACACTTGTTTTTGGAATTTTGAAATAGCAATGTTGTTTTTGACATTTTTAAATCATACTGGTGTTTTTGACATTTAATTTTTTTTTTAATCACACTGGATGTTTTTGAAATGACAATGTTGATACATATAGAATGCAACAACAATGGAGACATCATTCGCTTCTGTAGCATCTGGAAATAACACTGTTGTAATTTGAAACTAAGACTGTCGTGCTAGGATTGGAACTCAGCTTGATCAGTTTCATTCAACTTTATTGTCATGTACAGAGTGAGTCAGAATTGTTTTGTATTGTATTGTATATTCCACTTTCAGTGATGGCAAATTTCTTTGCATGAAATTTGGACTTCTCATCCCGAGGAGAGTGTGTAGCCACAAGAGCAGCGCCAACCTTTTCATTTTTGTATTTTCCTATCTGCATATATATATATTATATATATATATATTTATATATATATATATATTTTTTTTTATATATATATTATGTTATCAGAGTGGCTTATTTTCTTTAGAGAGCTTTGCCACGGATAAATAGCTTGTTGCTGTAGATTCTGTAAAGTGTGTTGAATACGTGTTGCACACAGGACTTCAGTTTATAATCTTATCTCACCCAGACTGCCACTCAAGATCTAGTGGATGGGGGAAAAGTTCAGGCACAAATGGGGGTCGAATCACCACCCACTTCTAACTTTCTAGGCAGGTGTGCTACCTCTAGACCGCCCATCCATGCCAGTCTGTCCTTTTGATAGGAGAGAGTCAGAGCAGTCATTATTTTAACTCATAGCATCGCTGTTCCTATCAGAAATCCTGGGCCTATCAATTCATACAAATTCTAGTTTCACTCTCTTCTCTGTGTTCTTGTACGTGTTCTCCTGCGCTTGTCATTCTGCAGGCCTGTTTGCTGGCCTCAGCCGACGCATTCCGACAGCAGAGCAGCTCGTCTCATTCCACAGTTTGCATGCTGGTTATGTTCCCGTTTCCATAACCCAAGGAACACTGACATGGAGTATGGGATCTTTAACATGCATATTTGGTGTTCTGCATGTACATACACTCGAAAGGCATTAAGGCACTGACAGGTCTGCACTTCAAGTTGACCTGGGAGATCATTTAGAAAAAAACATTCTTAATTCACCAAATGCCACCACCCAGAATCAAACCTATGACTTCATGGATCCAAGGGATTGAAGTCAGACTGTCTTAACCACTCGGCTGTAGTGTCTGTCAAGATTCTAGCTTGTGATTTGTCATAAATGTTCATGTGAAGAGAGATAATAAAGTATTTGAATTTGTGAAGAATATTTGTGATCGGGAACATGTGGAGGAAGCAGTTGTGGAGCATATTATGGGGTGTACATGTTTATCTGTATATGTGATTTAGACAAACATGTGTTTGTTTATGCTGTACATGTGTTCAGGAGCTATGGTGCATTATTATTATTATTATTGCTGTTGTCATCATCGTTGATGTTGATGAAGCGGTTGTTATTATCATTATCAATTGGGCCTATTTCATTAATCACAATCTTTTCTTTCCTTTTTTTTAATTGCCTTTGCTAAATGGTGTCAATCTTTTTTGTTTGCTTATCAACATTTTTTTAAATTGGGTTTTCTAATCAGATTATTTTCTTTCCCCTCCCCCCCCCCCCCTCCCCCTGCACCTGACACCCCCCCCCCCCCCCCCCCCCCACCCTCTTGTTTTCTTATGTTCCATAATGACCATGTAGGTTTGCTTGTAAAGTTAAGTGGATGCACATTTTGAGGTTGGGTTTGGCTTTTTTCATTTCTTTTCTTAAATTTGATTTAATTGTGCATTTAATCAGAGCTACTTCACTCAGCTTTGAAAAGACGAGGTGCACAACCTTGTATCACGTCTTGTCTTTCACACACATGCGCACTACCCACATTCTTCCTCGTTATTCAAAAACAATACAAAGAACAAAAAAACCCAAGCTGAAAAAAAATGTCAAAACTAAAAGAATAATGCATGTGATCATGTTGTGGGAAAAACGTTTGAATTTCCCCGCATTATCTGCATTTGTTTTGACAGACAGTGAATTTTTTTAGCCCCCACCTGTTTCTTAGCTAGAGGTCCAAGGTTCACCAATGATGAGATTTTGCGTATGCGACCGTTTGCTTACCATTATGGTAGCCGCATTATTATTGCACCATGTGACAAGTCTTGACGTTGGTTAGAGATTTAGTGATGATTCTAGTATGTAGACACAGGAAGACCTACAGAACTTGGTGTGTCTTTAACATGGGACTCGGTTTTTATCCTTTTACTGGTGTGAAGAAAGTAAATAAGAAATTAGATGGTTTATTGTATCATTTGATAAAAGATTGAGGAAGGATTTCAGTGTGTAGATATAGAACTTGTTCAGAGTCTTTCCAATTCATAATTCTGAAATAAATGATGACCAAACTCAAGTGAATAGTTGCTTGTCTCTTGTTATTTCTGAGTAACTCCTTGTTCTTTCTTTTGTGCTGTCTCTCCACAGCTCTCTTGCTCTGTCTGCCTGCCTCCCTCTCTCTCTCTCTCTTCCTTCCTCACTCCCCCCCCACTCTCTCTCTCTCTCTCTCTCTCTCTCTCTCTCTCTCTCTCTCTCTCTCATCTCCATCTGTCTCTGAATGTCTCTATTTCCCTTTCTTTCTCTATCTCTCTGGTTTCCTTTATTGCTCATTTTTCTGATTGAAGTTTTAATTTCTTGTGGTGTTGGCAGAATGTAAATGTGTGTGTATGCATGCCATTGTATGTGTGTGTGTGTGCATGCATACATGTGTGCATATATCCACACAATGCATTCACTGTTGTAAACATAATTATGTGCATGTATGTGCGAGTGAATCTCTGTGTGTCTATGCGTTTGTGTGTGTGTTAGTTCATGTATATGTGTGCATGCATTTGTGTGTGCTTGAAGGGTAAAGCATGTAATTGTTAGATACTTGCATACTTTCCAAAAGACAGATCAGACAAAACACTCATACAAACTAAAAACCCTTACATTTTGGTCTTCTTGTAGCTCAGTAGTCAGAACAAGTGCTCTCCCCAAGCTAGCGTTAAGCATGGTTATCTCACAGATGGGTGACTGATTATGCCCCTTGGCTTCAGTACAATCCCCCAGTTCACCCAGCTGTAAATGGGTATCTGCCCTCTTTAGGGTCAGGGGAGGTAAAGCCTGTATCCTTCACAGAGAGAGAATGATACAGGCAGTTGCTATCGCAAACTCCTTGGTGTCTCATACAGAGATCACTTCACTAATGAGGAAGTGGAAACCAGCATTAAAAACGCCATCAGACCATATGAAGAGCTCCTGACTTCAGTGAAAAAAATACAAACTAAAGTGGTACGGACACATGACATGAACATCTTGACTGGCCAAAACTGTCCTACAGGAAACAGTACAAGGGAGGACATGAAGAAGCAGACAGAGAAAACGATGGGAAGACAACATCAGAGAGTGGACTGGCCTTGAGTGGAACAATTAGCTGTGGAAAGCAGAAAACTGTGGGGAGTGTAGGAAGCTGGTTGCAAAATCTTCAGTGGTTCCCCCACGGGACTACGGGATAGATGAAGGTAAAGCAGTGAAAGAGAGGAGATTGATGCTGTTGGCTAGAGAGGCTGAGGTCACTGACACCTCGCTCCACAAGGACTGCATCTACAGGTTATGTTTGTTGGGTTGTTGTTGTTTTGTTTTTTATACAATTAACGTTCTTGAACTGGGATCTAGCAAATTAAGCATCACAACATTCCAGTTCAGGCTTCTTTGGTACTTACCTTGAATTCACAACTGATAAAGCTTTTGGCCTGTGAAACAAATGAGTATATATATATATATATATATATATATATATATATATATATATATATATATATATAATACTGATAAGTTACAAACAATCCAGTGTACGTCATTGTTCTTTCACTAGTTCTGGTCCATCTATCTGGAATTACCTTTGTCTATCCCTTCTCCAAAATCCTTCATTTGACACTTTCGAATCCTGCTTAAAGACACACTTATATCCTACCTAGGATCTTTCTCCATCATTACACCTCACATCTGTCCCAAGTTTCAATCAGCCTCCTCCATCTTCATCACCTTGCTTCAGTGTGTGTGTGTGTGTGTGTGTGTGTGTGAATTTAAAATATGTTTATCTTATTTTGTGAAAGGTTCCACGTGATCATCACTATTATCAATATTATCATTATCATTTTTATAAGAACATAATAATATTATTGTAGCCCTGTGTGTACCATACTGCGTCTATAATGACATATGTAACTTTGCATGTTTTTTTCCCTGTTTTTCTTGCTGTTTTGTCCTTTGCGTTTGTTGATTGGTTGATTTCCTGCAGCTGTTATACCTTTCCTCTCTACTTCCTTGATGTTGTTGTTGTTGTTGTTGTTGTTGTGCGTTCCCCAGCTTTACACCCTGGGGGTCACCCAGAATATGCACTCTGCCTCACTCATCCCACCTGGGAATCTCTGTGGGATAGGAAGTACACACTGGATGAGAAGTTTGCGTGTATGACTCTTTTTCAAGCACCTCGTCATATAGGCAGCCATACTCCGACTTCAGAGGATTTTTTTTTTATCCTTTAGGCCTAACAAAGGAGAGTGCGGGTTGTTATGTTAATACTGCAAGCAGCTTCCTTCAAGAAAAAAAAAAGAAACAGAAAAATCAAGGAAGTACTGGCCCAGGCCAAAAGCTGTGTCAGTTATTATTGATGTCAGCTAATAGCCAAGGCCTACATTAAAACGTTGATATGTTGTAAAATGTTGTGTTGAGATTACCTTCAGCCACGACAAGCTCTTAAAAAACAACAACAATCCCACCTAATATCTTCAGTGGTGTCCCAACGGTCTATTAGACTATGGGATAGGTGAAGCCCTTTTTTAAGCTTCCAGATTTAGTTCAAGTTAACTAAGCCAAATAAAGGCTCCTTTTCTTGACCTTCATTAGTAATCTGTAGTTAAAAAGAACTGTGGTTTTGAAACACTGAGCTATAGATAGATATGATGATGATGTATTGGGTTCGAAAATTCCTGTTTTAGGCTCACTCGAAGTATTTTGGCAAAAAGACGGAAGTGTAAGCCTAACTTGTGGGCAGGTAACTCTAAGGCCTAGTTCACAACACATGTAAGCTAAGGACTGGTGACTTGCAGTGAACAACAACCGGGATAAAAATGCCAAAAATAAAGGTGTTAAGTAGGAATCCAGACGATTATTGTCGCGAAACTAAACATGATATTCACAAAGGTAAGAAAATCTTGATGATCGATATATTTTGAGATTTTATTCATGTTACTATGATTCTTCTTCAAGTGTCCCGTCTGGTCCTGCAGACTCGACGATCATGGCTCTCCATTCTTCTCTGTTCTCGGTCCCTCTCATGAGCTCATTGTTGGTGCCCTCTTTATTCGTTGCGAATTTGTTTAAGCTGTCTGTGAATTTTGTGCGTTGTCTTCCTCTGCTCTTGTTTCCACAGATTTTGCCACTCCATAACAGTTTCTCTAGTCCGTCAGCCCTGATTATATGGCCGAAAAATTTGAGCTGTCTTTCTCTGATGGTGTTGAGAAGGGATCTCTTGTACCCAGCCATTTCCATTACTTCTGCATTAGTTTTTCTTTTTGTCCATGAGATTTTCATGATTCTCCGGATGTTACTATGATTATGATGTTAATTAAATTTGTCCACATGGACTCGGAGCCAGACCAAAACTGGTCAGTTATATTTATTTTTAATTTTATTGTATTAATTTAAAAAAAAATTAAACCCCTTTAAGTCATGCAGATTTCTCTGCGTGGAATTCGGGCTGCTCTCCCCGGGTAGAGTGCGTTGCCACAAGAGCAGTGCCACCCATGTTTTATTTTTCTTGTCTGCAACTGTATTTGTTTCCCTATCAGTTTCACTGTATCAGAGTGGCTTTTTTCTACAGAATTTTGCCAGGGACAACTCTCTTGCTGCCGTGGGTTCTTTTATGTGCGCTTAATAATTATGTGTAACACATGGGACTTCAGTTTATCGTCTCATCTGAAAGACTAGCGCCCACACCACCAGTCACCACTCATGGTCTAATGGGTGGGGGGAATGTTTAGGTTCCAAACGGGATTCGAACCACCGCACACTTCTGACCTGGACTTTTCGCTTTCTAGACAGGTGCATTACCTCTAGACTACCAATCCATAGTCGGCACGATAGAAATAGAAACAAAAGGAAAAATTCTGAGGAATGCAGGAAAGCTGAACAAAGGGGCAACAGAGCAGTAAGAAAACGGGTATAAACTCAGATTACTAAGAAACAGAAAGGAGGATAAACAAAGATCTGAGAGAAGAGCCCGAACAAAGAATACAGAAACGAGAAACACACACGCACACACACACACACATGCACACACCACACTTACACACAACACACACACACACACACACACACACACACACACACACATATAACACACACACACACACACCCCACACTCACGGATACACATACAAATGATAACACACACATACACACATGTATGCACACACATGATATACACACACATACACACACGCACACACACATAGTGCACATGACAATGATACACACACACACAAAACATGTACACACACACACACACACACACACACAGGTGGGATAATCACATATGTCATGGAGAGACCCAGGCCTAGTCAGGGTGAACAAGGACAGTGAAAAAGCCTCAGGACACAAGACCATGTATATACAATAAAATATATTTATAAATAAAAATTATATTAAACCGAATGTGTAGTGCCTTGTCTTCTTTGCTTAAAAAGCATGTCAAGTTCTCTGTGCTGAGGAAGTTGGCCTGCTGGCCTCAGCCAACGCATTCCAACTTCAGAGCAGCTCATTTTTTGGTACAGGATGCATGCTTGGTATATTTGTGTTACCATAAGCCACAGAAAGCTGACAGGAATTACCTCTTGTTTGTAGGATCTTCAGTGTCCACATGATTCTTCTGTGTGTGCAAAGGGAATTGATGCACTGGCAGGTCTGCCTTCAAAGTAAACTTGGGAGATTGTAAAAGATCCCCAACCTTAATTCATTAGACGCTGCTGCCAAAACTTGAACTCATGACTTCATGGATCCATGGGATTGAAGTCAGATGGTCTTAACCACTTGGCTAAAGTGCCTGAATAACTAGATATGTATCAATGGGTTTTTAACAAATTTTACTCACACAGGGAATGTGTGTATGTATGTATATGTATATATATATATATATATATATATATATATATATATGACTTCCTGCCAAAAGGTCGTCACCCAGAGGGGTGGTCTCTTTGAAAAAAAAATTAAAATGCTTCTGAAAAGATCTGACTGTTGTTTTTTTGTGTGGGTGTTGTGAAAGAGTTAATATATAGTAAAATAAAACGTAGCATATTGACGGGGTTGCCGAGAAATGAAGTTTTAAATGTCATTTTTGCAAGAAAAAATGGCGCCCAAAAAACGGACACATGCTACACCATCGACACACAAAACTCGTTCAGAGCCAAATTTACTGTCGGAATACTACTTCTCTTTTAATAATAGAAAGAAGAAAAGTAAAACAAACATACGCAAACTGATTCGAGCACCCAAAAAAAGGTGTCAGGTACAAAAAAACCGATTTCAAAAATAAAGCGGTCGCACATAACCTTCGGTGTAATCACATTTCCACATCGACCCCCCGAACTTTCGAATCGTCAACGCGATAACGTGGGCACAAAGGAGCTGCCTGTGATCTATTTTCGTTGACCAATGAGGAAGCTACACCAGGAAATGAAACGGTTTTTTTTTATTCGGTTTTCTTTTTCAAGGGCCCAAGTTTTGTCATCCACCCGTTTTTTTTGGTGTAATCACTGACGTACGACAAATCTGGTGATAAAAACGCAAAATTAAAAACGATAATTTTGAAACGTTTACAAACACTTCCATTTAGTCACGTGACAGCCACCATGTGATTTTAAACCTTCAGAAAGCATCGTTCGTGGAGGCAACAATTTTCGAAAAGGTGATTTGGTACTCAGTAATAGTAACTGACATACGCCCATTTAGTAGATAAAATGACCTGCGACCCTTATTTTTGTGACATTAAACTCACTTTGGGGGGTTATAATGGTGTAAAATGAAAAATCGTTCGTTAATAAGAAAAAAATGTGATCTGAACTGTCTATGAGACCAATGACATAGATGATTGGCAATTTTATGGTAACCAGATAATTTTTTTTCTCAGTTTACACCAAACCCTTTAGTGTAATCAAGATATGCGATCACTGAGATGTGCGACGTGTATTTTTAGAATGTTTTTTTTAAAGTTTGTTCAAGTTATGATCTGTAGATTAAAGAGTGATTTAAAAAAAAAATTTTATTTGTTTTTGTTGCCTAAAGAGAGACTGAGAGAGTTGAAAAAATAAGCTGGAGGTCAGATTTGATAAAAAGAGTTTTTCTTCTTTGATTACACAAAGGGGATGTTGTAAGCATGATGTGCAATCAAATTTGCAGCTTTTGCTAGTATTTACAAAAAAAACTTGCTTTAGATTTATTTTATATTATTTTGTTAAATAGTAAAAGTGTATTTGTATGTAGGGCCATGGGTAGTTGGTTTGTGATAGGAATGCTCTTGCCCTATGCAGATATTGATCAATTGTGAAAAATTTGTTTATTTCCTACAGTTTGGTTTGTTCAAATGTTTTATAAAAATAGTTTTTTGATGATTTGTTTTAAAAAAAGCTCAGTTCTTTCATATAATATCCAAAGTATCACTTTGACGTGCTGATATTTCATCAGTTTGATATGAGTATGTTTTTAGAGTAAACATAGGTATTTACCCAGAATTGTGTGTAATACTGATATGTGATTAAAAAGGTGAGGTGTAAAATTAGAGTTCAGTTAAACATTTTTTAGCAAATCTGCTGTGAAACATTTTTAAAAATATGGTAGCAGTTTTGTAACAAATAAAAGACAGACTTCATGACTCAAAGCAGAATGAAAGATAAAAACTGGGAAAAATTTTGTTACAAGTTAGACAATTTACATTAGATGGCTCGAGCCCAAACAGTATATTCTTTAAAGGTTTACAAACCTTTTTATGGTTTTAAGATACACCCGGGTGTATGCTGAAAATTATCTTTATATCTGTGTTTAATATTTATACACAAAATATTTAATAGTATATGATAAAATAATACAAACTTGTTCAAAACCTGCACAGTATATTACATAGTAGCTTATGAAATTAACTGAATAACATTAGGGCTTTCTGAAACTTCAGAAGAAATGTAATGACATTTTTTTTTTTAATCTATTTCAGGATGGCCAGGGTTCCAATGAAGAAGGCCGGGAAGCTTTCCCAAAGCTGAAAAGATGCCGAGCATTTCAGAGAGAAAATCGAGAAATTCTTCTTTTTGTTTGTTTGTTTGTTTTGGGTGTAAACCAATACCAGACTATTTCCCTTGCTATTAAAAAACCCCAAACCACTGATGCACTGAATGTCTGATAATTTTCTGTCAAGCACTAGTAAATACTTCTGATACTAGGAGGGAAAACATATTATGTCAGACATTTTATAGTTGTTTTGCCACTAATGTGGTTACATTTTTACCATTGTGCTTTTTTTGGGGGGGGGAGGGGGGTGTATTTCTTTTGTTCATGTAAAAATAAGTGAAAGTTTTGATCAAAAATTTTTAAAATACATTTTATTGCATTGTTCAAAAATTGCTTCACTTTATTTCTTGGGTCTGATCACTTTGAAAAGTAATGTGTTGCCTACTGTCCCCCAACTCCCATCACATTCTAATGTGTAAGTTGGTTTTTTCCCTTTCTATAGACATGTTTATAATTGATTCACGTGTTTTATGTGAGAAACAAGAAAACAAACGGTGCAGGAGAGCATTTTTGATTGAAACAGTATGAATTGTAGGTCATGTATGTTTTGGCGTAATACTGATGTGCGACATATTTGTTGGGGTTTTTGCATTTTCCTCTTTGAAATAAAAAAAAATTGACATAAATTGAGTCTGTGGTGTGATCTTATTGTATATATGATGTGTTACATGGAACACAAAACAGTATATGTTATCCATGTTATTAGTAAAAACTGAAAAAAACTGTTGGATGTCGCACTTCACTGATTACCACACAAAAAGCTTCCCATGACCCCTCAATTATTTGAAGGAAAAATTTTTGGTCATACACATTGTATGAACATACTTTCTCAAATTATTCATTTTTGTTATACAAACATAAAAAAACCAGACTTAATTAGGTAGTTGGTGGTAATCACTGAGGTGCGACAAACCAGTGCAATAAAATTCTAAATGCTATTTTCTCTAAAACTAAATGTCAAACTATCTTTTCCTCTCACATGTTAATTCCACATGAGTGCCCCTTTTGAGAAATGCACTTGGTTCAAGTTTTCCAGTTACTTTGTGTTCAACCCCCCTTGTCCTATTTTCATGACGACCTTTTGGCAGGAAGTCATATATATATATATATATATACACACACACATACTTCTACTTGAACATTCACCCTCCCCTATTTTAGTGCCTTTCACTTGTGTTTTTTGTTGGTGTTATATATTTGTTTGTTTTCCTCAGCTAGAGGTTCAACCAGTGGCGAGATTTTTGTATGCAACCATTTTTGCCTACCGGTAAGGTGGCAGTATTCCGATTTTAGGGATGATTTCTTAACACAACACCAGTGACAGTGTGCATGCGTTTTTAATAAATGTTGTCATCCGTTGCTGCCAGCACAAAGTTGGCCTACTCCTGCAAAAGGCGGAACAGGTCTTAATTCACGTGTGTGCGCAAGATGTTCTGCGTGTGTTGAATGGCACACCACTAGACCCGGGATGATAGTGTCGTCCAAAGGACTGTGTGCTGTGTAGTTTTAGAGTGGTGGTGAGAGTCGTAATTTCACACCGCTTTTGTCACATGCCTGGGTTTCAGTGCCGCGGAGCAGCAAGGCGCCGCAGAACGTGTTCAAAGAGCAGGTGGAATACACACGGGCCTTGAACGCAGTGAAGCTGGAACGCACCTTTGCCAAGCCGTTCCTGGGGGCGTTAGACGGACACAGAGACGGGGTGAACGTGCTGTGCAAGCACCCCACCAGTGTAGCCTTGCTCTTGTCTGGTGCCTGTGATGGGGAGGTAAAGAGTTGGTTTGTTTGTTGTTGTTGTTTTTTTGTGTGTGTGTGTGTTGTTGGGTTTTTTTTTGGGGGGGGGGGGGGTGCTGTAATTTCTCAACTAGAGCTTGGAAGTTCCCGTTATGTTGAGTATTTTTGCTAGGGTTGACCGTTCTTTTCCCACCTTGAAGGTAGCCGCATTCTGACTTCAGGGATATTGTGCGCTTTGATTTGTTGCTTTACAAGATTCAGCGCTATATAAATTCCATACATTATTATTATTATTATATTGTCTGAACATATTTGCAACACCAGTGTGCATGCATTTAAAAAAAAAAAAATGTTTGCCATCTGTCCCTGCCAGCATGAAAAGGCCAGTTTCTTCTAGAAAGTGGAACTGGTTTTTAACGTGTGCGCAAGATGTTCTGCGTGTGTTTTCAAGAGCATGGGACCTTGTTTTTTTTATAGGCTTATGTGCAGGACTTAATTTAGTTTGTTTTAACTTTGTTTTTTGTTTGGCTGGCTGGTTGGTTGGCTGGTTGGCTTTTTTTTTTTTGGTGGGGGGGGGAGATCAGATTTTCATTTGTTTTTCTTTTAACAGGTATGATGCAGGAAAGTGCGTTTTTAAAAAGATGTAGCCAAATAGACTTAAGGAGCAGAAATAGGAATCTTCGTTCTTTCGTTTTCTTGGGGGTTGTTTGGGTTTGGTTTTTTGGGTTTTGTTTGGGTTGAAGTGAAAATTGGGGGGGGGGGGTTAAAAACAATTTTGGTTGTTGTTTTTTGTAGATAGATTTTCAGTTCTTTCCATTGTGCAACTTCAAATTAATAGATCACATCCGTAGGCTATGAAACACTGAAGCGGGATCTTTGCTTTCCGTATTGCTATTGGGTTTGGACATGAAAATTGAGCATGAATATCTCTCTCTCTCTCTCTCTATTCCCCCCAATGTTTGGTAGTTTGTCTTTTCTTGTTGTTCCCTTATACTGGACCTTGTTGTTGATGTTGGTTCTTTCATGTTCCACTTTCTTCATTTTTAATGTGAAAAAAAAAAACAACCCGAAAAAACCCTTATTAATTGTAACTGGCTGCATGTGAATGAGTAGGATGAATGAAAGCGCTTTGATTTGTTTTTTTTGCAAGATATAGCGCTATGTAAATTCCATTTATTATCATTATTATTATTTTCCTAGTACTGTTGATGTGATAGACACAAATTCAGCATGCATATAATTATTTATATATATATCAATCTCTGTTGTCTCTTTATCTCAGTCTCTCCCTCTCTCTCTCTCTCTTTTCTCTCTCTCTCTCTTTCTCGCTCTCTCTCTCTCTCCCTCACCTCTCCTTCAACTCTCCTACTCCCCCCCCCTCACTCTCTCTCTCACTCTCTTATCTCTCTGCTGCACCTCTCGCTCTCTCATCTCTCTCTCTCTCTCACTCTCTCTCTCTCACTCTGCCTCTCTCTCTCTGGCCTCTCTCTCTCTCTCTCTGCTCTATCTCTATCTCTCTCTCTCGCTCTCTCTCTCCCCCCTCACTCTCTCTCCTCACTCTCTCTCCGCTCACCTCTCTCTGTCGACTCTCTCTCTCTCTCTCCCTCACTCTCTCTACTCACTCTCTCACTTTACTCTCTCTCTCTCTCTCTCTCCTCTCTCTCTCTCTCTCTCTATCTCTCTCTCTCTCTATCTCTCTCTCTGTTGATGTTGTATGTATTCCCTCTATCATCTTCTGTTGTATGTTGTTGTTTGTAGATAGATCTATTTTGGATCGATCTTTTTTGTTACTTCCCCTTTCTTTCGATCTTCCCCTCTGTATGCGTAAGCGTGAGCGATGTTCTGTGGCGCAGGTGTAAAGTGATTTTTGTGTTGTTTGGATGGTTTTGTTTTTGTTCTGCTGGTTATTTGCTGGAACTTGCAACAAAGATGCTCGGCCTTCCTAATGTGCAAGGGCACATGACGCTTGGTTACATGCATGGCGGGCTACCAGCACAGGGCGCTAATATTCTACGTCAGTATGGTCTGAGTCGTTTTGCGTCTTCTTTTTTTGGTTGTTTGTTTGTTTGTTTTTGGTGGGGTTGTCGGTGGCCTGTATTGCTGTTAATCATTTGAGAAAGGGGCATAAAGAAGTGGAATGCTTCAAACAGATGAGTGTTGGACGATGCTCTTCAATGTCAAACCTCCCTGGCGAAACATGACAAAAAAGGATAAAGAAGATAGAGTGGGGGGGGGTGTTGGATTTGCTAGGGTTAGTTTGCGCCTCGGCTAGAGCCCAAGGTTTGGGAGGGGGGGTGGGGGGGGGGGGGGGTGGTAAGGGATTTTTGTGTATACAAACTTTGTCTTTTTGTTTTCAGGTAGCCAGATTCTGATTTCGGGGAGTCTATTTTTGCGGAGCTTGAGGAATTTTTGGTTAATTTTGTTGGTTTTGTTTGTTGCTGGAATGTAAAACATATTCACCGTGTGTGTGTGTTTGTATGTGAAGTAAAAATCCCACTACTGGTGGTGAACCTCATAGCTTTAGCAGAGGAACAAAAAGAAAATCAAAACCTCTAACAAACAAAAGAAAACCCTCTGTTACAACACGTTTGATCTAGATTGTTTTCTTTTCAACACCTCCCTGCTTGAGAGGAATTTTTCCAAACATGCTAGAGGTTATCAAACTTCCATCCGTTTTGGGGTTGGGTTTTTTTTTTTTTGAGGGGGGGGGGAGTTGTAACATGGCTAGAACTCCGAGGTTCACCAATGGTGAGTTTTTGTGTAGGCAAAACCGTTTTATGCATCATGAAGGTTGCACCATTCTGACTCCAGGGATGTTATGCTGGGTTTTGTTCATGTTTCCGATTGGATGAGATTTTTGTTTGTATGGACCTTTTTTTTTTTGGTTGTTACCACACATTCAAGGTAGCCGATTTTCTGACGTAGGGATGGTATCTAAAAAACTCAACACATGTTTGCATTTAAAAAAAAAAATTTTTATAATTTTTTTTCCTTTTGCTCCTACGGGGCACCCAAAAATGGGCCAAACCCCTTTGGAAAGGGCGAAGGGGTTTTTTTTTTTTTTAATGAGTGGGGGCTTTACCCCCTACTTGCGTTGGGCCCCCGGGGGGGCCCTTGGGTTTTAAAAAGTCTCATAAAAAGGGACTTTTTGGGGGAAGGGGGAGTCGTATCATTTTTAAAAACCCCCCCAAGGGAAAAACCCCCCTTAAAAGCGGGGTCCCTTCTGTGAGGGTAGCTCGCCCCCAAAAGCCCTCAAATGCTGAGCACAAAACCCCTAACCATACTAAACCCCGCTTGGAGATGAAAGGGTGACTTCGGCTTGTTTGTTTGTTTTTGTTTCGCACCCCTCGGCTGCGGGTTTGGGGTTTTTACCAATGGTGAAGTTTTGGGTATCCCCAAACCTTTTTCCCCCTTTTCCCCCCCCTTGGCAGGTAACTGCATTCTGACTACGGGAAGTCTAGGGATGGGTCCCTTGGTGTTTCCGAAAACCCACAAAATTGCTGTTAAAAAGGGAATGGGGGGATTTTTAAACGCCCCTTTTTTTGGTTTCTTTGCGCATGTGGGGGTTTTAAAAAGCCAAGGGAATTTAAAGGGCCCCTTTGAAAGGTTTGGGAAATCAAAGTTGCCCTGGGAGATGGCAGAAACCCCCGCCCCATTTTCACCAAACTAAACCCACCAGATTGATTGATAGAAAAGATAGTTTAAAAGAAAGAGGAGAGTAAATTAGATCAGATAAAAATACATGCAAAACATGCATACATACAAAAATTGCATGCATGCATTTCTGAAAGCATAACAAACATTTTTTAACATACTTTTAAAAAAAAACAAACATACATACATACATATATCCAAAACCCTACATAAACTTCATAAATAAAACATATATACATACAAATAACAAACCCTACTAAAATTTCATACTTTTAAAAAAAACAGACATACAAAACATATATAAAACACATACATTAAAATTTTTCATTTAAAATACCCTACATACATACAAAATATACCTAATTTCCCTAACAAACATACGTAACATACAACAAAATAAAATAACATTTCATACCTTTTAGGCCACTTTAAAAAACATACATACTTTCATATTTAACCTAATCCAAAAACATACATCCCTACATAAAAATACATACATAACATAATACTTTAAATACATACATTTCATACATCACAAAACCCTCATAACATAAAATACATGTATAAAATACATAACAAACATACATTTTTCAAAATAACATACAAAACATAACATACAAAACATGGAAAACACCCCTGGGATTGGGGGTCCCCTGCGGTTCCCCCCAAAAACTGGACTATAGCGTAAAACTGTGGGATGTGTGTTTGGTTTTTTTGGTTTGGGAGGGTGGGGGCGAAAAAAAAACCATCGCCCGGGGGGGGTTGACGCTGAAGGGGAAATCAAAGGGGGAGCCCGAACACTCTGCTGAATAAGGTAGGGAGGCAGGCTCTGGGCCCTTTTTCTGGCCGGGCTCAGTGGGTCGAAGTTTTTGAATTCACCATGGGGGGGGGGGGGGGGGGAAGACACACTTAACACATGCAGCACCCACATTTTTCATACAAACCCCCACCGACACCCCTCACTATCCACACCACTTGCATGAAGTTTAGTATTTATAGAGATAATTATATATGTGGGGGCCCCTTTTGTCGGTGGTTTAGGCGGTAACTCGTAAAACCAGAGGTCGCGGTTGACCCCGTGGCTGGTTTTGTGTTTGGGGTTTTCCCCTTTTTTCATCCAAAAGGTGTACAAGTGGGTACCCTCTGGGGGGAAAGTTCTGGGCGACAGACTCGTCTGTCCCAGGGGTGGTGAAAAAACCTAGTTTTTAAAAAAAAAGGGATGCTCCGGGTTTGGGCCCTTTGGGTCGAAAGGTTTTTTTTATTTTTTTTTATTGTTTGTTTCTTTTTAAAAAGGGGTTTTTTTAAGGGGGGGGGGGGGGGGGAATCTGAGTTTTTTCTCACCATCTTTTTTTCATTTTTTTTTTCATGCTGCCAGTCCATATACACCTCTCTGGACCATCATTGGAAGGACGACATTTTTGTCACAAGTGGGATGAAGGTGGACATATGGGACGAAAGCCGCTCAGAACCTGTACGTAGTTTCACCTGGGGTGTGGACAGCGTACATCACGTCAAATTCAACCCTGTCGAGGTCAGTGAAGTAACGGAGCAACTTCCGTAAAAAGAAAAGATAAACTTGTTGTTGTTGTTGTTGTTGTTTTAAAATGACCTATTCTGGTGATATATGTATGGGTTATGCTGATGAGATATTTCAATGAGAAGTGTGTTAAATGGTTGTCGTGTTATAATTTTCCATTGTTGCTTTTAATCATTACTGATGTGGTCATGCCCGTGTGTGTGTGTGTGTGCGTGAGACGTGAAATGTTGTTGGCTTTTAACCCTTACACTGGCGCACTTCCACACTATACACTGTATTGCCACTGGTACATTAACAGAGAGAAAAACACAGAAAAACGGTCATATTTTGAATGGTGTATTATTTCTTTTTCCATGCATATTTGAACAACACATGTTGAATGAAAGTTATTCAGAATTGAACAAAGAACAAAACAAACACAATTTTATGGGGTTAATAATAAACAGTAATTGACATACCTGGATGAAATGTAGAAAAAACAGGTGTTTTTTTTTCTCAGCGCAAGGTGCAGGTAAGGATAACACACTTCCACACTCACCAAAAACAGGATATTTAGTCACCACAAGATGCTAAAGTCTCTTTGATGTTGACTCTCCACTACAAGTCAGGCTACAGGGTCCAATACACAGATATTGTTGATGGTAATTATGGTACAAATCCAGGTAAAAATGTCTGTTATGCTTCCGCACAAGAAACTACACTATTTTTTGTTGTTGAAATATATGAAGAAAAAATAACTGGCTCACTCAGATACAAACAAGAAAAACAAACTAGATACATAATAGAACACTTTCCAAAGAAGTCCACCATCCATGTGTTGTACAGGTGAGTCTTTGTTGTTAGTTGTCACCTGCACCGTCATCTACATCACCGTCTGCTCCAGTCTGCTGTCGGAGGACTCTCTGATAGTCAACCCTGGAGTGGTAAATATCAAAACAGCCTGGCACACACAGAGTGACCTGGCACTGTTCACACTGGTATACAGACTGTTTCCTTTTGAAGCCAGCCCGGTGTTTTCTGGGTGGATTGCAGGCAACACAATCACGCAGGGGTCGCTGTCTTTTGGCACCGACTTTAGCCACGTTGTAGCTTGGTCGGTGTGTCCCTGTCAGGCGTCTGGGTGGATTGGCTGCCTTCCTTCCTCTGGCTGCAGGCTCTGGGGCATCAGGAGCTGAGGAAATCAGCTGATGAGCAAGCTGCCTTCTAAATTCCAGGTGTGACAACTTCACAGGTGCAAACTTGCGGTGTAGGTG
Source organism: Rapana venosa (assembly GCA_028751875.1). Classification (NCBI taxonomy): domain Eukaryota; kingdom Metazoa; phylum Mollusca; class Gastropoda; order Neogastropoda; family Muricidae; genus Rapana; species Rapana venosa. The sequence goes on along the minus strand of CM054150.1, from coordinate 13,743,955 downwards.
GTACGCATTGCACATTGCCACAGTGAAGAGGTAGAAGAACAGCTTCCTCCACCACTTGTTGGTCTTCCTCAGCACCGAGTAATTTTTGAGCATCTGGTCAGAAGTGTCAACCCCCCCCATGCTTTTGATGTAATCAACAATGCACAAGGGTTTCCATATGGCATCCCCATTGTCATCCACTTTGTTCAGCTTCGTCTCCTGAGGCAGGTGAATGGTGGAGAGCATATGGACATCCCGCTTGTCATGGTATTTGACAGCAAGGAGGTGGTCGTTCTGACGAAAGATGCTCTGCCCCTGAGTCAGCTGGATGGCGTCAGCTCGTCGCCTCTGCTTCTTGAAGGCCTCGGGCATGCCATGTCTGGTGGTTCGAACTGTACCGCAGGCGTAAGTATTAAACAGGTACAGTTGGGTGAAGAGCTCTGGACTGGTGTAATAATTGTCCATGAAGATCCTATGACCTTTATCTAGGAGACCTCCAAAAGCTAGGACACCCAGCACCACCCCGAGAGGTGACACTCAAACCTTCCTCAAGGTCAAGTGCCTCTGACACATCTGTAGCAGGCGTGGAACCCTGGTATATGTCCATGGAGATGACATATCCACTCTTTGCTTCACAGGCCTCATACAGCTTGATACCAAACTTGTCTGGTTTTGCTGGGTTGTACACTCTGAAGCGCAGCCTTCCTTTCCATGGACATGTTGCCTCATCAAAGCTGATGGTCTGCTCTGGAGTGTACACCTCAGCAAATCGCAGGCGAAGATGGGTAAAGAATGGCCTAATTTTAAAAAGTGGGTCCGAACCATTATCCTCTCTGTTGTCAACAAGGTGGAAATGACTGAGGATAGCCTGAAACCTCCCAAGAGACATGTTCTTGGGGAAAAAAGCTGTGTAGGTCAGCTCATCCTGGTTCCAGTACTCCTCGATGGTGGCTTTGATGACCAGGCCCATCAAGATGACCAGCGAGAAAAAAACCTGCATCTCAGCTGCGATAACAGGTGTCCAGCGATGCAGCCTGGAAAAAATAAAAGTAATCATAAATGATCTGTGTTGTCTGTTTTCACACACACACACACACACACACACACACCACACACCACACACACACTGAAGTCTTTCAGTTGAGACTATAAAGTAAGGCCCAGTGTGTGAACACATGTAGAACATCAAAATAACCAAGTACACACACACCACAATACACATACATACATACATACACACATACATACACACACACACACACATATATATATATATATATATATATATATATATATATATATATATATATATATATATACACACAGAAACATACACACACACATACACACAGAAACATTCACACACACATACACACAGAAACATACACACACAGAAACATACAGTGATACACACATACACACACACACATACACACACACATACACATTCATACACACACACATACATACATACACACACACATACCACACACACACACACACATACACAACACACACACACACACACACACACACATACACACACTTTTACTTGAGCAAAAACTGCTGTCATGAACATAATCTGTATATAAAAAAATCCAAAACAATACAAAAAGAAAAAGAAGATATAGGAAGAAGGAGGAAGAAAAAGAAAACTGAATCTAAGTGACAGCAAACACTAGATCAAAACTCAGTGCTTACCTTGAGTGAGGTTTCAAATTTCCTGCATCAATTTTTCGTTGAGCGTACAAGTTTGTTTGCTCAACCAGCTTGTTGATCAAATCCTCATCAATAAAGAGACGAAAAAAATCAATTGGCTGAGGGTTGTTTGGAAAATCTTCGCCGACGTTTAGCGTATTTGGACGATCAAAGGGCATGTTGATTACACCACCTCCATCTCCCTCACTACTCCAGCCTGAAAGCGCGTCCTCTTCAAAGTCGCGGTTGTTAGGGGCCTGAACTAAGTCCTTCAGATCGCCAGCCAGCATCAGTTCTTGAAGATATTCATCTTCATAACTTTCATCAGCTTGTTCGATGTTTCCACCGCCCAAGAAATCATCGAAATGGTTTTGATAAACGATTCGATCACGCTGCATGTTTCTGTGCGCTGCCATCTTGCCGAGTCAGAACCGCTTCGCCGAGCGCCGTGTATATTCAACGATCGCGTACTCAAAAACAGCTTACAAGTACAGAAAAACAGGTTGCCGGGCCTATCTCATGAATATGCTAATGAGATACCGCAACGTGAAGTGGTTTCGCATCTAAGAAAAGTAACTGTAACCGGTCAAAGTGACTCACCCTCTCAAACAACTATAGTCGTGACTACCAGTCGTCGGCATACGAAAAGTGCCACGACTATAGTCGTGACAACCAGCGTAAGGGTTAAGATAGTGTGTTACTTTATAATCTCTATTGTATAATGCATGCTGTGTAATTTGTAAAATGCGACTCATATTTTCGCAAGTCGAGACATTCAGGTATTCTGGAGTCTTGAATCTTGAGTTGTTGTCGTCGTTGTTGCTGTTGTTGTTGTCGTCGTTGTACATTCCCCAGCTTAACACCCTGGGGGTTACCCATAACATGCACCCTGACCAATTCATCCCACCTGGAAATCACTGCGAGATGTGTAAGTGCACTCTGGATGAGAAAATTGCGTGCATGACTGTGTTCAGGCACTTTGTCACATAGGTAGCCATGCTTGGACTTCCAGGCAGATTTTTTATTCTCCTTTAAAGGAGAGAGCTGGTTACTCCGCTAAGATCATGTCACGGCTGAAGACAGTCATAACATAGCACATATAAATCATCTTCTGCACACTGTGTGTGTGTCTTTTTTTGTATTCTACACGCTGTGCGTGTTAAGTATCTTCTACACTCTGAGTGTATTATTTATCTTGTACACACTGTGTGTGTGTTATTTATCTTCTACCCACTGTGTGTGTGTTATTTATCTTGTACACACTGTGTGTGTTCATTATCTTGTACACACTGTACTTGTTCATTATCTTGTAACGCTGTGCATGTTCATTATCTTCTGCACACTGTGTGTGTTATTTATCTTGTACACACTGTGTGTTCTTTATCTTCTAAACACTGTGTGTGTTCTTTATCTTCTACACACTGTGTGTGTTTATTATCTTCTACACTCTGAGTGTGTTATTTATCTTGTACACACTGTGTGTGTTCATTATCTTGTACACACTGTGTGTGTTCATTATCTTCTACACACTGTGTGTGTTATTTATCTTCTATACACTGTGTGTGTTTATTATCTTCTACACACTGTGTGTGTTATTTATTTTCTACACACTGTGTGTGTTATTTATCTTCTACACACTGTATGTGTTATTTATCTTCTACACACTGCGTGTGTTTGTTATCTTCTACACACTGTGTGTGTTATTTATCTTGTACACACTGTGTGTTACTTATCTTCTACACACTGTGTGTATTTATCTTCTACACACTGTGTTATTTATCCTCTACACACTGTGTGTGTTATTTATCTTCTACACACTGTGTGTTATTTATCTTCTACACACTGTGTGTGTTATTTATCTTGTACACACTGTGCATGTTTATTATCTTCTACACACTGTATGTGTTATTTATCTTCTACACACTGTGTGTGTTATTTATCTTCTACCCACTGTGTGTGTTATTTATCTTCTACACACTGTGTTAATTATCCTCTACACTCTGTGTGTGTTATTTATCTTCTACACACTGTGTGAGTTATTTATCCTCTACACACTGTGTGTGCTATTTATCTTCTAAACACTGTGTGTGTGTGTTATTTATCTTCTACACACTGCGTTAATTATCCTCTACACACTGTGTGTGCTATTTATCTTCTACACACTGTGTGTGTGTTATTTATCTTCTACACACTGTATGTGTTATTTATCTTCTACACACTGTGTGTGTTATTTATCTTCTACACACTGTATGTGTTATTTATCTTCTACCCACTGTGTGTGTTATTTATCTTCTACCCACTGTATGTGTTATTTATCTTCTACACACTGTGTGTGTTATTTATCTTCTACCCACTGTGTGTGTTATTTATCTTCTACACACTGTGTTAATTATCCTCTACACACTGTGTGTGTGTTATTTATCTTCTACACACTGTGTTAATTATCCTCTACACACTGTGTGTGCTATTATCTTCTACACACTGTGTGTGTGTTATTTATCTTCTACATACTGCGTTAATTATCCTCTACACACTGTGTGTGCTATTTATCTTCTACACACTGTGTGTGTGTTATTTATCTTCTACACACTGCGTTAATTATCCTCTACACACTGTGTGTGCTATTTATCCTCTACACACTGTGTGTGTGTTATTTATCTTCTACACTCTGTGACACACTGTACGTGCCTCTTATCTTGTAGACGCTGCATGTTTCAGACATACTTGCTGGGAGGTGCAGCGCAAGATCGCAGCATTCTGCTGTATGATCTGAGAGAATCTGCCCCTCTGAGGAAGGTTTGTGCAAAAACATCTAGTCAAAAAAACCAAACCCAACAACAAACAAACAAACAAACAAACAAAAAACACCAAAATAAATGAACCCACACAACACAATAGATTTGTGACGCTTCACCATGAAATGAGTCAGATTGCATAGGACCCAGTTTTTCCACTAGACGTGATTTTAGGCAAGTCAGGTTGTCTGTTTTGAGTTGGGGGTTTTTTAAATGTAATAAAACTCTCTTAAGCTTTCTTCTACCTTGTTCTCAAGTATGAAGGTGAAATTTGGTTTCTAGCTGCTTTAAAGACGCGTGTTTTTAAAAAATACCCACGCCCCCCTCCTATTCTCACCACCTATCAACAAAGCAGAACTTGTCAATGTCTCATTTTTGTCCATTCTTGCAGTCTATCCTTTCAATTTGTAACAGTTGTTCATAGAATTTTCTTTTCTTTTCTTTTTGTTGTTGTTGTATTGAATAGCCTTTGTTTTAATTTGCAGATTAACGACATGTTAAACGACTTAACATTGACCTTTGGTGCAGTGGGACTTGTTGTGTGGTGGAGAGTCACACATTCCCATTTTTTTTAGCATTCACTGACTTCATTGAAAACAAACTACTCGAAGATGTATACATACTTATGTCGAAAAACAAACTTCTCTCTAGATGCCAAAACTACACAAAAGAACTTTTACATTTTTTTTTTTTAAAACAACAACAAAAACTTTTTGAGATACGTCTGCTTTTACTGATTTTTTTTGGTTTTGTTTTTCTTTTCTTTTTTTGTTTCTTTTTTTCTTTTTTCCCCCTTTTTTATAATTTTTTTCCCTTTTTTTTCTTTATTTTTTATATTTTGTTTTGTTCCTTGGCTAGAGCTCTGAGGCTTACTGATGGCGAGATTTTTGTGCATGCGACCGCTTTGGCCCACCATTAAGGTAGCCACATCCCAGCTGCAGGGATGATTTTATCACTTTTATTACGTTGTTTGCTGAATTTTTTTTAAAAAACAACGGCCTAAATAGTGTGTCACAGAATAGCTGTAAGTGACTCCAGTGAGTGAAAGATGGAAGGGGGGGGGGGGGGGGGAAATGTTCTTGTCGTATTCGTGGCAGCATTTTCTTCTGGCGTTGTACAGAAGCGTGATGCCAATAGCCAGCCATCTCACTCCCCATACCTAGGAAAGTCACTGTCAAACTGAACACAGGGTATGAGATTTCGTGTATGGTTGTGTCTCCCACCCTCTCTCTTCACCCCCCCCTCCCCCCCCGAACCCAACCCACCAAATGTGGGGAAGCCAGGAGCCCTGTCAGTATAAACAGCATCCCCCACCTTCTGGAAATTCTGTGATAGAAATTCCCTTTTTTTCTCTCCCTCTCTTTGTTTCTGCCTTGTTCCTTTTTGTCTTGTCGCCTCCCTCTTTTTTGTCTATTTTCTGCCTCTTTGGTCCATTCTCTTACTTTTTTTTTTATAATTTTTTTTTTTTTTAACAGAAAGACTTAAATGATAACAAGTCTCTCCCACACGCCAAAAGTGGGACACGCTGGACCTGACTTGGTCAGGCACTTGGAACGGCAGCACAACGCATGTTCGCTCTTTTTGATAGACAGCGATAGTTGCTGCCTGAGCGTTTGATGATGAAGAAAAAAAAGGAAAAAAAGTATGTTCTTTCGAGCCAGAAGGCCCATAGAGCCGGAGCTTATCCCGGTTTCTGTAGCGTTAAGCGAACTGATGGTTTTTCACCACCCCTGTGACAGGACGCTAGTCTGTCGCCAGATACTTCCCCAGCAGAGCTGGTACCCACTTGTACACCTGGGTGGAGTGAGGAAAATAGGAGTAAAATGTCTTTCCCAAGGACACAACACTGAGACGAGCGGGGATCGAACCCGCGACCTCTGGATCATGAGTTGACTGCCTAAACCACTCGACCACGGTGCCTCCTGATGATGAAGAAGAAGAAGAAGTAATGAGTGGCTGATTTCAAGTACCTCATCATATAGGCTGCCACACTCCGACTTTAGAGGAATTTCCCCCCCCCCCCCCCCCCCCCCCCCCCCTGAAGTGGAATATACAGGCTGTTTCGCCATGAGCGTGCGTCACGGCTGAAGGCAGCCTCACCATCATATTTCAGAGCAGAATAACCAGGTGCATAAGAGAAACTACCCCAATAACAAAGTTGCCGCTAGCAAAATTCTGTTCTTTATTTATTTTTATTTATTTATTTTATATCACTTTAAGTCACGTCAGATTTCTCTGCGTGAAATTCGGGCTGCTCTCCCCAGGGAGAGCGCGTCGCCACAGAGTAGCACCACCCGTTTAAAAAAAAAAAATTTCTGTCTACAAGTGCATTTGTTTCCGTATCAGAGTGGCTTTTTTCTTCAGAATTTTGCCAGGGACAACTCGCTTGTTGCCGTGGGTTCTTTTACGTGCGCTAAATAATTTTTGTGTAACACATGGGACCTCGGTTTATCGTCTCATCTGAAAGACTAGTGCCCAGACCACCACTCAAGGTCTAGTGGATGGGGAAAAATTTTCGGGTCCAAACGGGATTTGAACCACCGTCCACTTCCGACCCGGACTTTTCGCTTTCTAGACAGGCGCGTTACCTCTAGACCACCGATTCTGTAGGGAAAAATCCACTCAGCTAGGGAAACAAATACACTTGCAAACAGAAAAGTACCCCTCCCACCCCCCCCCCCCCAAAGAAAAAAATATGGGTGGTGCTGCTCTTGTGGCAATGTACTCTTCCCAGGGGATAGCAGACTGAATCGCACGTGGAGAAATCTGCCCTATACTGACAGTGGTATCCAGTTCGATTCAGTTTGACGAGTGCTGTAGCTGAGTGGTTACGGCCATTTGACTTCAATCCCATGGGTTCATGAAGTTGTGGGTTTGAATCTCAGCAGCACCTGGTGAATTAAGGGTGGGGATTTTTACTATCTCGTAGGTGAACCTTAAATCTGCAGATCTGCCAGTGCCCTTATTCTCTTCCTGTATATACACATGCAGAAGATCAATCACTCTTGTTAAAGATCCCGTGATTCAAATGTGTGGTTGGTGGGTTACGAAAGCATGAACATACCCAGCATACTTCCCCCAAGTCTGAAAGTGGCTGCCTTCATGGAGGGCAAAAGCAGTTGCATACGTAAAATCTCACCATTGGTGAACCTCGCAGCTCTAGCCAAGATACAAAAAAACCCAACAACAACCCCCCCCCAAACAAACAACAACAAAATTGAATTAAAAAACATGGTAATGTAGGCCTCGTTACTTCACGGACATCAGTACCTGACACAGCCCAGGCCAGTTGAAGAGGTGGATTAATCCTGTGCATTTCTTTTTTTTTTTTCCAAACCTTGCCACAGGTGATCATGAAACTTCGTACCAATGCAATGTCATGGAACCCAATGGAAGCTTTCACACTGACCTCCGCAAATGAAGATGGCAAGTAAGTGGAAGGAAGGTTCCTGTTTTGGGTGTCGCAGTTTCTGGGTCGTAAGCCACAAATGTGTAAGCTGCATCTGTGGGGTATGGTACAAGTGCAGCCTTAACGTTGTCGGTTCGCTAATTTTTCCGAAAGTTTTGTTTGTTGGTTTGGTTTGGTTTATTCATTTCTACTACTTGAGTGTTCTTATGTATAGAAACTGGATTATCAACAATAAATAAGAAATAAAAGACGATATAAAAAGATTTGATCAGTTCTTTTTGTGGGGGAATCATAAGCATTTGTCATCAAAAGTTCCGTTGCGCTCTTCAGACAGGAGTAATGTTGGGTGTTGTATTGGATGTATCAATATGTAAGGCTTTCTGTAATTGGCAGACAGGTCACAGCAATATCCATGCTCTTAACCCATAAATATGTACTTACTTGTACATGTACCTACACATTTGCATGGATAGATAGATCGATAGATTGGTAGATAGATATTTATGCACACTTATACACACACACACACTCGCGCATGCACACACACATACACACATAGAAAATGAGAAATTGTGCAGCTTTTTTCAAATATTACTCTGTGTTCTGAGGGTAACTTTTTCCACCTTATGCAACTAAATCAATTATTTTCAGTACGTGTTTGTGTGTTCATGCATGTGTGCGTGCGCGCCGCATGTGCTGAATGGAGGGTTGCTCTGTGCTTTGCACAGAATTGACCGATATAGACTAGCATTTCATGATATTCTGATTTTTTTTCAGCCTGTACACATTCGACATGCGCAACCTGAGCATACCCCTCAATATGCACCGAGACCATACAGCTGCTGGTATGTGTGTGTGTGCGTGCGCGTGTGATTGTTTTGTGGGTATTTGTGAATGTCTTTATGACTGTATGTATGTATGTATGTGTGTGCTGTGCATTGTTGTGCGTGTGTGTTTTTTGTGTGTGCTGTGTTTGTTTGTATGTGTGTTTTTTATTTTATTTTTTTTTTTTTTTCTTTTATATTGAGGATAATGGAATAAGCACTCAGGTGCTTTTTTAATCTAGTCCCCGTGTTTATGCGGTTTTGTAAATTTTGTCATCTGTTCCCACCGTCACACAATGGCCTACTCTTTTGAAAAGCTGAACAGGATTTTATGTGTGCACAAGGTGTTCTGTATGCATTCACACATGGGACCTCGGTTTCTAGTCTAATCAAAGGACTTTTTTGGAGAGTGGAGTCTGCAATGATGTCAACTCCTGGGAAAAATCCCCTTGAACAGGAATTGAACCTGTGTCATCTAATTGCAAGCACAATGTTCTAACTACTAGGCTATCCCAACCTTCCCACGTGTGTGTGTGTGTGTGTGTGTGTTTTATATGTATGTGCTGTTTGTAAGTGTGTTTGTCAGTGTGTGTGTGTGTTGTTTGTGCGTGTTGTGTGTGTGAATGTATGTATTCAGTTTGAATGTATGTGTGTGTGCATGTCTGTGTATGTTTTTTTTTTAAAAAAAAAGATTTAATTTCAAGGATGGTAGAATAAGCACTCATATGCCTTTTTACATCCAGTCCCCGTGTATGCAGCTTTGTAAATTTTGTCATCTGTTCCCACTAGCACAATGGCCTGCTCTTCTGAAAAGCAGAACGGGTTTTAACATGTGCACAAGGTGTTCTGCTTGTGTTCACACATGGGAATTCAGTTTCTAGTCTCATCCGAAGATTTTAGGAGGGAGTGGAGTCGGTGTGAGTGTGTGTGTGTGTGTGTATGGAAGGAAGGTGGCAGGATTGGTAAGACGTTTGCCTGCCAACAAGTAAACCGTGAGGTTCTGGGTTTGATTCCCAGCCTCGCCCTTTCTTCCCAGTTTAACAAAAAAATTGAACTGAATGTCAAAGTCTTTCGGATGAAACTATAAACCGAGGCCCCATGTGCGAACGCATGCAGAACATCTTGCACACACATTAAATCCTGTTCCGCTTTTCGAAAGAGTAGGCCATTGTGTGCTGGTGGGAACAGATGACAAAATTTACAAAACCGCATACACATGGGGGCTTGATGTAAAAAATTTTTAAAGCATTTGAGTGCTTATTCCATTATCCTCGATATTAAAAAAAAAAAAAAATCTGAGCACTTTGATTTGTTGCTTTACAAGATTCAGCGCTATATAAATTCCAGACATTATTATTATGGGTGTGTGTGTGAGAGAGAGTGTGTGTTGTGTGTGTTGTGTGTGTGTGTGTATGTATGTGAGTACGCACGTATGTGGTGTGTGTGGATGTGTGTTTTCAAGCGTGGGATTTGTTGCCATATTTCTTATCCACATTTTCTTGTTCTTCTTTTCACAGTGATGGATGTGGATTACTGTCCCACTGGACGGGAGTTTGTTTCTGCCGGCTACGACAAAGTGATCAGAATCTTTCCTGTCGACAAAGGCCGCAGCAGGTCAGCATTTTTCTGTTCTCTGTTTACTTCTTCTTTTTTTGTTTGTTTCTTTTTCTTTTTCATTCCTCGACTGGAGCTCCAAAGGCATACCGGTGGTGAGATTTTTTTGCATACGCGACTGTTTTTTTCCCCCTCTGTCAAGGTCGCCGCATTCTGACTTCCGAGTGTGGTGTCTGAACACTCCGGAAAGGCGGAGCAGGGCTGGGTGTTTTTTTCTTTTAGATGTGTGCAAGATGTATGTACACCAGACAAGCGCTCGAGTGGAACCCGCAGGGGAAAAGGAAGAGAGGGCGCCCCAAAACAGACCTGGAGGAGAAGCCTGCATAGTGAGCTGAGAGACTCCAGCCTGACATGGGAAGAGGCCAAGACCTTTGCCAGAGACAGGAGAAGGCAGAGGGACGCTGTTGAGGCCCTATGCTCTGCTAGGAGCTATAAGGACTAAGAAGAAGAAGAAGATGTATGTACTGCGTGCGTTCACGCTAGGGACGTCGATTTATTGTCTCGTCCACAGGACTTTTCCACAGGATGGAGTGGGTATTGATGTTAACTTCAGGGAAAGACTCTGCCTGAATGGGTGTCTATGGTGGCTCAGTCCTGGTTGTCAGATTACAAGCTCAACACTCTAAACCGCTAGGCTACCATGCCCCCCCCACCCCCCACCCCACCCCCCCACCTTTCCAACAGATCAGATGAATGTACAACTATGCACAACATCTTGCGCACACATTACAACCCCATCTGTCTGTTGTTGAGCAGTAGGCCAAAGGAATCAGATTTACCCAGCATGCACACAGTGAGCTCCACTAGTAGGGTCAGCTTGCCCAGAACGCTGTGCCCGAAAACAGTCAGTGCAGTACCCCAGTTGTTGTTGTTGTGCGTTCCCCAGCTTTACACCCTGGGGGTCACCCAGAACATGCACTCTGCCTCACTCATCCCACCTGGGAATCTCTGTGAGATAGGAAGTACACACTGGATGAGAAGTTTGCGTGTATGACTCTTTTTCAAGCACCTCGCCATATAGGCAGCCATACTCCGACTTCAGAGGATTTTTTTTTCTCCTTTAACAAAGGAGAGTGCGGGTTGTTATGTTAAGAGCTTGTCATGGCTGAAGGCAATCTCAACACAACATTTTACAACATAACAACGTTTTAATGTAGGCCTTGGCAATTAGCTGACATCAATAATAACTGTACCCCAGTGACTCCTCAAGGAGTTTAGAGAGAAGCCATACATTGTCATCCGAAACAGGAACTTGATAAATGATCAGGGAGTGATGTTTTTGGTTTTTTCTCAGGGGGTGGGGTGGAGGCAGGGTATTTGCAAAAGACTGATGTCACTAGTAGACATGCAGTGTGACTGGCTATGGCATGGTCCTTTCCTTTTTTTGTGTTTTTTCCTTTTATTGTAAATAGTAAACAGCATTTCCTGTGGGAATGCCGGGGGCTCCTTTCGGTATATATAGCATCCTCATCTTGTGGAAACCCTGTGCTAGGAATTTCCACTTTTCTATTACTCCCTCTGCTCCTGTCTTTCTCCTCACCACTTTATCCTCTCCCTCTCATGCCTGTTTTCTGCCTAGCCAGTCCATTCTCCTCTCTTTTTTCATGCAAATCTGGAAGAAGAAAAATGTATATACTTTGTGTTGAGCTGCTGTGAAGTTGCAAAGTGTGGGCTGAGGCCAGCAGGGCAGACCCCCTGCAGAGTGACAAGCACAGGAGAAGACCTGGCACTACGCACGCTACCCAATAGGGCTGACTGTAGATTGCGTATAACTTTGGGGTTTTTTTGTTTTTTTCTTCTTCTTCTTCCTTTTTTGTCATGTTTCTCCCTGGGGAGGTTTGACATTGAGGAGCCTTCTCCATCTCTCTCTGTTTTGAGCTTCCTCCTTATTTATGCCCCTTTCTCTAAGATCATCTGCAATACAGGAAGCCCAGGCTTTGCTAGGTCTTCCCTTTGGTCTCTTTCCATCCACTACGAAGTTCATTGCTCTTTTTATGATGTGGTGGTCTGCTTTCCGTTGAATGTGCCCAAACCAGCACAGTCTATTGCTACTAGCTACAGACTTCAGATCATCAACTTTGCACATTCTCCATAGCTCAGTATTTGTGATCCTGTCTTCCCATTTGATCTTTGTCATGTAGCGTAGCATTCAGTTTTCACAGCTCATCAACAAACGTTTGACGGTTTTTGTGAAAACCCACGTCTCCAAACCATACAGGAGAACAGGTCTAATGCAGGCCTTATATATCAGACAGCGTCTTTCCACTGGGATTTGCTGATTTCCAAGCAGATTTGCCAATTCTTTCCATTTCTTTCAAGCACTCGCAATCCTGGTTCTGACAGCTAACTCAGATTTTGCTCCGCAGCTTATCATCTCTCCCAGGTAGCAGAATTCGTCTGCCACTTCTATCTTCCCTTGTTCATTCTGTGTTTTTCAGGGAAGTGTACCACACCAAGCGGATGCAGAGAGTGGGATCAGTTGCATGGTCCCGAGACGCCAAATACATTCTAAGCGCATCTGACGAAATGAACATTCGTATGTGGAAGGCCGTGGCATGGGAAGCTTTAGGAAAAGTGAGTATTGTTAGAAAAAATCAAGAAATTAATAAAAAGGGGGGGGGGGGGGTGGACGGGAAAAAAAATGGACATGGAGTTGTGCACAAACGAAACCAAACAATCTGTTTGGATGTTGTGTGAGAGATAAAGTGAAAGATATCGTGTGTGTGTGTCAAGTCAAGTCAAGTCAAGTCAAATTTTAATTTCCAGATGGTACATTGAATAAGCAATGCATTTGCTTTTTTTCATCAAGCCATCTGTGTGTGTGTGCTAAGTCAAGTCAAGTCAAGCCATCTGTGTGTGTGTATGTGTGTGTGTGTGTGAGAGAGAGAGATGGACAGAGCATGTGTGCACACAAATTAGTCAGTATTTGCATACTTGTATGTATGTTTGTCCATACATGGATACATGTCTGATATTTAAAGATTCTTTATTAATAAGCTTAGGAAACTGTTTGCCTGTGATTGCAATGCTGATTTCTGCTACTGTAGGTGATAAATGTTTACCTGGGGATTTTTTTATAGTTGTGATTGTAATCCATGGGGCTATACTTTTAATCCACATAAATTTCTTCTTCTTTTTTTCTTCTTTTTTTTAAAGCTATGCTTGTAACCCACATCATTTTTTTCAGGGTGGGAGGCTGTACATTTAATCCACAAAAATGTTCTCTTTCCTTTTTTTTTTTTTAAAGCTATTCATGTAACACGCATAAATTTCAGGGTTTTTTTTCTTTTTCTCTTTGTTTTTCTTTTTAAGGTATGCTTCTAACCCATATGAATTTCTCTTTGTTTTGTTTTTTTAAAGCTATGCTTGTAACCCAAAATAAAATTCCAATTCTTTCACGCAGCTATGCTTGAAACCCACATAAATTCCATTATTTAAAAAAAAAAAAAATTTTTTATAGCTACACATGTAACTCACTTTTGTTTTTGTTTTTTAAAAAACTATTCTCGTAACCTACATAAATTTCTTTTTTTGAAAAACGTATGGGCTTTCCATATTTGGTGATATGACTCTTTTTTGGTTGTTCCCCCTGCATAGCTGGCACCGCGAGAAAAGGCGGCAATCAACTATGCCAATGCCTTGAAGGAGAGGTACGGATTGTTCACGCAAGTGAGGAGAATCCAGCGAAACAGACACGTTCCCAAACATATCTACAATGATATGAAGCAGCAGAGGGAAGCCAGGGAAGCCGCCACGCGAAAGTATGTACTAGTGCATGGTGACTGTGTGTGCGTGCGTTTGTGTGTGTGTGTGTGTGTGCATGCGCGTTTGTGTGTGCATGCGCGTTTGTGTGTGCATGCGCGTTTGTGTGTGTGTGTGTGTGTGTCTGTGTATCTCACTGTCTGTGTTGAGAGAGAGAGTTTTTGTGTGAGAGGGAGAGAGAGAGAGAGAGAGAGAGAGAGTGTGTGTGTGTGTGTGTGTGTGTGTGGTGTGTGTGTGTGTGTGTGTGGTGTGTGTGTGTGTGTGTGTGTGTGTGTGAGAGAGAAAGAGAAGAAAGAGAGTGAGTGTGTGTGTGTGGGTTCCATGACATTTCAGCGCCAACATTTCAGCGCCAACATTTCAGCGCCGTACATTTCAGCGCCGTACATTTCAGCGCCGTACATTTCAGCGCCGTGCATTTCAGCGCCGTGCATTTCAGGGCCAAACAGCATGAGAGAGAGAGAGGGGGGGGGAACTAGCTAAATACATACACACACACACACACACACGCACACATACACACACACACACACAGAGGAATATAACCAACACTCACTTCGTCTTTTTTTGAGTTCTTTCTTTTTAATTGAACTTTGAGTTCTTTTTTATGAACTTTTATTGTTAATCCCATGACAATTGAATCCTGGAAATACACGATAGCAATCGTTGGTCCATCCTTAAAACATGAATGCAAAAGTCATGCACTCGAGTCCAGAGAAAGACTTCCCAATCGTTACTGCAGATGAGCAGTGACAGCTTTTTGTAAGCCCCTTGGTACTTGGTGCTGTGCAGAAAAAGTGTGGACAGAAGGGTGTAGTGGAGGTGGAGAGATGGCGTGAGAGGATGCGATTGTTTAGCACTCACACCGATTGTGTGACAATGCGCTTAGCCGTGGTTACTCACAAATGACTTGTGACGGAGCGAGTTGTTGTAGGGGTGAATGGAGACGGGGTGATGTGCTGGTGTGAATGTGTGTGTGTGTTGGTCGCTGAATGTTGGGCTGATGTGGCGAGAAGATAGACGTGTAGTCGTGTGTGTGTGTGAAGAGTGAAAGAGAGTGAGAGTGGTGTGTGTGTGTGCGTAGTGGTGTTTGTCTAAATCTTTTATTTGTTTTTTCTTTCTTTTATTTCAAGAATAATAGAATAAGCACTCATTTTCTTCTTCTTCTTTTTTTTTTAACATGCAGTCCCCTTGTGTATGTGGTTAGTTGTAAATTTTGTCATCTGTTCACACTGCCACACAATGCGTGGGTGAATGAGCGAGAGAATATATATATGTGTGTGTGTTTATATGCGTGCATGTCTGCGTGTGAAAATGCGGTCACGTTTTGCATGCACGTACACATGCGAGTGTGTAACGTGTGAGTGGTGGTATTTATTTATTTATTTATTCTTTTATATCGAGGATAATGGAATAAGCACTCATGTGCTTTTTTACATCCAGTCCTCGTGTGTATGCGGTTTTGTAAATTTTGTCATGTTTCCACCGGCACACAATGGCCTACTCTTCCGAAAAGCGGAACAGGATTTAACATGTGTGCAAGATGTTCTGCATGCGTTCGAACACGGGGCCTCGGTTTATAGTCTCATCCGCAGGTGGTAGGTTTGGAGGGGGGGGGGGGGGTGGGTGGTAGGAGCCCTGCGTTATAGAAAGTATCGATAACGGATTACTCTGTGAGAGGGTAGGCGAGAAGAGATAGTGGAAGATGGGTTGCTCGTGTTGATGTGTGTTTCAGGGAGGAGAGGAAAGCGGAGCCACTCCAACGGACAGGGAGGTTCCCTTCGTCAGCTGGGGAGGAAGAAACAGATGGTTGTAGAAGTGGAGTAGTCCACCACTCTTGGGATTCAGGAGGGGGGGTGTGTGGCAAGGTGGCTGGACAAGGCAGAGGAATAAATGAACTGAGGATTTTTTTTTTTTTTTTTTTTTTTATAAGCGCACATCAGATCCTTTCCATACCTGGGGGAGGGGGGGGATATGACAGCGCTGGGGAAGGGGGGGAGGGGGGGGAAGGAGAATGTTGAAAATTTGGTTGGGAGGAGAAGCGAGTGGTGATAAAGATAGGAGGTACGAACAGACAAGCAGTTTAAGGATGCAGGGAAACACACACACTTACACATACACACATACATACATGAAATCCCGTTCAAGGGGATTTTTTTTGCCTGGAGTTACCATCAGTGCAGACTCCACTCTCCCCAAAAGTCCTTCGGATGAGACTATTAACCTAGGCCCTGTGTGCGAACGCATGCAGAACATCTTGCGCACACGTTAAATCCTGTTGTACTTTTCGAAAGAGTAGGCCATTGTGGGTGGGTGGGAACAGATGACAACATGTACAAAACTGCATACACACTGGGACTTGATGAAAAAAAGAACACAAGTGCTTATTCAGTTACCCTCGATATAAAAGAATGAAATAAAAAATAAAATGAAATACACACACACACAACACACGCACACACACACACACAAACATACACACACTTTAATGATTTTTGTGCTGTAATGATTTTTTGGGTGGTTAATTTTTCTGAGGTTATCATCATTTCAGTCGTTGTTGTTTATGGTCATCATCATTGTTGATAGCATTGTTTATTTTCTTATATTAGTTTCTTTTGAGGATAGCTTGATGAAAAAAAGCAAGTGTTATGCTTATTCAGTGTACCATCTGTAAATAAAACTTTGACTTTGACTTTCACACACACACACATTCTGATTGTAAGACACCTTATTTGGATTTCTCGCTACAAATTTAGGATGTAGATGGGACAGAAACTTTAATAGGGATTTGTGGATTATGGGGGGGAGGTGTTTGTTTTTAGTTGTATTGGAGTGGGGTGGGGGGGGGGGGGGTTGTGGTTTCTGTTTGTTTTTAGTTGTATTTCAGTTATGATTTATAACAGTGTGCATGAAGTGTACTTGAAAAATGAGTATATGCTCAAGTGTGTGCGTATGTGTGTGTGTGTGTGTATTTTGTGAGTGCTTCACCTTTTGCAAGGAAATTGCATAAACTTTGGTCAGCTCGTTGACAAACTATTGAATGAAAATAAACTATGTGTCATCAGAGTCTGTTGTTTCATGTGTGCTATTCTTCCTTTTCATTTGTTGATGTTTTCCTCTTTCTCCAGTGTTGATTCTAGAGTGCGCCCTTCTGCATTTTTTTAAAATAGCCGCAAAACGATATGGGCAGTGCACCCTAACTGACGCCAAAAAATCCTGCACAGCGCGTTTTTTAACAAACAGTGCCATGGCAACTGCCATTTATATACTCTAAAGTAAAACCTACTTCCGCTGAAGTTCTCCGTTGATGCTTCTGATTGGCTAAGCCTCACTTTTGACCAATCACAGAACTGTAGTTTGTTCCTTTTCAGTTCCTGCGGCAAGTCATTTGTAGGTAGGCAAGATTTTCTGATACACATTTACAAGCCATTTTCATAGTAAAGTGGACTCGTCCTGCTCTGTTGTCCTCTTCGTTTACGTCATCTTCCAAGAAGCCTTGTACTCCAAAAATAAGTGACTTGATTAGGACAGAGATCTTGAGGAGATTGCAGACACTGTGTCCCAGCAGGTTCAGAACTGGAAGATCTGGCGAGACAAGTAGGTCTAGCCCTGGTTTGAGAACAGTGAACATGGCGTGCAGTAGGCTGTGGGCTGTGTATCAAACATAGAAAGAACAGTGCCTTCACTAAAGGAGGTTGTGCTAATTACACAACATCACTTAAAGCATCAGGCAAAAACACTGCCCATCACCAGGAGGCTGTACAAGATAAAACTCTTCAGAAAGACTAACATCAGTTAGGCAACTCTCTCTCTCTCTCTCTCTCTCTCTCTCTTCTCTCTCTCTCTCTCTCTCTCTCTCTCTCTCTCTCTCTCTCTCTCTCTTCTCTCTCCTGTGTCAGGAGTGCTTACTGCAGATTAACTGCAACACTTAAGGTGAATATTTAATACTTTCTACCTAGTATCTGCCTGTTTGCTTTGTTTCTGTTCGTTGAAAAAGTAGCAGAAACTAAGAGTATTACGGGTACTTGTAAGCAAATACGACTTGTCCCCTTTTCTATGAAGGGGGGGAGGAGGGGGGGGGGGGCGTGGAATGCCCCCTTTTTATCATTTTAGGGGGGCCTTGGGCCCCTTATGTTGAAATCTTAGAATCAACACTGATTTCTCTCATCCTCTCCATACATGCATTGCCTGTCCTGCAGTGTTCTTGACTCTAGGGTCCCCCTGGATGACTCGACAACCAGCCCTCTCCATCTTTCTCTTGGTCTTCCCCTGCCTCTCGCAGTGCTTCCTTCACTCAGTTTCAGGTCTGTCTAGTCTCAGATGTTGTCCTCCTCCTCCTCCTCCTCTCCTCTTCCTCCCATCTCCTCCTCTATAGTCCTCTCATTCTCTCCCCTCCCTCACAAGGGGCCTTACAGGCCTTGGCAAGCTAATTTTTTGATCATGAGATGTGTGTGTACAGCTGCAGTTTTTTGGTGTGTCAGCAGGGTGGAGGTGTACATAGGGTCCAGTAGATTGCCTCCATCTATTCCTCACTTCTGTGGGGTTTTTTGTTTCCTTTTTTCCTTCTTCTTCTTCTTCTTCCTTTGTTCTTTGGCTAGAATTTCAAGGTTCACCAATGGCGATATTTTACGTATGTGACCATTTTTTGGCCACCATGAAGGTAGCCGCATTCCAACTTTGTGGTGTATGTCCGTGCTTCCATAACCCACTGAACACTAACATGAATGATGGGATCTTTAACAGGCATAGTTGATCTTCTGCATGTGTGTGTGGATATATATATATATATATATATATATATATATATATATATATATATATATATATATATAATATATATATATATATACCAAAAGCAACATGGAGGAGAACGTGGAGGAGGACTGTAGAAAGTGAGATGAAGGCCATGCAGCACTCTTGGGGATCAGTGACTAGGTTGGCCCAGGATAGGCAGGAGTGGAAGCGCTTTGTTGCTGCCCTACATACCACTTGGTGTAATGGTTGATGATGATGATGATATATATATATATATATATATTTTATTATATATATATAATTATTATATTTAATATAATATATAATTTAATATTATTAAATTATAATATATAATTATTATAATATATATATTACACATCTATATATATATATATATAATATGAAGGCACTGGCAGGTCTGCACTTGAAGCTGACCTGGGAGATGGTAAAAATCCCCGCCCTTGATTCACCAGATGCCGCCACCAAGATTCCAACCCATGACTTTATAGACCCATGGAATTAACGTCGAACGGTCTTAACCACTCGGCTACAGCATTGGTCAATTCTATGTATGTAACATGATCTTTGGTCTGTGTGGGGGATGCCAGGGTGTGTGTGATGGCGTCACCTCTCCATTGTCTGTGTCCTCTTCCCTAGGTCTGCTGTCAAGGTCCAAGACTTACATCCCAACCTTCATTCCTGCCGATCCAGAAGTCGTGGGTTTGAATCTTGTCAGCGGCATCTGCTGAATCAAGGGTGGAGGTTTTCACATCTCCCAGGTCAACTTCAAGCGCAGACCTGCCGGTGCTTTTGTTTTCTTTATACACGTGCAGAAGATCAAACATGCACTTTGAAGACCCCTTAATTCATGTCGGCATGTGATGGAAACATGAACTTACCCAGCGTGCAGACTACACAATAAAAATGACCTGCTCTGAAGATGGAATGTGTTGGCTGAAGCCGGCAGCTGGACCTCCTGTAAAGTCTTCAGCACAGGAGAAGACCAGGCACTGTGTACCCCATAGCCCACCTGGCAAGGGAACGTAGGGCAGAGAGGAGAAACCATCCCAACCACTTGACATTGATCAACCCATAGCCCTATATATATATATGTATGTATGTGTGTCCGACGATGACCTCCAAAACAGCTGAGGAGGCAGCTGCTGTTTTGGAAACTGGGCAGAAATTTGATTATAGTGGAGATGCCTTGCCCACAGTACATCCCCACTCTCTTGGCCAAGTGGGCATAAGGACAGTCAGCATTGGAGATGTTCTCCAAAGGCCAACCAGCCCCCAGGGCTGCAGCACATAAGGACTGTGCGAGTCAAGCCTCCTAGTCAGAGAGTCATAGTCGATCACTAAAGACTAGATATAGATATATAAATATATATGTGGCATTACTCCTGCATCCTGTGATGTCTCTGACATACTACACACACATCCTGTGACTATGGGATACGGGATAGCCTAGTGGTTAGAACATTGCGCTCGCAATCTGACGGCTCGGGTTCGATTCCTGTTCAAGGGGATATTTTCCCCTGGATTTAACATCAGTGCAGACTCCACTCTCCCCTAAAGTCCTTCGGATGAGACTTTAAACCAAGGCCCTTTGTGCGAAAGCACGTACAACATCTTGCGCACACGTTAAATCCTGTTCAGCTTTTTGTAAGAGTAGGCCATTGTGTGCCAGTGGAAACAGATGACAGAATGACAAAACCGCATATACACGGGGAACTGGATGTAAAAAAGTAGATAAGTGCTTATTTCATTATCCTCGATATAAAAGAATAAAATAAATAGATAAATAAACGATGCCTCTGACACATTACACATACATCCTGTGATGCCTCTGACACTACATACATATCTTCTGACACATTACACATACATCCTGTGATGCCTCTGACACTACATACATATCTTCTGACACATTACACATACATCCTGTGATGCCTCTGACACTACATACATATCCTTTGACACACTACACACATCCTGTGACATGCTACACATGCATCCTGTGATTCCTCTGACACATTGCACACATCCTTTGGCGCCTCTGATGTACAACACATGCATTCTGTGACGTCTCTGACACACGACACATCCTGTGAAGCCTCTGACATACTACACGCATCCTCTGACATACTACATATGCATCCTGCGACACCTTTTGACATACTACACGCTTATCCTGTGACGCTCTCTGACATACTACACACACGTCCTGTGACGCCTCTGACATACTACACGCTTATCCTGTGACGCTCTCTGACATACTACACACACGTCCTGTGACGACTCTGACATACTACACGCTTATCCTGTGATGCTCTCTGACATACTACACGCTTATCCTGTGATGCTCCCTGACATACTACACACGCGTCCTGTGATGCTCTCTGACATACTACACACACGCATCCTGTGAAGCCATTAACTTCAGGCGGACTTGGTGGATCGCCTAGTACCCAGAGGCATAATAAAACCATAATATCTCTCAAATTCCTTAATGGTGTTGAAATGAACTAAGCATCTCTCAAACACCTAATTTATTCTGTGTCAGAAGATTTGTGTGCATGTGCATGAAACAGAAAAGAACTGTGTCACGTCATTTTGTTTGGGCTAGGCAGAGGTTGTGGGGGTGTACACGACCCATACTTTATAAAGAGCGGAGGTCGTGAGCATCCCTCTACACAGTGGTGCTTGTCCTGCTGCTGACTGTGCAGGTACTATGACGCAGGCAACAGACAAGCATCTGCAAGGGTATCAATTTTTACGTTTGTCCGTCATGTTTGATGATAGCCTCCAAAACACCAAACTGTTTTGGAAATTGGGCAGACATTTTATTATAGTAGAGATGCCTTGGCCACAGTAGGCTGCAACCCCACTCTCTCAGGACAAGAGGGCATAAGGACAGTCAGCGTTGGAGATGTTCTCCAAAGGCCAACCAGCTCCCAGGGCTGCAGCACATAAGAACTGTGCAAGTCAAGCCTGCTAGTCAGAGAATTATAGTCGATCACTAAAGATTAAGCTGAAAAGTGGAATCCCCCCCAGCATCAATGGTTTAATCAAGAACTGGGATAAAGCCCAGGCGCTGAAGGCATCCCCCTTCTATAACCAAATCAAGCTAAGCTGAGTCATTGTGGCACTTGAACAGCCTAAAGAAACGCACCACAGTATGTGAGAGAGAGAGAGAGAGAGAGAGAGAGAGAGAGAGAGAGAGAGATGTTTCCATGCATGTTTGCTACCATTTTTCAATTCAAAGAAATGAAAAAATATCCCTTCCTTTTACGCACACATGCATGCATCCATGCTCACGCTTACACACACGTATATCACTGAGCTATACTAACGTTAAAAGTTGGATGTTTATGATTGATAAACCTAAGTATGGCTGATATCGAAAGTACCAGGCCTACAAAGGGACGCTACTCTCAAAAATCTTCTCAGCTTAACTACTCTCCGGAAATAAAAACAAGTTGGCGGGATTCACGAAGATCGTCTGCGAAAAGCACGATACACTATAGGCCTACACGATTGTCTTAGAAATGGAGTTTAAGTCTGCAGTTACGCCACGATCGGGGAAAAAACAACGTAGAGGCCATGTTAAAGTAGGTGATACTGGAAACTACAACCACTGTGTGCAAATATATAAGCTTCCTCCGACCAATACTATCTCTTTGGAAGAATTCGAAGACCTAGCAGTGGAGCGTTTGAAAGGTAATGTATGACACTTTCTCATTCTGTGTGTGTGTGCGTGCGTGCGTGCGTGCGTGTGTGCGTGCGTGCGTGTGTGTGTGAGGGAGAGGAAGAGAAGGACCCCAAGTATGTCACACTGGCAGTGTGTGAAGTGTTTTTGACTTAAGAGACTTAGACTAGAGTAAGACTAAGTTCGTGTGTGTGTGTGAGTGTGCCCATCATTGTGTCACAGGATGACTGGAACAGTGGCTTTGGCAGTGTGTGAAGTATGTTTTTTACTTAAGAGTCTTAAGAGTAAGACACTTGTGACTTAGTAACTAAGTCTAAGTGTTGTGTGTGTGTGTGTGTGTGTGGTGTGTGTGTGAATGCATAATAATATAGATAACAATTATAGTTCATCATTTTCACATGTTTGTGTAAATGTGAGTGTGTGTGTGTGTGTGAATGTGTGTGATATCACTGATAATATGAAAATAATAAACCATGTGAAAGCTGTGTTGTTGATATTGTTCAGTGCTGAAGGCAGTGGAAACAGCTGGGGTTCGACACAGCAAAGGAACAGAGAACTACAACAAATTTCTAGAAAAAGAAATCAGAGAAACCAAACTGAAAAACTCCATTTTTGAGGTAAGCTCTCTCTGTAGTGTAACACAGCTCAGAACAAAAAGGTTAAGGGTTGTATGGTTCCAAAGAAGAAAAATGATATTTACTAGAAATGAAGAAGGAAGGTGGCAGGATGTTTACAATGTTCGCCCGCCTAACAAGTAAACTGTGAGGTTCTGGGTTCAATTCCCATTCTTGCCCTTTCTTCCCAGTTTGACGAGAAAATTGAAGTGAATGTCAAAGTCTTTTGGATGAAACAATAAACTGAGGCCTTGTGGGCGAATGCATGCACACAGAACATCTTGCACACACGTTAAATGCCTGTTATAAATGCGTTTTGGAAGAGTAGGCCATGTCATGCTGGTTGGAATGGATGACAAAACTTAATAAAACAAAAACTGCATGGACACAGTTTAGACACCATCCCCACAGTCAGAATGCAGCTACATAAATGGTAGAGGGGGGGGGGGGGGTGGAAATGGTTACATACGCAAGAATCTCACCATTGGTGAACCTCAGAGCTCCAGTCGAGGAACCAAAAAAAAAAAAAAAAAAGGAAAAAAAAAACACCTCCAAAAAATTCCTGAACAAACTTTTACAAAGACACCCCCCCACCCCCACCCCACCACAGATTACAAAAAAAAGCAAAACAAAGATTGTTTTTCATTCATGTGATGACATTGTTTAGAGGATGGGATAGTCTAGTGCCAGTGGTGGTTAGAATGTTACGCTTGTGATCTGACAGCCTGCGTTTGACTCTTTGAGCCACAACTGAGGTGCCTTTTGAGGGGATTTTTTTGGTGCCAATTCCATTTCCCCAAATCTTGTCCTTTGTGGGCTTTTGGTTACGCTATAAATCAAGGTCCTGTGTGTGATTGTATGCAGAACACTTTGTACACATGTTAAAGCCCCATTCTGCCTTAAGGAAGAGTAGGCTATTGTGTCACAATGTGTGTCGATAGAAACAGAAAAGTTAACAAAATTTCATACTCTTAACAAAATTTCAAAAACATACTGGTGTTCTGTTGAGACATCATCCCCAAAATCAGAATCTGGCTGCAGTTAATGGTGGGTAAATGGCTATGCAAAATCTCACTGAATACTAGTAATAGTTCCCCCATGGGGATGCAGGGGCCTATCAGTATAAATAGCATCCCCACATTCTGGAAATTCTGTGCTAGAAATTTCCTCTTTTCTATCACTCTCTTTTTGTCTGCCTTGTTCTTTTGCTTCCTGTCACCTCCTTCTTGTCTATTTTCTGCCTTCTTGGTCCATTCTCCTGCCTTTTTTCCAGAAAGAACTTAAAAGGTAACTATTCTCTCTTGTGCCGAAGTCGGATGCGCTGGGCCTGACTTGTCAGGCGCTTGACGGCAGCGTGACGCATTTTCGCTCATATAACAGACAGCAATAGTTGCTGTCTGATCATTCGACGAAGAAAGAACTAGTAATAGTACTGAACAGTGAACCTCGCAGCTCTAGCCCAAGAATGGAATTTTAACAAGTTTGATGCCTACTAGTACTACCCTAGATTTTGTTTGCATTCCTGAAGTCAGGGGGGGGGGGGGGGGGGGGCTAAAGGCTTATAATATTTTTACTTTTGTACTTGCATTGTACTATACACTGTCTATAGACAAACATTTGTTGAAAAGGACAGGTTTAAAGCTAATTTTCATGAAAGTTTGACCAATCAATGGTGCTTTGATGTGTGCACAACTTGGTAACTGATACTGTCCATGTGAGCACTTGGTACTTGCTCTACAACTACAAGTACAATTGTTGACTTTAAGCAGTCAGTGAAATACATTTATCAAGCTTATTAGTATCAAAACCCATCTATATTGTAAGCATAGAAAATGCCTATGTATTTTTGGGTAAAAAAAAAAAAGTTTCTCTGTTAGAACTATACTTTGCTACATGTGTATGCAACTTTTTTAAGGTAGCTGCATTCTGTTTCAGGGACAATGTTTTAAACGTCACACCAGAGAGCATGCATTTGAAAGGTTTATCAGGACAGGGGTAGTGGAAGGAATGTTGCGCTTGTGGTTTGACAGCCTGGGATCAAGCCCAGATTTGAACCACTGCCGAGACACCTGTTCAAGAGGATTTTTCCTCTGGAGTTAACATCACAACTGACTCAGCTTCCCCAAAAGTCCATCAGATAAGACTATTAACTGAGGCCCCTGTGTTCAAATGCTCACATAAGATCTTGCACTCATATTATAACCCGTTCAGCCTTTTAGAAGAGTAGACTTTTGCGTCCTAATAAGAACAGGTGACAAAAATAAAAAACGCATGCACACTGTCACTGGTATTGTGTTTAGACATTATTCCTGAAGTTGGAATGCGGCTACCCTAATGGTGGGCAAAAATGTGCACATACACAAAAATATCAATATTGGATTTTTTGGTGTTTTTTTTAAGATAAGATTTTGAGTTTTTCCATTGTGCAACTATGAGGTGATAGGATCACATCCGTAGGCTAAGGCGTACTGAAGTGGGTATCACTATTGCAGTATTGGTTAACATCGAAGCTGTAGATTACGGAGGAACAAAAAACAAAAAATACCTTTTCATCACCTCCTACCTGCACACGATGGCATTTACATTTATTATATTTTTTGATAGATGGAAGAGGTTTTAGCGTGTGTGCAAGATGTGCTTGGGTTTGTACACAGGACCCTATAAACTCATCTGAAGGACTTCCCCGCAGGGATGCCAGGGGCATGTCAGTATAAATAGCATCCCCACCTTCTGGAATTCTGTGCTAGGAATTCCCTCTTTTCTATCCCTAGCTTTGTTTCTGCCATGTTCCTTTTCTTCTGGTCACCTCCTTTTCACCTATTTTCTGCCAGCTTGGTCCATTCTGCTGCCTTTTTTTTCAAGAAAGCCTTAAAAGATTTTCTCATCCATGCCGAAGTTGGATGTGCTGGGCCTGACTTGTCAGGTGTGTAGTGGCAACGCTGTGCATTTGTGCTCATGATGACAGCTGCTGTCTGAGCGTTTGACGAAGAAGAAGAAGAAGAAGATGATCTGAAGGACTTTCAGGGGAGTGGAGTGGCAATGATGTTAATTCAAGGAGAAGCTCCCTTGCAATGAGTGTTTTGGTGGTGGCTTAAACAAGTTAAAGTAAAACTTAAAAGTGAAACCTATGCTGTCACATCACGAGCTCAATGCTTTAAGTTCTAACCACTTGGCTGTACTGCCAGCAACCCCCAACCCCCTCCCCCAAACTCCTTTGCTGTTAACATTGTAATAAACTTAAGATTATTCATAGATTTTGTGTGTCACAGGTTTGAAAATAACTGTCTGTATCATGTATTATCATTAGGTAGACTGTGTGTTGTGTGTGTATATGTTTGTGCGCGTGCGTGCATGTTGTGTGTGCGTGTTGTGTGTGTGTTCGTGTGGTGTATGTGTGTGTGTTTCATTTATTTTATTTTATTCTTTTATTTTGATGCGTGCGTCTGTGTGTGTGTGTGTTTGCATGTTTTTAAAATTTTTATTAATATTCTTTTATTTCGAGGATAATGGAATAAGTACTAATGTGTTTTTTAACACCTACTGTGACCAAGTCCCTGTGTGTATGCAGTTTTGTAAATTTTGTTATCTGTTCCCACTGGCACACAATGGCCTACTCTTCTGAAAAGCAGAACAGGTTTTATTTTAACATGTGTGTGCATGCATGCGTGTGTGTATTTTTGTGTGTGTGCGCGTGCATGTGCGTGTGCATTTTGTATGTGTGTGTATGTATGTATGCGTGTGTGGTGCATGTTTCATTGTTTGTGTGTGTGCGTGTTGGCGCGTGTATAACTGTATACAAATACATGCGTGTGGTGCAGTTGTTTTGTGTGTGGTGTTTGTGTGTGTGTCTGTGTGTGTGTGCGTGTGTGTGTGTGTGTGTGTGTGTGTTGAGCAGAAAGGGTCGAGTGACGAATCGCAGAAACAGGTTCCCCGGTGGAGGGATCATGTTTCCCATTTCATTCTGCGTCTGGCCTACTGTAGATCGTGAGTTGAATACAAGATTTTGCTGTTAGTGTTGTTTTTTATCTGTTTTTATTTGGGGGGGCTGGGTTTTGAATATTTATGATTCTCCACTCTGCAGATTTTTGTTATGGTTTTTGTGGTTTTGGTGCTTGTTTTTGGTGTTTTGTTTTGTTGGTTTCCCGCCCTTCCCCCCCCCCCTCCCCCTGCTATCCTATTCTCCTTTATAAATTATAAGTTGAATACTGTGGTTTTTTTGGTTTTGTTTGCTTTTGTTGTTAATGCTGTACTTCTAGACGTACCGTTTCATGTTTTTCTACTCTAGTCTAAGTCTTACAGATCTTAAGTTGCATACTGCTTTTTGTTTGTTTTGTTTTTGTTTTTTCCTTCTCACCTTCAGCAGGCAACCATTATTTCATTGAACAAATAGTAATTTGCTCTCGATTTGTGTGTGTGTGTTTTCTTTTTTTTTTTCTTTATTTTTAGTCTTTTATGTTGAGGATATTGGAATACGCACTTGCGTGCTTTTTTACATGCCAGTCCCCATGTGTATGAAGTTTATGTAAATTTTTACATCCGTTTCCACTGGCACACAATGACCTACTCTTCTGAAAAGCAGAATGGGTTTCAACGTGTGTGCAAGATGTTCTGTGTGCGTTTGCACTCCAGACCTCAGTTTATAGTCACATCGGAAGGACTTTTGGGGGGAGTGGAGTTGGCACTGATGTTAACTCCAGAGGAAAAACCCTCTTGAACGGGATTCAAACTCGGGTAAGCAGATCATGAGTGCTACTCAATGCGCTTACTCTAACCACCAAGCTGTAGCTGTATGTGTGTGTGTGTGTGTGTACACGTGTGCGCACATGTGTGTGTGTACATGTGTGTGTGTGTGTACGTGTGGGATGTTCATAAAAACCTTACAGTGAAGTGTTTTTCTTGGAAATGATTTCATTTTTTTGAAATATAGAACTTTTTAAAAAAACAAACCCAAACCCCCAAACTACTATATTTTATATATCTTTGAAAAAAAAAAGTGTAGATTAATTGTTAATTTGATCTAAATCAATGTTATTTTGGGGGTTCTTTTATGTCATGTTTTTCCTTTAAATTAAAAAAAAAAGATTTCATTCTATAAATGTCTTTGCTATCAATCTAATTTTATGCTATAAATCTCAATAAATTTCCAACACAGAATTTCCAGAAGGTTAGGGATGCTATATATATATATATATATATATATTTTAACTGGAAGAGCCCCCTGGCATCTCCACTGGAAAAATACTATGGTTTAGACCAATGTCCTGTGTGTAAACACATGCAGAACATCTTTGACTATAGTATAGACCAATGTCCTGTGTGTAAACACATGCAGAACATCTTTTACTATAGTATAGACCAATGTCCTGTGTGTAAACACATGCAGAACATCTTTGACTATAGTATAGACCAATGTCCTGTGTGTAAACACATGCAGAACATCTTTTACCATAGTATAGACCAATGTCCTGTGTGTAAACACATGCAGAACATCTTTGACTATAGTGTAGACCAATGTCCTGTGTGTAAACACATGCAGAACATCTTTGACTATAGTATAGACCAATGTCCTGTGTGTAAACACATGCAGAACATCTTTGACTATAGTATAGACCAATGTCCTGTGTGTGAACACGTGCAGAACATCTTTTACTATAGCATAGACCGATGTCCTGTGTGTAAACATGTGCAGAACATCTTTTACTATAGCATAGACCAATGTCCTGTGTGTAAACACGTGCAGAACATCTTTTACTATAGCATAGACCAATGTCCTGTGTGTAAACACATGCAGAACATCTTTTACTATAGCATAGACCAATGTCCTGTGTGTAAACACGTGCAGAACATCTTTTACTATAGCATAGACCAATGTCCTGTGTGTAAACACGTGCAGAACATCTTTTACTATAGCATAGACCAATGTCCTGTGTGTAAACACATGCAGAACATCTTTTACTATAGCATAGACCAATGTCCTGTGTGTAAACACGTGCAGAACATCTTTTACTATAGCATAGACCAATGTCCTGTGTGTAAACACATGCAGAACATCTTTTACTATAGAATAGACCAATGTCCTGTGTGTAAACACACGCAGAACATCTTTTACCCAGTCATGTAAAATTCCCATCCAGAGTAGGTCAGCTATGGTTGGTGGGATGGATGACACCAATGTACCCAGCATGCACTGTGACATGGAGGGGGGACACAGGCTCCACCAGGTTCAACTTGGCCAAGCGACATCCTTGTCTGAAAAATTTAGTGTGGTGCCCAGACGACTCCTCCAGAAGTTATTTAGGGAGAAGCCGTCTTCCTCTTCGTGGAATGCTTAGACAGCGACGACTGTTGCCTAATGTGTTGCGCTGCCATAAAGTGTGAGAAGAAAGGTCCAGTGCATCTGACTTGGGCATTGGAGAGAATTGTTATCTTTAAAGTCTTTCTTTGAAAAAAAAAGGCAGGAGAATGGACCAAGAAGGCAGAAAAAAGACAAGGAGACAGGAAGAAGAGGAACAAGTCAGAAACAAAAGGAGGGAAAGAAAAGAGGGAATTCCTAGCACAGAATTTCCAGAAGGTGGGGATGCTATTTACAGTGTCAGGCCCTTGGCATCCCCACAGGGAGTTTTACTTGGAGGGAGAAGTCAAGTGAAGTGAGGCAGGCAGGCAGGCAGGCAGGCAGGCAGGCAGGATAGCCTTGTACCGTAGTTAGAGCTTTGACAAAGCCCCGGAGCTGACTTCCTGGGTTTGAGCCACCACTGAGACGCCTGTTCTGAGTGTTCAAGGAGATTTTTTCCTAAGGGAATAGCATCACTACTCGCTACTGACTATTCCCCTGAAATCCTTCAGGTGAAACTATAAACTGAAGTCCTGAGTACAAATGTACGCTTATCTTGTCCACACGTTAAACCTGTTCCACCCTTCGGGAAAATTGGCCATTTCTTGTCTGTACCCTAAGAATTCAGATGATGATGACCCTAAGAATTCAGATGATGATGACCCTAAGAATTCAGATGATGATGACTCTAAAAATTCAGACTTAAAATTGTGTATGTGTGATGATGACCTTTAAAATTCAGATGATGATGACCCTAAAAATTCAGATGATGATCCCAAAAATTCAGATGATGATGATGCTAAAAATTCTGATGATGATCAAAAAAAATTCAGATGATGATGACCCTAAAAATTCAGATGATGATGAAAATTCAGATGATGATCCAAAAACTTCAGATGATAACCCTCAAAATTCAGATGATGATCCCCAAAATTCAGATGATGATGACCCCAAAAATTCAGATGATGATCCAAAAAATTCAGATGATGATGACCCTAAAAATTCAGATGATGATCCAAAAAGTTCAGATGATGTTGACTCTAAAAATTCAGATGATGATGAAAATTCAGATGATGTTGACCATGAAAAAAGGCTATTGCTTATTGGTACCGTAGGAATGGATGACAACATTTTTTAAATGCGTGCACTCTGGTGTCATTCATGTTTTGATAGTATCCCTGAATTTGGATTGCGGCTTCCTTAACTTAATGGTGGGCAAATGGTTTTATAGATACATATATCATGCAAAGTCTCATCATTGGTCAAGCTCAGAGTTTTAGCCGCGGCTATTGCTATTTATGTGGACCGGGAAGAGCTTCTCCACAACCCAGGCACTTACTTGCCCACAACTGCCGCAGATGGAGCCATCTGGTGCAACGTTTGTCACTGAAGTGCTCCTACAACCCCGGAGGGGGTTACAGGAGCAGATGAGATGAGATGGGATGGCTGTGTGTGTTGTTGTGGGCAGGGAAGACCTGAGACGCTGGTTCATTCAACAGGAAGTGGATCTGTTTCGCTTCCGCTTTCAGCAGGAGAGTGCGCAGAGTCGCGCCACGTTCATGGTGCTCAACGATCTGAGTTACCTCCCTGTAAGAACTTGTGTGTGCTCGTTTGTGTGTGTGCGTGTGGGTGGGGGTGGGGGGGGGGGGCGTATGTGTGTGTTTTATTTTGGTTTTGTTTTTGGTTTGTTGTTTGTTTTGTTTTGTTTTTGTTGTTCAGTCATGCAAACTTTTCAAACGCATATAGTCGGGAGTTAAGATTTGTTTAAAAAGCAGAAGAAAAAAAAAGGGGGTGGGGGTTTGACAGGATGGTGAATATCGTTATCATCCACTAACTTGACGAACGCTACAGCCGAGGGGTTAAGACCATTTGACGTCAGTCCCATGGGTCCATGAACTCCTGGGTTCAATTCTCTGGTGAATTAAGGGTGGGGATTTTTACGGTTGCTCGGGTCAACTGAAGTGCAGACCAGCCAGTTTCTTCGTTCCCTTTGTATACCTATTCATGCAGAAGATCAAATATGCATGTTAAAGATCCTGTAATTCATGTGAGTAGTTGGTGGGTTACGGAAAAAGGAACATACCCGGCATACATCCCCAAAAGCCAGAATTGCGGCTACCTTTAAAGTTTATGGCGGGCAAAAGCAGTCGCATATATATATATATGCAAAATCTTGCCGTTGTTGAACCTTGAAGCTGTAGCTGAGCAACCCCCCCCCCAAAAAAAAAATTGGCTGCTTTTCTTCCCCCTCAGTGTGTAACTGATAAAGTTTTAGATATTTCTTAAGATTGTAATGACAAATGTACTCGGTATTATCTCTTCGCAGATGAGACTATAAACCGAGGCTCAATGTGCAAACGCATGCAGAACATCTTGTGCACATGTTAAAACCTATTCCACCTTTTGAAAGAGTAGGCCATTGTGTGCCAGTGGGAACCAATGACGAGATAAAACACAAAAAAATGCATGCATACTGGTTTCATGTGTAGACATCGTCCCCACTGTCGGTATGGGGCTGCCTTGAATATAGGAAAAAGCAGTTGCACAATCTCACCTTTGATGAACCTTGGAGCTCTATCCGAGGAACAAACAACAGCAACAAAAACAATCATGATAATTATCTGTTATGAGATCAATGCTCTAATCAGTAGGCTTTCCCACCCCCTCGTGTGAAGCTCTGTAGGTGTTCACGGTTTGTTTTTTTTCTCTTCAGAATGTTTTCATGCATTTTATATTTTGTTTGTGTGATTGTTTTTTTGGTGTTTTAAAAAAAGTTTTTTTATTGCATGATGATCAGTGGCAATGAGGATGATGTAAGGATTCTGCTATTGAAGTGCATGTGCTTTAAGACTACTTGACAGGGTTGTACTGTACGCTTTCTATCATAATATATCCTGGCATCAACCGGGCCCTGAGAGATACAGACACCTGCAGTGTTGGTCAGGTAATTTGAGCAACACTCTCAGAATAACATCTATAAAGTGGATGGAGTTCAGCTGTGTGGTCCCAGTCTTTATGAGCCCAAGCACTCTCACTCTGGCTAGGTGTCAGCCAGAGTTCGAAAAATACCTATGACTCTTATGGGATTCGAACCTGTGACTTTCAAGTCTGTAGCCCAAGGCGCTAACCACTGCGCCAAGGTGGCTGGTGTTGGTGTGATTGTTTGTTGTTGGTTTAAAAACTAAAGTTTCGTTTGTTGGTTGGTTGGTTATACTGGGGGGGGACGGGATAGCCTAGTGGTTAGAACATTGTGCTCGCAATCTGACGACCCGGGTTCGATTCCCGTTCAAGGGGATATTTTCCTTGGGGTTAACATCAGTGCAGACTCCACTCTCCCCAAAAGTCTTTTGGATGAGACTATAAACCGAGGTCCAGTGTGCGAACGCACGCAGAACATCTTGCGCACACGTTAAATCCTGTTCCGCTTTTCGTAAGAGTAGGCCATTGTGTGCCAGTAGGAACAGATGACAGAATTGACAAAACTGCATACACACGGGGACTGGATGTAAAAAAGCACATAAGTGCTTATTCCATTATCGTCGATATAAAAGAATAATGAAATAGAAAATGAAATAAATACCGTGATGTTATTTTTCTTGTGGTTTGTGGACAGATTGATAAGGAGGAACACGTGGGGTTGCAGAGAATTGACAAAACTGCATACACACAGGGACTGGATGTAAAAAAAGCACAATAAGTGCTTATTCCATTACTGTCGATATGAAAGAATAACGAAATAGAAAATGAAATAAATACGGTGATGTTATTTTTCTTGTGGTTTGTGGACAGATTGATAAGGAGGAACACGTGGGGTTGCAGAGAATTGACAAAACTGCATACACACGGGGACTGGATGTAAAAAAGCACATAAGTGCTTATTCCATTACCGTCGATATAAAAGAATAACGAAATAGAAAATGAAATAAATACGGGGATGATATGTTTCTTGTGGTTTGTGGACAGATTGATAATGGGGTTGCAGCAGAATTGACAAAACTGCATACACACGGGGACTGGATGTAAAAAAGCACATAAGTGCTTATTCCATTATCGTCGATATAAAAGAATAACGAAATAGAAAATGAAATAAATACGGTGATGTTATGTTTCTTGTGGTTTGTGGACAGATTGATAAGGAAGAACACGTGGGGTTGCAGCATCATTGACAAAACTGCATACATACGGGGACTGGATTAAAACAAAAAAGCACATAAGTGCTTATTCCATTATTGTCGAGAATAACGAAATAGAAAATGAAATAAATCTGGTGATGTTATGTTTCTTGTGGTTTGTGGACAGATTGATAATGGGGTTGCAGCAGAATTGACAAAACTGCATACACACGGGGACTGGATGTAAAAAAGCACATAAAGTGCTTATTCCATTATCGTCGATATAAAAGAATAACGAAATAGAAAATGAAATAAATGCGGTGATGTTATGTTTCTTGTGGTTTGTGGACAGATTGATAAGGAGGAACACGTGGGGTGGCAGCATCATTGACAAAACTGCATACACACGGGGACTGGATTAAAAAAAAAGCACATAAGTGCTTATTCCATTATTGTCGAGAATAACGAAATAGAAAATGAAATAAATGCGGTGATGTTATGTTTCTTGTGGTTTGTGGACAGATTGATAAGGAGGAACACGTGCGGTTGCAGCAACACCTGAATGATGCCTACAAAGGGGAAACTTACCATCCAGTGTATGTCCAGTTCTATAAGGTACGAGGGAGCTTTGCTGCTGCTTAGCCCTCTTGGAAATTAATGTCTGTAACATTGGGTCTGTTCAAAGGGAAGACCTAGCAAGACCTGGGCTGCCTGTATTGCAGATGATCAATAAATAAATAAGGAGGAAGCTCAAAACAGAGAGAGATAGAGAAGGCTCATCAACGTCAAACCTCCCCTGGGAGAAACATGACAAAAAAGGAAGAAGAAGGAGAGATTGGGTCTGTTTAATGAACTCATCCTTTGACTCCCCTCGTTGTTTGCTAATTTTGAAAGGAAAACGCACCATCCTGATGACATCACTTGAACTGAACTATTGTTCTAAAGTGTGTGTGTATGTGTGTATAAGGTGATCGGCAGTGGCGTGCAGCTCTGTGGACAACCATGAAGCTGTATAACATCAATGCCAACCTGATCAGAACCATACAATGACTATTCCTCTGAAGTCGGAGTATGGCTGCCTATATGGCGAGGTACTTGAAAGAGAGTCATACACGCAAACTTCTCATCAGGTGTACTTCCTATCTCAAAGTGATTCCCAGGTGGGATGATGAGGGAGTCAGAGTGCATGTTCTAGGTGACCCTCAGGGTGTAAAGCTGAGGAACGCACAACAACAACTCTATAACAAGGCAACCAGTGCAGTCTACTATGACAGCAACATCGGAGAGTGGTTCCAAACCATAATTGGAGTACACCAAAGATGCCTGCTCTCTCCCACCCTCTTCAGTATCTTCTTAGAAAGAATAATGGCTTGACACACGTGAAAACCATGAAGGAACAGTCAGCATTGGATGCAGGATATTTACAAACTTACATTTTGCCGACGACATCAATGGCCTAGCTGTTGGAAGAGCAAGACCTAGTCAACTTGGTCAATCACTGTGATGAAACGTCTTCAGCATATGGCATGCAGGTCAGTGCAGAGAAAGCCAGTTGATGACAGATAGTGCCAATGGCATCAGTACTGACATTATTGTAGACGGCAAGAAAATTGAGACTGTCCATAGCTTTTAACATCTGGGAGCATACGTCGTAAAGTCTCACCATTGGTGAACTTCAGAGCTCTAGCTGAGGAACAACAACATAAAAAAAAGGTATCGAAATATATGCAAATGTATCGGGACATATCAACCAAATACAGTTATTTCCTAGTCACTCTTTTTGACCATTGTGCAACATTTTAAACAATTCTCCATTTCAAACAGAATTATCACCACTTTTTTGGCAGTAGATCCTTAGGCATTAAATCTTTTGGCAGCCATATTGATGATACCTTTCACCGCTTTTCGCAGTGCAAAATACTTATAAATAAAAATCAAACCCAAACCAAAAACCTGCATCAAAGTCGACCAAAACTCTGGCAGATAGATCACTTGAAACATGCTGAGAAACAGTTGCCATTTGCAAGGAAGTGAACACGATCAGGTGTTCAGCAATTGTGTCGATTGTGCGACGATCCCTGAACTGTGGTTATATGCTGCTGTTTTTGCCCGGCACATCCGCATTCAAACTTTAGGGTGGATGTCTAAACACAACACCAGTGTGCAAGTGTTTTTGAAATGTTGTCATCCGTTCTTACCCGCACACAAATTTTCCAAAAGGCGGAATGGGTTTTGACACACTGTGTGTGTGTGTGTGTGTGTGTGTGTGTGTGTGTGTGTGTAAGATGTCCTACATGTGTTTGCACACAGGATCTTGGTTTATAATCTCATCGGAAGAACTTTCAGGGGAGTGGAGTCAGTACTGATATTCACTCCAGGGGAAAAAGAACTCCCCACCCCCCACCCCCTCCCTTCCCAAACAGGTGCCATGGTGATGGCTCGAACCTGGCCCATCAAATCCCTTTCTCAGCGCTCTTAACAGTTAGATCCCCCCTTCCCCCCCCCCCCCATCCCTAGCATTTTCGTTTGACTTGTTGACCGTTAACGTGGAGAGGGATGGGCTCCGCCAGGTCTCACCATGCCCAAGACACACGGCCTGAAAGCTGCAGTGCCGTGCCCCCATGACTCCTCAAGGAGTCCAGGGAGAAGTCAAGTCAGATCATGGACGGGTGGGGGGAATAGCCTAGTGGTTAGTGTTAAGCTTGTGATTGTATGGCCTTGGTTCGAGCCCACCACCAGCCTGTTTGAGGGTTTTGTTTTGTTTTGTTGTTTTCTGGAGTTAACATCAGTACCGACTCCAAGTGTCCCTGAAAGTCCTCCATATGAGACTTAAAACTTGATCTCCTGTGTGTGAACGCGCGCGGAACATCTTGTGCACACGTGAAAACCGGTTCCAGCTTTCTGAAGAGTCGGTCATTTGCATTCTAATAGGAACAGATGACAGAATTAAAAAAAAACGCCCAAACACACTGGTATCGCGTTCAGAGAACCCCGAAGTTGGAATGTGGCTACCTTAACGGTGGCCAAACGGTCGCATATAACGCAAAATCTCACCATTGGTGAATCTGGGAGCTCTAGCCAAGAAATAGGGTGGGGGAAGGGAGGTGTGTGTGGGGGGGGGAGGGAGGGGGAGGGAAAGGAAAGATCTTGGACTCTCATTTGTGATTTCAACGCACAGGTACCTTTCACGGAAGCCCTGGACCTTGTGCGAGGCCGTCGTGTCTTGGTGCGTCACGGCTACGCCTACGTGCCGCAGGATGACTTGGTTTCCATCCTGCTGACAGTCTATCGCATCCAGCTTTCCCATAGCTTGGCCGTAAGTAAAGTAGACGGTGGCTGCATGGACCTCTGAGCGTTTATTTATTTATCTTTGGGGTTTGGGTTGGGTTTTTTTTTTTTTTGGGGGGTGGTGGGGTGTTTTGGTGTTTGTTGTTTGTTTGTTTGGTTTTATTGGTTGTTCCTCCACTAGAGCTTTGAGGTTAAACCAGTAGTGTGATTTTTGCGTATGTTAGCATTTCTTTCTCCCCTCCCCTCCCCTCCCCTCCCCCTTCCCCTTCCCTGCCACCATTTAGGTAGCTGCATTCTGATTTCGGGGTTGGTGCCTAAGTAGACATGACATTTGTGTGCATGGATTTAAAAAAATTTTTTTTGTTATCCATTCCTTTCAGCATGAAATGGCCTACTCTTCGGAAAGAAGGTGGAGAACAGGTTTTTAAACATGAGCGCAAGGTCTGCTACATGCATTCACACATGTGGCCTCGGTTTATAAGTCTCATCCGAAGAACTTTTGACATTCAGTTTGATTTTCTTGCCTAGCTAGGAAGAAAGGGCGAGGCTGGAATGGAAGCCAGAACCTCACAGTGTGGGAAATGGTTGCCTGGGTCTGTGATACAGATGTGTGCTATTTTATGTGATGAACGTGTATTATTT
The DNA here is from genome assembly GCA_028751875.1 of Rapana venosa. NCBI lineage: Eukaryota > Metazoa > Mollusca > Gastropoda > Neogastropoda > Muricidae > Rapana > Rapana venosa. Next base: position 13,706,423 of record CM054150.1, on the reverse strand, counting down.
TAAAAAACTTTTTTAGCTGCCTCATCTTCTATGGTGTTTCTGTTCTACTGTTTCCGCACCGCTCATTTCAGTCTCCCTGCTACAGCCATACACAGATTCGTTACGTCGCATTCTCAGGGTTGGAAGTCCACAGGGAGCTTATCAATTTCAGGCTGCCAAGGGGCCACCTACCAGAGGGGCCCTGCACTGCTGCTGAGTCACTTTGGTGGTTTTTCAGTGGTGCCTGTTCTGAACTAACATATGCAGGACAGTACCTACTAAGCCCCCTACTGACAGTATTAGCTCAGTCGCGGAGCCAGACTGAGTCACCCACCCAAGGCAGCGACCACCACATAATCCCTCCAATGATCGTCCCCCATGAACCTCCAACCCCAAAGGCTTTGAAACAAACTCGCCACAGGCACAGAAGTGAATGGGGAACCAAATCTGAGGTCATCGAGAGACCAGAGCAACTGGGGCCACCGAATCTGAGGCATTTTTGTATGATCTTGGTGGGGGGGGGCGGGACAAGACTTTGACATTGACTATAACTGATTGTCTAAATCTAGATCTATCTCTCTGAATGTGGAAATAAAACTTTGACCACCCCCCCCCCCCCCCCCCCCCCCCCCCTCTCTCTCTCTCTCCTCTCTCTCTCCCTCTCTCTCTCTCTCTCTCTCTTTGTGTGAGCTCAGGTTTGGATTTGTTTGGCTCAATCAAGGAGTTGGAAATTGTAGAGAGTTTATTAACGCTTTCAGGCAAAGATTGTTTGACTGCCTATGGCAACAATGGAGTGATCATATACAAAGCAGTGAAAGATTTCAAATGTACAATTTATAAGTTCGCATGATGTCAAACCTTATCTAAAACTTGATATGGATGTGCATTTGAAAAGAATAATGTCTTAAGTTTAGACTTGGTGTATCAGATATAAATGTTCATAAATTCAGATACAGAGAACATGATATTGATGACCTCAGGCTGCTATGCCCATTATGTAAGCAAGCACTGGAGGATGAAGTACATTTTGTGTTGTGCTGTCCAGTATTAGAGGATGTTAGGCAGAATTACATCTCTGTAAAATATAGTACACAGCCTAGTTATTTGGACTCTGTTTACTCCTGGCATCAAGTTATCCTGAGGTTGTGCACAGCCTCACTATATATTTGTGTAAAGCTTTCAGAATAAGAGAGATATTGTTATCCTAAGTCATATTTTTGTAGCTGACTTTTTGTTATACAGTAACATTTTGTCGTTACTATTGCTTTGACCCCCACTAAAATACTAAGCAGTTCGGCAACCCCCTTCATGTATGGGCCAATGGCCTTTTTGTGAATAAATTATTCGAGTTCTCTCTCTCTCTCTCTCTCTCTCTCTTTCTCTCTCTCTCTCTCTCTCTCTCTCTCTCTCCTCTCTCTCTCTCTCTCTCTCTCTCTCTCTCACACACACAATGTACCATCATGGGGCTGGGGTGGAAACAAGACTTTAGATATTGACTTTAGTTTAACTGTCATGTAGATCTAAATCTAGATCTATCTCTCTGCATGTGGAAATGCAATTTGATCTCTCACTCTTTCTCTCGCTCTCTTTGTCTGTCTGTCTGTTCTCTCTGAGTCTGTCTGTCTGTCTGTCTTTCTCTCTCTCTCTCTCTGTCGCAAAAACAAGACTTTGACACTGGCTTTAACTTACGTAGATCTAGACCTAGATCTTTCTCTCTGAATGTGGAAATATATATATGTGGCCTCTCTCTCTCAGTAGTGGGGGGGGAGGGGGCGGGGGGGGGGCCATCATTTGATATTGGATTTTACCTTTCCTCCTCTCTCTCTCTCTCTCTCCCCTCCCCCTCTCCTCCCCAACTCTGAATGTAGAAATCTAAATTTTACTTTGATCTCTCTCTCTCTCTCTCTTTATCTATTTTTTTTTAATATTCTTTTATATCAAGGATAATGGAATAAGCACTTATGTGCTTTTGTACATCCAGTCCCCATGTGTATGCGGTTTTGTGAATTCTGTCATCTGTTCCCACCGGCACACAATGACCTACTCTTACAAAAAGCGGAACAGGATTTAACATGTGCGTAAGATGTTCTGCGTACGTTCGCACACGGGACCTCGGTTTATAGTCTCATCCGAAGGACTTTTGGGGAGAGTGGAGTCTGCACTGATGTTAACTCCAGGGGAAAATATCCCCTTGAACGGGAATCGAACCCGGGTCGTCAGATTGCGAGCGCAATGTTCTACCCACTAGGCTATCCCGTCCTCACCCCCCTGTCAAGATGATGATGATGATGATGTGTGCAGGTGACAGCGCGAGCTCTGCCTCATCTGGAGGAAGATGGACGTCTCTTGCCTATGCTCTGCAGCCTGAGCCGTCGCTATGTGGGGCAGGACTATGGCAACAAGAAACCTGTCGGGGAAATGACAGCGGACATGATCGACATGGTGAGTCTTGTGTCGTTTGGGCGTTTCTCGGATCTTCAGCAACAAACAACACCAGCGATAACTACAGCAGCAACAAACAACGTATCAAACAACAACAGCATCAAACCAATAAACAACAGCAGCAACAAACCAAACAACAGCAGCATCAAACAACAGCGGCAACAAACCAATAGACAACAACAACAAACAAATATCAACAGCAGCAGCAACAAACCAATAAACAACAGCAGCAACAAACAACAGCGGCAACAACAAACAAACATCAACAGCAGCAACAACAAACTGACAACAGCAGCAACAAACAAACAACAGCAGCAACAACAAACAAACAACAGCAGCAACAACAAACAACAGCAGCAATAACAAACAAACAACAGCAGCAACAAACCAAACAACAGCAGCATCAAACAACAACAGCAGCAACAAACCAAACAACAGCAACAACAAACGACAACAGCAGCAACTAACCAACAACAGCACGGCGGCCTGATAGTGATGGGCTCCCTGTGGACTTCCGACCCTGAGGATGAGGCATAACAAGCTGTGGCGGGGAGATTGGAATGAGCGGTGAGAGAACAGCAGGACAGGGGACGTCACAGAAGATGAGGCAGCAAAAAAACCAAAAAAACTCAAACCAACAACAGCAGGTATTAAAAATCAGCGCACCCCGTTCCTTTTTACCAAGTCCCAAGCGTGGTCAGTTCCTAGTGCTTAGCGCCTGGGCTTTATCACAGTTCTTGATTAAACCATTGACGCTGGGGGCAACAGCAAAGTGAGAGGCTGTATGGCCAGTGGCTTTCTTTCCCACTCATGGAATTCCACTTTACAGCTTAAGTCTTTAGTGATCAACTATGACTCTCTGACTAGGAGGCTTGACTCGCACAGTCCTTATGTGCTGCAGCCCTGGGGGCTGGTTGTATGTTCTTTCGAGCCAGAAGGCCCATAGAGCCGGAGCTTATCCCGGTTTCTGTAGTGTTAAGCGAACTGATGATTTTTCACCACCCCTGTGACAGGACACCTGGGAAAATAGGAGTAAAGTGTCTTTCCCAAGGGCACAACACCGAGCCGAGAGGGGATCGAACCCGCGACCTCTGGATCACGAGTTGACCGCCTAAACCACTCGACCACGGTGCCTCCTGGGGGCTGGTTGGCCTTTGGAGAACATCTCCAACGCTGACTGCCCACTTGGCCGAGAGTGGGGATGTACTGTGGGCAAGGCATCTCCACTATAATCAAATTTCTGCCCAGTTTCCAAAACAGCAGCTGCCTCCTCTGCTGTTTTGTTGGAGGTCATGGTCGGACACGACGGACAAACAAACAAACAAACAATACAGTTAGCTCCAGCTGGGCTGGGATGTTAATGGATAGCAGCTGAGAGGTAGCTGAAAATGGAGAGAGAGAGGGGGGCAACCGACAGCTTGCGTGTGGTGATGTGGCGTGGTGGGTTGTTGCAGCTGTCGAAGAAATCCTTCCCGCTGTGCATGCAGCAGCTGCACAGCGCGCTGCGATCCAACCACCACCTGCGCCATGGGGGCCGACAGCAGTACGGCCTCTTCCTGAAGGGCATCGGCCTGTCCTTGGACGAAGCCATCAAGTTCTGGCGCTCCGAGTTCTCCAAGATCATCGACGCTGACCAGGTAGAGGGGTGGTGGTAGGTAGGTGGGTGTTGGGTGGGTGGGTGGGTGGGAGGGGGGTGGGGAGGTGTGTGTTGTGGTGTGGGGGAAGGGGTGTGTTGTGTTTTATGGTAGGGTGTGGGGTTGGGTTGGAGTGTGGTATGGTGTGGTACGATAGGGTATGGTGTGGTGTGTGATGCGATAGGGTTTTGTTTTATTTTATTTTATTTTATTATTTTATATCGAGGATAATGGAATAACCGTTTTATTTTATTTTATTTTATTTTATTCTTTTATATCGAGGATAATGGAATAAGCATTTGTGCGCTTTTTTTACATCCAGTTCCCGTATGTATGCGGTTTTGTCGATTTTGTCATGTGTTCCCACTGGCACACAATGGCCTTCTCTTACGAAAAGCGGAAGAGGATTTAACGTGTGCGCAAGATGTTCTGTGTGTGTTCGCACACGGGGCCTCGGTTTATAGTCTCATCCGAAAGACTCACTGGTATGGTGTGGTGTGTGATGCGATATGGTATAGTATGGTGTGTGGTATGATATGGTATGGTGTATTGTGTGGTATGATATGGTATGGTGTATTGTGTGGTATGAAATGGTATAGTATGGTGTGTGGTATGATATGGTATGGTGTATTGTGTGGTATGATATGGTATAGTATGGTGTGTGGTATGATATGGTATGGTGTATTGTGTGGTATGATATGGTATAGTATGGTGTGTGGTATGATATGGTATGGTGTATTGTGTGGTATGATATGGTATAGTATGGTGTGTGGTATGATATGGTGTGTGTTGTGTGTGGTACGATATGGTATAGTGTGGTGTGTGGTATGATATGGTATGGTGTGGTACGATAGGGTATGGTGTGGTGTGTGGTACGATAGGGTATGGTGTGGTGTGTGGTACGATATGGTATGGTGTGGTGTGTGATATGATACGGTGTGGTGTTGTGTGTGGTACGATATGGTATAGTGTGGTGTGTGGGTATGATATGGTATGGTGTGGTACGATAGGGTATGGTGTGGTGTGTGGTGCGATATGGTATGGTGTGATGCGATATGGTAAGGTGTATGTGATATGGTGTGTGGTGTGTGGTGCGATATGGTATGGTGTGGTGTGTGGTACGATATGGTGTGGTGTGGTGTATGTGATATGGTGTGGTGTGTGGTACGATATGGTGTGGTGCGGTGTATGTGATATGGTGTGGTGTGTAATCCGATACAGTATGGTGTGTGTGGTATGATATGGTGTGGTGTGTGGTACGATATGGTGTGGTGTGGTACGTGATATAACATGGTATGATGTGGTATGTGATATGGTATGGTGTGGTATGTGATAGGATATGGTATGGTGTGGTATGTGATATAACTTGGTATGATTTGATATGGTATGGTGTGTGATACGATAGGGTATGGTATGGTGTGTGATATGATATGGTATGGTGTGGTATGACTATATGTGATATGGTATGGTGTGGTATGACTATATTGTGATAGGGTATTTATTTATTTTTATTTTATTTTATTTTATTTTATACCACTTTAAGTCACGAGATTTCTCTGCGTGAAATTCGGGCTGCTCTCCCCGGGGAGAGCGCGTCGCCACAAGAGCAGCGCCACCCTTTTTTTTTTCTTTTTTTTTTCTTTTGGTCTGCAACTGTATTTGTTTCCCTATCAGAGTGGCTTTTTTCTAAGAATTTTGCCAGGAACAACTCCCTTGTTGCCGTGGGTTCTTTTACGTGCGCTGAAAATTTTTGTGTAACACACGGGACCTCGGTTTATCGTCTCATCCGAAAGACTAGCGCCCAGACCACCACTCATGGTCTAATGGATGGGGAAAATTTTCGGGCCCAAATGGGGTACGAACCGCGCACACACCCGACCCGGACTTTTCGCATTCTAGACAGGCGCGTTACCTCTAGACCACCGATATGGTATGGTGTGGTATGACTATATATATGTGATAGGGTATGGTGTGGTATGACTATATATATGTGATAGGGTATGGTGTGGTATGACTATATATATGTGATAGGGTATGGTGTGGTATGACTATATATATGTGATAGGGTATGGTGTGGTGTGACTATATATGTGATAGGGTATGGTGTGGTATGACTATATATGTGATAGGGTATGGTGTGGTATGACTATATATATGTGATAGGGTATGGTGTGGTATGACTATATATATGTGATAGGGTATGGTGTGGTATGACTATATATATGTGATAGGGTATGGTGTGGTATGACTATATATATGTGATAGGGTATGGTGTGGTATGACTATATATATGTGATAGGGTATGGTGTGGTATGGTGACAGTCCAAGATTGGATTGGGTGTGGTGGGGCAGCCTAGTGGTTAGAACATCACACTCGTGATCTGACTGTCCGGGGATCAAACCACCATGGGGAATTTTAGCCTGTAGTTAAATATGAGCACCGACTCCACTCCTCCTAAAGTCCTTCAGGTGAGACTGTAAATCGAGTCCCCACGTGCGTGCACATACAGAACATCTTAGGCGCATGTTAAAAACCTGTTCCACCTTTTAGAAGAGTAGGTCGTTTCATGCCTACATGAGCAGGTACAAAACCCAAACCGCATGTACACAGGTGTCGTGTTTAGACATCCCTGAAGTTGGAATGCGGCTACCTTAATGATGGGTTAAAAAAAACAACCGGTCACGTACGCAAAACCTCGCCATTGGTGAATCTCAGAGCTCTAGCTAAGAAATGGGAAGAAGAAGAAAAAGAAAAATCCATGAAGACCAAACTCCCCACTTGTATGTAGCAGGCATGGGATTTCTCCGCTTTTTGATCATTTTTTTCTGTGGGGGGAGGACTTTGTCTGTGGTGACACCATCAAGTCTCGAAGAATTCTGTCTGTGGTGACAAGGCGGATGGGTTTTAAAAAAAAATGTGTGTGCAAGATGTTCTGCCAGCGTTCACAAACGGGATCTGGGTTGACAGTCTCATCCAAAAGACGTTCAGGGGAGTGGAGTCGGTCAGCATCCATGCTAATGCCTGGAGGGAACTAACTCCCCATCCACCTTTTTCGTAGAAGAGTAGGCCAGCTATGGCCGGTGGGATGGATGACACCAACATACCCAGCATGCGCCCTGCTATCAAAAGAGGGATGGACTCCGCCAGGCTCAACTTGCTCACGACGCACGGCCTGAAAAATTCAGAACTGCAGTGCCCCGGTGACTCCTCAAGGAGTTCAGGGAGAAGTCACGTCATGTGTTTTAGTTTTGATTTATTTCAAATCTTTTATATCAGGGATCATGGAAAAAGCACTTGTGTGCTTCTTTTTTTGCTTTTTAAAAAAAACCCATCCAGTCCCTGTGTGCATGCACTTTTGTAAATTTTGCCGATCTATTCCCACTTGCACACACTAGCTTACTCTTTGGAAAGGTGGTATGGTTTTTTTTGTTTTTTGTTTTTTTTCGTTCTTCATCTAGAGCTTTGAGGTTCACAAATGGTGAGATTTTGCATATACACCGTTTTTGGCCCACCATGAAGGTAGCCGTATTCTGGCTTCGGGAATTACACTGGGTACATTCGTGTTTCCGTAACTCACCGAACACTGACATGAATTGCGGGGTCTCTAACATGCATATTTTGTTCTTTTGCATGTGTATATACACCAAGGCACTGGCAGGTCCCTACTTGAAGTTGACTTGGGAGATGGTTAAAAAATCTCCACCCTTAATTCTTCAGACATTGCCAAGATTTGAACCCACGACTTCATGGACCCATGAGTCGAACGCTCGACTATAGCGTCCGTGCGTGTAGGGGTTTTAACATTGTGCGTGAGACGTTCTGTATTCACGCGTTTCAACATTTTCCTGACTGCGATTGAAAGGGGGTGGTTTGGGGTCTTGCAGTTTGACAAGAAATATCTGTACAACATTCGACACAACTACGGCAAAGAGGGCAAAAAGACGGACTACACCCCCTACAGCTGCATGAAGATCATCACCTCCAACGCTCCCGCTGCTGGAGACTTCCACGGTGAGATGAATCACTGACCTATGGGGGGGGGGGGGGCCTAGCAGTTAGAGAGGAGCCTAGCCTAGCGGTTAGAAAGGAGCCTAGCCTAGCGGTTAGAAAGGAGCCTAGCGGTTAGAAAGGAGCCTAGCCTAGCGGTTAGAAAGGAGCCTAGCCTAGCGGTTAGAAAGGAGCCTAGCGGTTAGAAAGGGGCCTAGCCTAGCGGTTAGAAAGGAGCCTAGCCTAGCGGTTAGAAAGGAGCCTAGCCTAGCGGTTAGAAAGGAGCCTAGCCTAGCGGTTAGAAAGGAGCCTAGCCTAGCGGTTAGAAAGGAGCCTAGCGGTTAGAAGGAGCCTAGCGGTTAGAAAGGAGCCTAGCGGTTAGAAAGGAGCCTAGCCTAGCGGTTAGAAAGGAGCCTAGCGGTTAGAAGGAGCCTAGCGGTTAGAAAGGAGCCTAGCGGTTAGAAGGAGCCTAGCGTTTTAGAAAGGAGCCTAGCCTAGCGATTAGAAAGGAGCCCAGCCTTGCGTTAGAAAGGAGCCTAGCGTTAGAAAGGAGCCTAGCTAGCGGTTGAAAGGAGCCTAGCCTAGCGGTTAGAAAGGAGCTACCTAGCGGTTAGAAGAGCCTAGCGGTTAGAAAGGAGCCTAGCAGTTAGAAAGGGCCTAGTCGGTTAGAAAGGAGCCTAGCCTAGCGGTTAGAAAGGAGCCTACGGTTAGAAAGGAGCCTTGCTAGGTTAGAAAGGAGCTAGCGGTTAGAAAGGAGCCTAGCCTAGCGGTTAGAAAGGAGCCTAGCCTAGCGGTTAGAAAGGAGCCTAGCAGTTAGAAAGGAGCCTAGCCTAGCGGTTAGAAAGGAGCCTAGCCTAGCGGTTAGAAAGGAGCCTATCGGTTAGAAAGGAGCCTAGCGGTTAGAAAGGAGCCTAGCGGTTAGAAAGGAGCCTAGCGGTTAGAAAGGAGCCTAGCCTAGCGGTTAGAAAGGAGCCCAGCCTAGCGGTTAGAAAGGAGCCTAGCCTAGCGGTTAGAAAGGATCCTAGCGGTTAGAAAGGAGCCTAGCGGTTAGAAAGGAGCCTAGCGGTTAGAAAGGAGCCTAGCCTAGCGGTTAGAAAGGAGCCTAGCGGTTAGAAAGGAGCCTAGCGGTTAGAAAGGAGCCTAGCAGTTAGAAAGGAGCCTAGCGGTTAGAAAGGAGCCTAGCGGTTAGAAAGGAGCCCAGCCTAGCGGTTAGAAAGGAGCCTAGCGGTTAGAAAGGAGCCTAGCGGTTAGAAAGGAGCCTAGCGGTTAGAAAGGAGCCTAGCGGTTAGAAAGGAGCCCAGCCTAGCGGTTAGAAAGGAAGCCTAGCGGTTAGAAAGGAGCCTAGCGGTTAGAAAGGAGCCTAGTGGTTAGAACTTTGAGCTCGCAATCTGACAGTGTGAGTTTGGCCCACCATTGAAATGCCTGTTTGAATCAGAAGAGCGACATGTCAGAGAGGTGTTACGGGAGAGAGAAAGGGTCCAGTGGTTATATGCTTTGAACAGTGACTGACTCCAAGCTCCCATTTCAAGAGAGCGGAGGAGGATAGACTGGGACGATGGAAGGTTTTTGACGTGTAGTGGGTTCCCCCCCCCCCTTTGTGGACGGGATAGCTCAGTGGTCAGAGCACTCGCTTTCCCCCAGCCAAGTTAAGCAGCGTCGAGCGTGGTTACCAGTTGGATGGGTGACCGTTTGGCTTCAGTACAGTTCCCCCAGTTCACCCAGCTGTAAATGGGCACCTGCCCTCTTTAGGGTCAGGGAAGGTAAAGCAGCGAGGGAGAGGAGATGGCGCTCGCCCCATTGCTGGCCCCTACGAAGTGAAGGTCCTCTGAACAAAGGCCGCATCCAAGAGTTATAGGTATGGGACACCTAAGTCTTTTTTTTTTATTATGGTCCCCTTTGGGTAAAGGGCTGAAGCTCCATTTTCCAGATTTTTTTCATGACTGGTAATGGAGTTTTTTGTTTTGTGCCGCTAGGGAGGTCTACAATTGCCTGAGTTTTTTTATATGCCGACTGTCATTCCCCCCCCTCCCCCCTTCCTTTCCTTTCCGCGCAAGCTTGCACCAGGTTTAATAGCACTCCCCCCAACCCCCTCATAGTATTCAAAGGTTATTGAATTTCCAACTTCAGGGATACGTTTGGGAATTAAACTTACCAATTTTGCCAGGACAGTCAGGAGGTACCCTCTACTCTTTTCGTTTTTCATCTGTCGTGGATTCTTTTGGCGTGCACATGTCTGTAAAAAGCGCATGGGTCTGACTGGTTTAGAGTCTCCTCCGAACGTCTTGACATTCAGTTTGATTTTCCTGCCAAACTGGGAAGAAAGGGCGAGGCTGGGAATTGAACCCAGGACTTCATGCATGGTTTACATGTTAGGCAGTTGAATGTCTAAGCTGCCCTTCCACCTTCCTTCTTTCTTACCTGACTGATTTAAGGCAGGTAGTACCAACACTTCTTGTTGTGAAGCAAGGCATTAAAACTTCAATTTCAATGTTTCTCTCTTCTCCATCTGCACTTGCATGCACAGTAACCGATGGAATTGAAGAGGGAACGGATGACGAAATTGACAAAACTGCATACACACGGGGACTGGATAGAAAAAACACATGAGTGCTTACCGTGAAGGAAGGTGGCAGGATGGTTAAGACGTTTGCCTGCCAACAAGTAAACCGTGAGGTTCTGGGTTCGATTCCCAGCCTCGCCCTTTCTTCCCAGTTTGACCAAAAAATCGAACTGAATGACAAAGTCCTTCGGATGAGACTATAAACCGAGGCCCCATGTGCGAACGCATGCAGAACATCTTGTGCACACGTTAAATCCCGTTCCACTGTTCGAAAGAGTAGGCCATTGTGTGCTGGTGGGAACAGATGAAAAAATTTACAAAACCGTATACACACGCATAAATTAAAAAAAAAAAATCTGAGCGCTTTGATTTGTTGCTTTACAAGATTCAGCGCTATATAAATTCCATACATTATTATTATTATTATTATTATTCCATTATCCTCAAAATAATAGAAGGAAGATCTCCGATATTTTAAGGATGATGGGCTAATGCACGAGCGTGAGTGATTGTCCGTGATCCGCAAAGATGATGTGGAGAGGAAAGCGTGTGGTGATGATGCAAGTTATTCCATGAAAAAGAAGTGGGTTCGCGAGTGACCCTGACCATTGGTCAGTGTCCCTGGTTGTCAGAGGCGTTGCTCCTGAAAGTAAAACTGGAGGGCGGGCCTGCCTGTTCATGTGTGCTGTCCGTGGCTCATCTGTCACCACTTGCAGGAGTAGGTTTTGCAGGGGCTGGTTAGCCTAGCGGATAGAGAGCCTCGGGCTCGTGCTGTCTGCCGGCATGGGTTCAAGTCGTCACACATTTCGCCTTTGGAGGTTTGGGGTTTTTTTGTGTGTGTGTTTTGTTTTGTTTGCTGCCTCATCTTCTTTGACATTCCCATCCCACTGTCCCTGAGCCACTCATTTCAATCTCCTCGCCACAGCCATACTCTGATTTGGGTGAGACTATAAACCAAGGTCCCCCCGTGTGCGAATGTACGCAGAACATCTTGCGCGCATGTTAAAACCCATTGCACGCACGTTAAAACCCATTCTGCTTTTCGGAAGAATAGGCTATTGTGTGCCGGTGGGAACGGATCACAAAATTGACAAAACTGCATACACACGGGGACTGGATAAAAAAAAAGCATATAAGTGCTTATTCCATTATCCTTGAAATAAAAGAATTTTTAAAAAACCATAAATAAATAAAATGTGTCGCTTCCTCAGGGTCGGAAGTCCATAGGGAGTCCATCAGCTTCAGGCCATGTTAGAGGCCACCAGCCAGAGGGGCCCTGCATTGCTGCTGGGTCACTTTGGTGGTGTTCAGTGGTGCCTGTTCTGAGCTAATATTCGCAGGACACCACCTACTAAGAGGCACCGTGGTCGAGTGGTTTAGGCGGTCAACTCGTAATCCAGAGGTCGCGGGTTCGATCCCCCGCTCGGCTCGCTGTTGTGTCCTTGGGAAAGACACTTTACTCCTATTTTCCTCACTCCACCCAGGTGTACAAGTGGGTACCAGCTCCGCTGGGGAAGTATCTGGCGACAGACTAGCGTCCTGTCACAGGGGTGGTGAAAAACCATCAGTTCGCTTAACGCTACAGAAACCGGGATAAGCTCCGGCTCTATGGGCCTTCTGGCTCGAAAGAACATACTTTACTTTACTACTACTACCACCTACTAAGCCCCCTACTAATGACAGTTTGTGTTAGCTCCGTCGCTGACCCAGACTGAGTGAGTTGCCTACCCAAGAATTTTGACCACCATAATGTCCCTTCAACGGCCGTCCCTCATAGAACCTCCAACCCCAAGGGCTTTGACACAAACTCACCACAGGTACAGAAGTGTATGGGAAAACAGAATCTGAGGTCACCATGAGACCTGAGCAACTGGCGCCACCAAATCAGAGGCAGTTTTGTATTGCATAATGATCAGTGACGTTGAGGATGACATAATGCTGCTTCTGTGGAAGTGCAAATGCCTTGAGACTACTTGACAGGGCTGTACTCTACTTACTATTATAATATATCCCGGCATAAACCAGGCCTGAGAGATACAGACACCTGCAGTGTTGGTCAGGTAATTTGAGCAACACTCTCAAACTGGCATCCGTAAAGTGGATGAAGGTCGAGTGTGGTTCCAGTCTTCCCACAGCACACTCACTTTGGGTAGGAACCGGCTGGAGTCTGAACAATCCCTATGATCTATGGCATTCAAACCCTCCCTGTCCGTAACTCCAGGCACCAACCACTGTGCCATGGAGGTTGGTTGCCCTTGGAGTTTCCAAACCCACCCCTCTCCCTGCACATAAGTCCTTTGGATGAAACAATGAATTGAGATCACATGTACGACTGCACGCAGAACATCTTGCAAACATGTCAAAACCTGTTCCACTTTTCAGAAGAGTAGGCCAGTGAGTGCCAGTAGGAACGGATGACGAATTTAAACAGAAAAAAAACACCCAAAAAACATCCCCATGCACTCTGGTGTCCTGTTTAGACGTCATCCCCGAAATGGGAATGTGGCTACCTTTAAGGTGTGTGAAAACAATCTCGACTTGCAAAATCCCTACCGTTAGTGAATCTCTTAGCTCTACTAGCCAAGGAATATTTTTTTTTAAAAAAGAAAAAGATTTTTGGGGGTGGTGTGGGGTGGAGATGTTGTTTCGGTGATTGGGATGAACGGCATGTGTTGCAGGCTGCCCCTTCAAGCATTGTGACCAGGACACTCTGAAGCAGAAGATGAAGGCCCAGGGTCTGAAGAAGGACGATGTGGATCAGGTCAGTCCTTCTCTAGTCTTTTTTGTTGTTGTTTGTGTGCGTGTGTGTGTGCGCACGTGTGTGTGTGCGCACGTACGTGTGTGTTCCTTGGCTAGAGCTCCCAAGGTTTTCCCATGTCTTGCGTGTGCCACTGTTTTCGGCCACCATTAAAGTGCCAGCATTCTGATCTCGAGGATGGCGTCTAAGCATGACACCTTTTTCTATTATTTGAAAAAATTCTTTGGTGCATGTTTTAAAAAACAAACAAACAAATGCTGTCATCCGTTCCTGCCGGCATGAAGGTGCGTACTCTTCCGAAAGGCAGAGCGGGTTTTTAGTATGTGTGCGAGACGTTCTTTGTGTGTTCACACATGGGGCCTCAGTCTATAGTCTCATCTGAAGGCTTTTTTGCGGGAGTGGAGTCAGGACGGATGTTGACTTTTGGGTAAATCTCCCTGAAACAGGTGGCTTGATCCCAGGCCGTCAGATCATGAGCGCATGCTCTAACCGCTAGGCTGTCCTATCTCACTCCAGTTGTTGTTTAAAAATGGGTGGCAAAGATGCAAAAGTTCTTTCCAAAATGTCGTAATGATATGCCAACAGTCACAAGCGGCACTAGTGGGAGGACTGCACACTGCAGATGAGCGCAATTGCGGAAGCCAACAGCTTCGTCGGTTGTTCAGTGGCAAGGCCTACGTTAACATGTTGTTATGACCGACGCTATAGCCCGGTGGTGAAGGCCATTCGAGTTCAATCCCATGGATCCATGAAGTCATAGGTTCCAATCCTGGTGGCTTCTGGCGAATTAAGGGTGGGGAGTTTTATGATCTCCCAGGTCCACTCCAAGTGCAGACCTGCCAGCGCTGTGATTCCTTTCGTGTATACACGCATGCGGAAGATCAAATATACTCACTAAAGATCCCGTGATTCATGTTGGTGTATGGTGGGTTACAGAAGCGCTGCTCTTGTGGCGACGCGTTCTCCCCGGGGACAGCAGCCCGAATTTCATGCAGAGAAACCTGCCGTGACTTGAAGTGGTATAAAATAAAAATGAATAAATGAAACGAAAATGAAATACCCTAGCTTACATCCCACCCCCCCCCTCCCCCGTGTGGGTCTCCCGGGGTATGCTTGCAAAGCGAGCATTGCAAGAATAGGAACCCTGCCCGCCATCCAGGCATGTCGTAAAAGGCGGCTAAGGAGGCACCTTTCCCCCTAGGTAAAGGGGGTTGGACACAGGGCTAACAACCCTGCTCCGTAAAAAATCTCCTGTTACGGAAACCTTAAACAGCAAAACTCATGCCAACTCAGTCTTTGGGAGATCTGGGGATCCTTCAAGGAAACCTATGACGCGCTGCAGCCAAACCCGTCAGGAAGCTGCAGGGTTGACGACCCCTCATAGCTGAGATACTCCAGCCTGACATGGGAAGAGGCCAAGACCCTTGCCAGAGACAGGAGAAGGTGGAGGGACGCTGTTGAGGCCCTATGCTCCGCTAGGAGCTATAAGGAATAACAAGAAGAAGAAGAAGAAGCTTACATCCCCGAAGCTGGAATGCGGCTCTCTTCGTGGTGGGTAAAAACGGTCTGACCGGCACAAATGGCCATCTCTTTTGAAAGAGAGAACCAGTTTTAACGTGTGTGCAAGATATTCTGCATACGTTTGCATACAAGGCCTCTTTTGATAGCCTCATCCAGAGGATTTTCCATGGAGTGGAGGTAGAGCTGACGTCAACTCCAGGGGGAAAATCCCCTTGAACGGATGTCTGGGTGGTGATGGCTCAAACCTGGGCTCGATCCCAAGCCATCACATTGTGAACGCAACCCTCTACCCACTAGGCTATGTGTATTGCTAGTTTCACTTCTATTGAACATCATCATTAGCCATTACACCCAGCGGTGTGTAGGGCAGCAACAAAGCGCTTCCACTCCTGCCTATTCTGGGCCAACCTAGTCGCTGATCCCCAAGAGTGCTGCATGGCCTTCATCTCACTTTCTACAGTTCTTCTCCACGTTGCTTTTGGTCTTCCTTTCTTTCTCCTTCCTTCTGGGGTCCAGTGCAATGCTGTCTATTGGACATGATTAAGTGTTTAAACCAAACACAATTTTTTTTTTTTTTTTAATGCCGTATGAATAGCTGTTAGGATATGTAGCAAGTGTTGTAGCTTGAGCTACAATATATAACGTCAGCGAGTCAACCAGTTTTGTGCAGAGTGTAGTAAGTATTGCAGGCCACTTTCCGTCATGGTGGATTTTCCTGCATGAAATCCAGGCTGTTTTTTCCCAGGGAGACTCCAGTCCTGTCCCGACCCAACCGGCAAACATACTCCCCCCCCCCCCCCCCCCCCCCCCCCCCCCCCCCCTGCCTCCTCCCCCCATGTCTGGCTGTACTTATTTCCCTATCAGATATCACTTCTTCTTCAGAATTTTTCCCAAGGACAACTGCCTTGTCGCTATGAAGTCTCTTAGTGCTAAATGTGTCGCGCAAGGGTCTGTGGTTTTATGTCTCATCTGAAAGAACACCCAGAGCGTAATATCTTCTTTTTTTTTAAATCTCGAGGCACGGTGCATGTTTTGATCGCAGGTGTTGCAGTACTCCAAGGGAGGTCACTATCAGGTGGCGTGTGCGAAGATGTTTGAGCTGATCCACGGCTCCTTGACGGGGGCCGAGGAAGAGATGGACGTCAGCTTTCAGCACCCCAACCAGTACTTTGAAGAGAGCTACAAACGTCTGCATAAAAACACTGCAGGTGAATCCCACACACATGATTGACACTGTCGGAGATGGGTCAATTAACAGAGTGAAAGTGCTACAGTTATTTGGTCACTAGGAGGTAAACGTAAAGATGTCCCATAACCTAGAAAGTCATAGGGGAGCAAGGCGTCAGAGACCTCACTTCTCTAGGAGCCAGCATATTGAGGGTGGTGCCCATCTCCTCTCCCTTGCTGCTTTACCTTCCCTGACCCTAAAGAGGCAGGTACCCATTTACAACTGGGGGACTGTACTGAAGCCAAGGCGCTTAAACGGTCACCCATCCAACTGGTAACCATGCTCGATGCTGCTTACAGTCACTAAAAACAAAGTTGTTTTAAGAAAATTTGAATCTGAGATTTAAACGTTGACAAGGTGACAGCCCTGATATGGCCTCTGTGGTCGACAGGGCTATAAACAAAAGGATTGGATTGGAT
Organism: Rapana venosa; assembly: GCA_028751875.1. Taxonomy (NCBI): domain Eukaryota; kingdom Metazoa; phylum Mollusca; class Gastropoda; order Neogastropoda; family Muricidae; genus Rapana; species Rapana venosa. The sequence continues at coordinate 13,689,894 of CM054150.1, read as the reverse complement.
TGGTCGGTTAATTAAGACCGTTCGACTTCATTTCCCATGGGTCCATGAAGTCGTGGGTTCGAATCTTGGCAGCGTCTGGTGAATTAAGGGTGGGCATTTTTACGATCTCCCAGGTCAACGTCAAGTGCAGACCTGCCAGTGTCATAGCACCCTTTGTGTATATGCACATGCAGAAGATCAAATATGCATGTTAAAGATCCTGTTATTCATGTCAGCATTGTGTGGGTTCGGGAAACACAAACATACCCAGCATACATCCTCAATGTTAGATTGCGGCTACCTTCATGGTGGGCAAAAGCGGTCCTGTACACAGTCTCACCATTGGGGAACTGCAGAGCTCTAGCCAAGGAATGGAAAAAAGTCACACACACACACTTGCACAGACAGAGGGAGGGAGTGGGGATAGCTTAGAGGATGGATTATTGAGCTCGTGGTCTGACCATGCTTGCTCAAGCTACCACCGAGATCAAGGAAATTTTTCTCCCTGGAGTTGACATCAGTCCCGACTTCACTCAAACAAAAAACCTTCCGGACAACACTGTAAATCAAGGGCCTGTGTAGGAATGCATGCAGAAGAACATCTTGCGCTTAGGTTAAAACCAGTCTCAAGAAGGAAGGAGGCAGGATGGTTAAGACGTTCACCTGCCTAACAAGTAAACTGTGAGTTTCTTGGTTTGATTCCCAGCCTTGCCTTTTCCTGCCAGTTTGTTGAGAAAATCGAACTGAATGTCAGAGTCCTTCAGATGAGACTATAAACCAAGGCTCCGTGTGCCAATGCATGCAGAACATCGTGTGCCTGTGTAAAAACCCTTTCTGCCTTTCGGAAAGGTAGGCCATGTCATGCCGAAAGTTACAGATCATGATAAAGTCTACATTAAAAAGCGCATGCAAACAGATGTGTTGAGACACCATCCCCGAAGTTGATATGTGGCTACCTAAAGGTTTGGGGATGGGGTGGTCTCATATAATAATAATAATAATGTATGGAATTTATATAGCGCTGAATCTTGTAAAGCAACAAATCAAAGCGCTCATGCAAAAATCTCACTATTAGTAAACCTCGGAGCTCTTAATGGAGAAAGTAATTTCCACCTTTCGGAAGAGCAGGTCATCGCATGCTAGCTAAAAACCGATGCAAACAAACTTTAAAAAACACACAAAAAAATTGCATGCACACTGGCGTCATGTTTAGACGTCGTCCCTGAAGTCAGAATGCAGCTACTTTCATGGGGGATAAACATGGTCGTATACGCGAAAATCTCACCATGGGTGAGCCTAGGAGCTGTAGCTGAGGAGTGGAATATAAACAAAAACACACACACACAAAAAGTTCAATATTGACGCGGCAGTGGCTTCAGTTAGGGCATTGTATGGTGAAATTGGTGTCATAGGATGCAGCGGCTAATGCATAAAGTCTGTGATGCTAAAGGGTGAGACAGGTGACATGATGAAATCGTCATTTTGGTGATGGACAGTACATGCGTCAGCGTGTGTGTGTGTGTATGTATGTATGTACGCATGTACACTGATTGTTATACAAGTACTGACAAAAAGACCAAACACAACCATTTAAAGTACAGACACACAAAAAGTACAAGTTTCTTTTGCAAATGTTTTCCACGGACGTGTTTTCATGGAGATGTAAGATTTTATTCCTTTTAAAACTTTTTGTTTTGTTTTGTTCCTCGGCTTAAGCTCTGAGGTTTACCAATAGTGAGATCTTGTGTATGTGACTGTTGCCCCCGCCCTGCCAATAAGGTAGCTGCTCTCTGCCTTCAGGGATGGTGTCTTAACTCAACACCGATGTGCAGGCGTTTCTTAAAAAAATTGTCATCCGTTCCTACCAGCATGTAATGGCTTACTCTTTGGAAAGGGGATGTATGCTGAGGATGGTCCTGTTTCCGTAACCCACCGAACCCTGACCTGAATTACAAGGATCTTTAACATACATATTTGATCTTCTGCATGTGTATATAGGCCTACATGACGGGAACTAACTCAATGGAGTCGCAGTGAAATGGATCCTGCCATTTTGTGGTGACGCGTGATTGTGGCTATATTTTAAAAATTCAACAGACTTACCCAACATAATAATGACATACACATTATACATCATTGAAAAGTTTATAATGTCTACTTTTGAGATTGTTTCACAGTTTTTCAATACATGACTGTATTTATTTTTACAAATTTTCAAAATATGTCACTGAATGCTGAAAAATAAACAGTTTTCAAAATTAGGGCTGCGTATCTAACATGCCTTGAACTGTTCATCAACTAGTCCCCTTGAAGCAATGTGACGATTTTTCACCAAAGTAAAGTTCCCTTAAGCTGGCTGAATCCATCTGATGTCACTTTTTTGTACAACAGATTTTTGTTTAACGAATCATAACACTGGAGAGCCTGAAATCCCAAAGATATCACTTGTTGACATGTCAAACAAAATTGGCCACAGACTCAAACTGGGCAAGCTTATGGTTAAGGAAAGCAACTGTGTTTAGAAAAATGATTGCCGTACAGGCCAGAGTACTTTCCCTTGAGTTGAACATCACTTGGTGTATTTTAAAAAATTAGCTTCAGCTTCGGCACAACCTCAATGAGTTAAGGCACTGGCAGGTCTACGCTTGAAGTTGACTTTGGAGATTGAAAAGTCCCCACCCTTCATGCACTAGACGCCGTTGAGATTCGAACCCTTAACTTCATAGGACCAAAGTTGAACAGTCTGAACCACTGGGCTATAGCGTCCCGTTATTATTGCTCATAGGACATTTCATTTATTATGTTGTCATCGAGGTGGGTTTTTTTATGGTTTGTTTTAATATGGGGATGCGTGTGTGTGTGTGAATTTTTGTTTTATTTTTGGATTGGTTTTTTTTTTAGTGTTGTTTGTTGGTTAGAGTTTAAGGGTTCACCAGTTAGTGAGTATGCGTGTATGTGTGTGTGTGTGTGCATGCGTTGTATTGTATTGTATTGTGTACCATTTTAAGTCATGACAGATTTCTCTGCATGAAATTCGGGCTGCTCTTTCCAGAGAGAGAGTGCGTTGCCACAAGAACAGCGCCACCCCTTATTTTTTCTTTTCCTGTCTGCAAGTGTATTTGTCTCCATATCAGAGGGTTTTTTATTCAGATTTTTTTTTGCCAGGGACAACTTTCTTGTTGCTGTGGTTTCTTTTATGTGTGCTAAGTAATTGTGTGTAACATACGGGACCTCGGTTTATCGTCTCATCTGAAAGACTAACACCCAGACCACCACTCACGGTCTAGTGGATGGGGGAAAAGTTTCTGACCCAAACGGGGATCAAACCACCACACTCTTTAAACCCGGACTTTTCGCATTCTAGGCAGGTGTGTTACCTCAAGACACCTGATCCACCATGCGTGTGTGTGCATCAGTGTGTGAGCACATGTATGCGTGAGCGTATTCATGTATATGTGTGTAACTTTTCTTTTATAAGGAAGGTGGCAGGATGGTTAAGACGTTTGCCTGCCAACAAGTAAACCGTGAGGTTCTAGGTTGGATTCCCAGCCTCGCCCTTTCTTCCCAGTTTGACAAAAAAAATCGAACTGAATGTCAAAGTCCTTCGGATGAGACTATAAACCGAGGCCCTGTGTGCGAACGCATGCAGAACATCTTGTGCACACGTTAAATCCTGTTCCGTTTTTCGAAAGAGTAGGCCATTGTGTGCCGGTGGGAACAGATGACAAAATTGACAAAACCGCATATACACGGGGACTGGATGTAAAAAAGCACATGAGTGCTTATTCCATTATCCTCGGGGGGGCAGGGAGTCATCTGGGCGCTTTGATTTGTTGCTTTACAAGCTTCAGCGCTATATAAATTCCATACATCATTATTATTATTATTATTATTATTAACCCTTGTGCACCCTCTTTACCACCAGACAAAGCGGGCAGTGCAGCCCCCCAGACCCCACGAGGCGTCAAGATTGTTCCCCCTTCCTCCCAGAATACCCCGCAGTCGTCACAGTCAGGCACTTCCTCTTCACAAGTCTCCTCCTCGTCACCCTCTGTCAACGTCCAATCAGATGCGTCCGCCTGTCAGGTTGACAGCTTTGAGAACATGGAAGACGACCTTGACCTTGACGAGGCCGCTCTTCAACAGCTTGATGCCGCGGCGGCGCAGAATTAGCCTGCTGTGGAAGTTTTGGCGTTTGGGGTTTTTTTGGTTGTTTTTTTTTTTAGCTGCTAATTTTTTTTGGTATTCTTCTCAACAGTGATTCTAATAATGGATTTTTCTTGAGCGCTCTCCTGCCTCTGTGTAAGGGTAGCACAAAGAGCTTTACATTATAACGCGAAAAATTAAAAAAAAGGTCTCTAGCATTACACTCAAATATGTAACAACTGAGTTCCTGCTATCTATATTGAAGTAAACATTACATTCAAATACATAACAAATGAGTACCTCGTATACTATATTGAAGTGAACATTACATTCAAATACATAACAAATGAGTACCTTGTATACTATATTGAAGGAAACAGTACACTCTTTTTTTGTGTGTTGTAAACGGTACACTCAAATACATAACAAATGAGTACCTCATATATACTATATCGCAGTAAACATTTTACACTCAAATACATAACAATTGAGTGCCTCATATATACTATATTGATGTAAAGAAAGTGAGATTTATGCAATGTACATGAACATCGCTTCCCCCAAAAAATCCAGCAAAACAAATGATAACACAAAACATGTATACATACTGCATGAAGGTGGCGGGATGTTAGTTATACTGACAGACCTTCAGGGAGCGCTATGTACAAACTGGTTAAATGTTGATTATAGCTATCAACTTCTCGTTAGAAAAACAAATGAACTTGAAGTCAAGAGGAATGTCTTCATTTTTCTCAGTCCTTGGCTAGAGTTCTGAGGTTCACCAATGCTGATATATATATATTATATATATATATATATATATATATATATATATATATATATATATATGTTTTTTTATAGTGAGATTTTTTGCATATGTGACTGTTTTTGCCTACCATGAAGGTAGCCACATTCTGGTTTCAGGAATGGTGTCTACGCAGGACACTGGTGTGCATGGGTTTTTGACATGATCTGTTCCTGCCAGCATCCAGTGCCACCAACTCTTTGGAAAGGCAGAACGGGTGTTAACGTGTGCACAAGATGTTCTGCATGCGTTTGCATCTGGGACCTCAGTTTATAGTGTCATCTGAAGGGCTTTTGAGTGAGTAGAGTCTAAGGGGGAGATCCCCTTGAATGGGTGTATCAGAAAACTGTATGTGAACCTGTGTGTGTGTAGAGAATATACATATATATATATACAAAAATATGTATATATGTATATACAAAAATATGTATTTATGTATATATATATATATATATATATATATATATATACAAAAATATGTATGTATGTATATAATTATATATATACAAAAATATGTATGTATGTGTATATATATATATATATAAATTATATATATACAAAAATATGTATGTATGTATATATATATGTGTGTGTGTGTGTGTGTGTGAAATGGTTAATGTAAAGTTTAAAGGGTTATTTATTTCTGAGTTGGTAATGCTGTACTGCTGTCTATCAGTCTGTCTGTCTTTGCCATATGGAAAAACATGAACTTGATGGGATATTCTAAATAAAAAGTCATGACTTTCTCTTTCCGGTCTGCATACATGTCTATCTATCTGTCTGTCTGACTCACTCTCTCTTTTGTGAAATAAGATTCTGATGATTATATTCGGAAAAATTTGGTGATTTATTCTAAAATTCAATCTTCACTATATGTCCAGATAATTACTATGGTGATTTTTTTTTTTTTTTTACATCTGAGAAAAAAGTCAGTAGGATGAAGTACGTGTACATAAAATTTGTTCATGCCTTGTTTTCTTACGGTTGACAACATGTCTGAAACATTAAAAGATTTTTTTTTTTAATTTGTTTTTGCAGGGTGTATGTGTGTGTGAAGAGAATTGTATAGCGTTTCGGCAGACACAATGCAAGGTGTAATTTGTGTATATGATGAAAAATCACTCGTCATAGTCTGACTAGTATCAGCTTCCTGTGTGGGGTTACCACGGCCTGTATGTATAAATAACATCCCCATCTTCTGGAAAATTCTGTGCTGGGAATTCCCTCTGTTCTCTCTCTTTGTTTCTGCCTTGTTCCTTCTCTTCCTGTCACCTCCGCCTTGTGTATTTTCTGCCCTCTTGGTCCGTTCTGCTTTTTTTTTCCCCATGAAGACTTGAAAGATAACAATTCTCTCCGATGCTGAAGTCTGGTGCGCTGGGCCCGACTTCTTCTTCTTCCTTTTTTGTCATGTTTCTCCCAGGGAGGTTTGACATTGATGAGCCTTCTCCATCTCTCTCTGTTTTGAGCTTCCTCCTTATTTATGCCCTTTTCTCTAAGATCATCTGCAATTCAGGCAGCCCAGGTCTTGCTAGGTCTTCCCTTTGGTCTCTTTCCATCCACTACGAAGTTCATTGCTCTTTTTATGATGTGGTGGTCTGCCTTCGCAGGTGCTGAACGGCAGCGTAGCACAATAAGTTTTGGTTGTACGGCAGACAACAATAGTTGCTGTTTGAGCGTTTGATGACGAAGAAGAATGTGGAAGAAAGTAGACAAGTGGTACTTGTGTGCAGCGCATGCGAGTGCACACATATTCACTTGCTCACTCTCGCCCATGCATCATAGAATTGATAAACTGAATGATTGTGTGTGCATATTATTATGCACTTGTGGGCGCACACGCCTGCGCTCACATGTATTGCACTGTGCGTGCACACACACATGTTGCACATACGCGCGCACACACACATGTACGTGCGTACCACACATAAACGCACATACATGCACTTTCACACACACACACAACTGCACGTAAACACATGCATATGCACACAAACACACTTTACAGATTTTCAGCCAATATATTTCACACAACATGGATTACATAATTATGGCATGGTCAACATTTCCTCAAATTGATGTAGTTGTGATGCGTATCACAAATGTTCATATTACAATGCAATGCTTTATAACCAACCTTCCTCCACCCCCCCACCCAAAAAAAAAAATCTGTGTTCTGTCAATTTCTAACAGTAGGATGGATGGCACATAGTGACAGACAAAACTGCTGATCATGACCTTGACCATAAGCGTGGAAGGATCAAAACTTTGACAACACATGACCAGTTGGAGACAAAATGAAGCGTAAAAAGGAAAATTAAGACAAGGTGATCATAAACATAAAAATAAGTGAGAGGAAAAAATATACATGGAAAAGAAAAGATTGATGTGGTTGACCAAAAATGGAGATGGCACTTTACCAGTGTGAAGGGTTTAAAAAAAAAAAAATTCCTTGATTATATTCAAGATTCAATTTGAAGAAAACCCACGAGGGATACTCGCAACACAATTTCATTCCAAAATGAAGAGCACAAATTATGGATATGAAAAATGAAAGAACATTTACAATACAGGAAAGATAAATCAACATATATGGATACATCAACAATCAATTGCATACTCTCTCTCTCTCTCAGCATATCACGTGCAATGCAAGGAGCTGCATGGTTTACCAAAGGTGAGAGTTTTTCATGTGCGACCGTTTTTGACCTCCATGAAGGTAGCTGCTTTCTGAAGGGATGACAAGTTTTAAAATTTAAAAAAAAACAGACAAAAAACCCCACATGCACACTGGCGTGCTTAGACATCATCCCCCAAAGTTGGAATGTGGCTACCTAAAAACAGTTGTATATGCAAAATCTCACCATTTAGAGAACTTCAGAGCTCTAAGCAAGGCATGGAAAGAAAAAAAAACTGTATTGCGGAGAAAACTTGTGAAATTCACCCTGTAGAAAATAAATTTGGGGTCTTAATGGACTGCATTGGGAATAACTGGATGGCAATGCACCTTTGGCTTCATTAAAAAGAATAAAATCATCACTTACGGGAGCAGCATCGCCCTGACTTTTGACTAAAAATCGTTTTTGAGATTACAGGCATGTTATGTGGCTCATAGCAATCAGAGGCCTCATTCTTTCTTAAGGAAAAAAATATTTTGAACAAAAGTGATACAAAATGCCACTGCTGAACTCCATGAAAGTAGGTAGGGTTGATCCTCAAAATTTACGAAATGGCGGCCAAGATCAGCAGACAACACCAACAGCTATTTGGTTCATCCTAACTTTCAAGTGACTTTATTACCATCATTTCTTAAAATTCAAATATATCATGAATATAAAGAGATTTAAGGAGAGAACCAACAAATCCAAACACTTCAAGGTTTCTGACTGAAATATGCAAGTCATTCCTGAGTTGCCAGCCACAGAAACCTGTGTGTGTCATAGAACTTGTTGCACTTCCCCCCCAAATCTGTAAATCTAGATCTCGTTTTTGACATTTAAATCATTTCAAGCAATGTGGCTTCACCTGTACCCCATAAGTGTTCTCTACATGGACCAGGGTGGGGGCACAGCCTCCAGCTGTGGGGAACACAGCACAGGCACAGGACGAACAGCAGGATAACAAAACCAGTTGTTGGCATCCTCCACCAAGAGGGGTCGCAGGCTGGACTGACTGGCCATGATCTACTCTGAAGTGGGAATGTGTGGGCTGAGGCCAGCAGGGCAGACCTCCTGCAGAGTGACAAGCACAGGAGAAGACCTGGTACTAGGCCTTCCTACCTAGTGTGGCCATGCATGGCTTGAGAATGTTGAAGAAGATACAGTTAAGTTCAGATTGTTGAAAACAAAATCATTTGCCATTCTTCTTGAGTGAAGTACTTGCTAGACACTGGTAGGATTTACATCTCTCTGGAGTTTGTCTTCCCCCCTCACTCCCTCCTCATTGTGTTATTACAGTGTGTGTGTGTGAATGATCTGTGGGGACATCTTTGATCAATGAATAAGCAAGGATATAAAAAAAGCGGTCAAATTTAGTCTTACAATCTGTTAGAGAGAGAGGGGGGGGGAGGTGGGGGCTACATATAATTATTGGGTTTGCTAGGACTGAATGTAGAAAAAGCACATGGGGGCTTATAATTCATTATCCTCGAAATAAAAGAATTTGTCATTGTCCCTCTCACCACCACCCACCCCTTTTTGGGGTTTCTTTTCTAAAGATAGAGCATAAGGCTCTCTTTACTCTTAGCATTGGCCAATCTCTCTCTCTCTCTCTCTCTCTCTCTCTCTCTCAATGCCCCCCAAAAGCAGTAAGCCTACAACAAGGCTGCCAGCATACACTGCAGCAATGAAACAAATGAGTGTTGTTGCTGGGCAGGCCAGATTGTGGTGATTGATTAATTAAGGCAAATAAAGCGGCTCCCAATCTTTATCGGCCCAGGAAGTGGATGCCACAGTCCAGCGCCACTCCTGTCCCCATACCCTGATAAGGGAGGAGGAGGAAGAATAGAGCACCCGCGTGCTCTGACGTACGCGTTCGTTTCTTCCTGGGTCATTTTGTTAAGAGCCGGAAGGTGGGGCAACCGATGTGTGTGTGTGTGTGTGGGGTGGAGGGGGGGTTGTTTGTGTGGGTGGATGGTGTGTGTGTGTGTGCTTGAGCGTGTGCTTCGGTGCACGCATGCACACAGTAGACCTATCTGTGTGTGTGTGTGTGTGTGTGCGTCCCTTCCCTTGTGTGTGTGGTGTGTGTGTGCGCCTCACTGCACGCACGTGCAATTTAGGCCTATCAGTTGTGTGGTGTGTGTGTGTGTGTGTTTTTCTTCTCTTCCTCTATGTGTGTGAGTGCGCGCGCGCGCGCGCCTCAATGAACGCACGCACGTAGTAGGCCTCTGTGTGTGTGTGCCCCTTACCTGTGTGTGTGTGTGTGCCCCTTCCTCTGTGTGTGTGTGTGTGAGCCCCTTCCTCTGTGTGTGTGTGTGTGTGTGTGGTGAGCCCCTTCCTCTGTGTGTGTGATGAGCTTGCACCCCTCGAGTTTGTCGGGTGTGGAAGAATGAATGGAAACACGGTCAGGGACCTGTTAAGATAAGGCTGTTGCTGCCCAGCCTGTGTCAATATTTTGTTCGCCGTCTGCTTCGATTAATACTACACCCATGATAACCCTTATTCCCCCACCCCACACCCTTCGTCGTCTGTTCCTCCCTTACCACTGCGCATGCGTCAGAGCATGCGCATTGCACGCAACTGGAGTATTTGGATACAGAAATTCAGAAACGCAACTTCGGAACTCCCGACTTGGATGGATTTAAAAATGTGTGAAGCTAGATCTCTCTCTCTCTCTCTCTCTCTTATATCACGGGGACTGGATGTAAAAAAGCACACGAGTGCTTATTATCCATTGTCCTCGAAATAAAAGAATTTGTCAGTGTCATATATGTAATAGGTGGTGGGTGGTGGTTGTTTTGGGGGTGTTTTTAACATTTATTTTTAAGTGTAAAGATAATGTAAATGCTCTAACTTTTCAAACGAAGACGTAAATGAGGGACAGGATTCAGAGCTGCCCACAGACATAAACTCTGGTTGCTTTGCGCTGAATTTTTCCGGCTGTGTCATTTTTTGTAAGTTTCGAACCTGGTGGAGCCCATCCCTATCCAGGTACAAAGATGACCTAGATCTATCCCCGAAGTCGGAATGCGGCTACCTCAGCGGCGGGGACAAAACGGTTGCAAACGCAAAATGTCACCATTGGCGAGCCTCGGAAATCTAGCCGAGGAACGAAAAAAAATCCCCAAACCCCAGCTAGATCTCATAAAATTATAAACATATCATGTTTGTACTGAATAACAGAGTCAATAAAAAAATTTTTTTTAAGGGGGGGGGGTATCTTTTAAAAGATTAAAAAAAAAATAACACAAAGGAGACAAAATTAGTTCTAACATGCTACGTTACACATTTCAACCCAAAAAAACCATATTAAAAAAAAAATCATGAAAAAACCCAAACTCCATTAGTAGCCTATAAACATATCACTCCAATATAAAGAAAGTATAGTCACATTCCAATCAACAACAATAGCAATAATGATGGCCACAAGTTGATAAATAATGGCAGCAGGAGCCGTGATATGTTACAGCATATTATTTATACAAGCAGCATCCATCTCGTGTAAGTTCTTTGTACATATTTCAAACAAAAGCAAAAACAATAACAAAAAAAAGAAAGAAGAAAAAATGATCAAATTCGCTCATAAACCATGGCAGCGTGATTTATGATATAGGTCTATTGCAGTCCATTATTTATACAAATACCATTCTTCTCATTCAGGTGTTTAGTTTGAATACATTTGAATAAAAGTTCACACACACACACACACACTATATATATATATATACATAATATATATATATATATATATATATATATATATATATATATAGCATACCCCCCCCCCCAAAAAAAAAAAAAAAAAAAAAAAAAAAGTCCTATGACCGGAGGCTCGGTGTGCGAACATACGCGGAACATCTTGCACACACGCTAAAAACCCGCTCCTCCTTTTGGAAGAGTAGGTCATTTCGTGCAGTAGGACCGAATGACAACTTCAAAAAACAAACAAGACAACTCATGCACACAGGTATCGTGTTTAACAACCCCCCCCTCCCCACCACCAAATCGGTTGTCTTAATGGTGGCATAAACTGTCGCATACGCAAAATCTCAACTTTGGTGAACCTAGGGGCTCTAGCCCAGGAACGACAATCAAAACAACCCCTCCCCCAAAAAAACAACAACAAAACAACAAAAACAAAACAAAACAAAACCCCCCAAAGACCTTGGCTAAGTTATGGATAAGTAAGTAGTAGCAGGAATCCTGACACATCACCGCCTATTAGCCACACAAACGTCTTCGTCATTCAAGTTACTACTAGTCTGTTCACACTCAAGCAAAATCAGAGAGGAGGTGAGGGAGGGGGGGGGGGGGGGGGGGGGGGGGGGGGGGGGGGGGGGGGGGGGGGGGGGGGGTGTGTAGTGTGTGTTAGAGCACTGCGCTCATGCTCTGACGGCCTGGGATCGAGGCCCCGTTCAAAGGGATTTGGTTTTTTTTTGTACCCTAGAGTTAACATCAGTTCCGACTTCACTCCCTTCGAAAGTCCTTCGGATGAGACTATAAACCGAAGTCCCGTGTGCGAATCCACGCAGAACATTTTGCGACTCACGTTAAAACCCGTTTCACCTTTCGGAAGAATAGGCCATTGCGTGCCAGTAAGAACAGATAATCCCCCCCCCCCCCCCCCACCTCCCCCCGCGAAAAGTACACACACAAAATGCACACTGGTGTGTTTAGTTAGGCCTCATCCCCGAAGTCAGGATGCGGCTGTCTTCACGGTGGCCCAAGACGGTCGCATACTCAAAATCTCACCATTGGTGAACCTCTGAGCTCTAGCTGAGGATAAAACAAACAATCCCCCCCCCCCTCCCCTGGTGACAATACTGAGCACTCCGAAACCACAGTAATGACCATCAATGAAAAATGAACACTACTGCACACAACTTTGGTTGCAATTGCTATGACATTAATGACATTTAGGAGGGGAGGAGAGGCATTTGTAATAATTCTACAAGAGTCCGTGGTTACCTTTACAATGTTGTTAATTTTCATTCTTTCTTCTTTTCCTTTAAAAAACATTGTTGTTTTGTTTGTTTGCTTGTTTAGTAGAATTTATTGTAAAGTGTGACAGTATTTCGATTTTTTTTCTTCTTTCCTTTTTTCCCTTCCCTTCTTTGTTTTCTCTTCCAAACAGGTATCGCATCTACTCAATCCCAACAGACAAACTTACGAAGGGATTTCAGAGAATGAAATACAAGAACATTCAATAATTAAAAATCAATATTGCAAACAGTACCGCAATCTTTAAAAAAGAAGTGGCTCATTAACCAAATCTTGAAATGCCATATGGTGGCTTTATAAAAAGCAGATAGAAGTGAATTAGATTGTCACACCGCTTTTATTGAACTGTTCCTGACTGCAGGTTTTCATACTTATCAACATAGTGTAATAACAACCATTGAACAAGACGTTGAGGCTACACTCTGCCTTTATCTTCTATACTGCTCCTAGAGTGCTTGTCAAAAACATGTCTGCTGATTTTCAGAGTTTTCCTTTTTAAAGTATGAACAAAATTGCACCGTGTACTTGTTTTTGGAGATGGGGGTATAGAGCGAACAGCAGGTAGTCATGAGAAAGTTGGAAATACTCATCAAACGAGGACTGCTTGTATTCCTGCAGTGTTGACCCCGCGCATGCATTATCTATTGTGGTTAAGAAGCTAGTAGACGACAAAGGGCTGAGGGGGTACAGCATTTGCAAAAAAAAAAAGAAGTTTTAAAATGTTTAAACCTACCAAGTTTGTGCCAAATCAAATGAGTTTTGAGTCAGAGGTTAGTCTTTCACCAGACAAAAAAATGTATTTTAAAATTCTGTGAATGCTTTAGTACATGCGGTATGAATACAAGAGTAATACCTGTAGTAATAAAGTGTGTGTGTGTGTGTGTGGTGCATGCACATTCATTGGACTTGATGGAACTATTCAGTTGTTACTGGTTGTATGACTGTGTAAGAATGAGTTGAGTGCAAGCGCTTTGATTTGTCTCTGCAAGATGTAGCGCTATATAAATTCCATTTTTTATTATTATTATTATTATTATTAATTATAGGAAAACAGAAGGAAAAGTGCCGAAAAGTTATGCTGGTGTGTAGCCCTAGCAGTCTCGGAGGAGGAGGAGGAGGAGGAGGAGGAGGCCAGCATGGAGGATCAACGCATACCTGACAGCCGGCGGAGGATGGAGCGGGTGGGAGCAGGTCCCTGCGCCTCCTCCTTGTGGGCTTTGCCCAGGCGAGGCCTGATCAGCCTGACCGACACCAGCTCCGACACCCCGGCCTCGTCCACCCACTGCACGTGCTTGCTACTGCGCATGCACGGCACGGACATCCTCCTCTTGACTTCCGGTCCTGACGAGGAAGCGCCCTTAGAAGAAGAGGAGGGGGAGGAGGAGGAAGAAGAGGAGGAGGAGGAGGAGGTAAGTGCAGTTGCTGGCGTGGAGAAAGAAGCGGATTTCTTCACTTTGGAAGATTTCCGTTCCGCTTTAGCTCTTGCCGCCCTCTTCCCCGACTCGCAGTCGAGGCTGTGCTTGTGGGGGTCTGGTGACGCCTGGTCCAGTTGGGTGACCACACTCTGAAAGGTTTCCGAGGCCCCGGGGATGTCGCCTCTGTGGCGGGGACTGGCCAGGAACCCTTCAAGCCAGTCCTCGTGGCCGTCGTCATCCTCGTAGCCATCAAACATGCCGTAGAACGGCCCCACGGGCTCCGCCACTTCCTCATCCTCAGCGCCCACTTGAGCGTTGGTGCAGCAGGAAGACGCCTTGCTAGGTCTGCCCGCCTGGCTGGAAGGTCCGGTGAAGTCCTTGGTGGGAGGCATGGCTGGCTGGTGAGGCATGGAAGGCATGGGGGGTGGGTTGTTTTATTTTGGGGTAAGGTTGGTCTTGTAGAAATCTCACCTGTGGATTGAAGCGTTTAACGCTTGAAAAAAAAAAAAGATGTTCGCAGATCGTTCAGTAATGACGAGTCAGAAACCTATGCTCTGGCAATGTTATGAAAGCTCGCCACGCGTACAAGTTCCCTGCTTTTTTTCCCTTCTTGGAATGATCGTTCTTTTCGAATTAACTCGATAAAACAACTGGATGAAACTGCTCTGGTAAAGTTATGAAAACTCCCACGTATTTTCTTTTTATAAGTTCCTATTTTTTTTTGTCGAACGTTTCTCGTTTTAGAATTTTGTTCTTCTGAGAAATCAAACCAAAAAACCAAAAAAAAAGAAACCTACACACTTTCACTGAGAGAAACTTCCAGAAAACATGTCCAGTCTTTTTTAAAAAAACAACAACTACCAAACAACAAAACACCCCCCTCAAAAAAAAATGACAGTGAAAGTGAGTGTCGTGGTCTTTCCCTGTTGGCAGTGAATCCACAAGCACACCAGGCGGCGGAGATAACAAGGCAGTAAGTACTAAGCTGAGAGTTTTTCTCACAGGAAACAGTTGGGCTTGGCACACAGATCGACAATCCGGGGGTAACCCGCCAGTTCAGTTTCTTATATAGGCAGTGCCCAGTATCGATTACTGAGCTAATAGTGACGTCTCTCTCTCTCTCTCTCTCTCTCTCTCTCTCTCTCTCTCTCTCTCTCTCTCTCTCTCTCTCTCTCTCTCTCTCTCTTTCTCTGTCTCTATGTCTGTGTCTGTCTCTCTCTCTGTGTGATCTCTCTCTTTTGTGTGTCCAGCAGGTGGACAAAAAACACGAACAGTCTTAGGTTCAATTCCACCCCAACACACACAACACACACACACACACACACACACACACACACACACACACACACACACACTCTCTCTCTCTCTCTCTCTCTCTCTCTCTCTCTCTGTCTTATATATATCCCTAAGGGCGGGGACTGGATGTTAAAAAGCACATGGGGTGCTTCATTCATTATCCTCGAAATAAAAGAATTTGTCATTGTCATTGTGTGTGTGTGTGTCTCTCTCTGTATCTCTGTCTCTCTCCGTCTGTCTCTCTCTCCGTCTGTCTCTCTCTCCGTCTGTCTCTCTCCCGTCTGTCTCTCTCCGTCTGTCTCTCTCCGTCTGTCTCTCTCCATCTGTCTCTCTCTTCTCTCCTCGTCTGTCTCTCTCCGTCTGCCTCTCTCTCCGTCTGCCTCTCTCCGTCTGTCTCTCTCCGTCTGTCTCTCTCTTCTCTCTCCGTCTGTCTCTCTCCGTCTATCTCTCTCCGTCTGTCTCTCTCTTCTCTCCTCGTCTGTCTCTCCTCGACTGTCTCTCCTCGTCTGTCTCTCTCCGTCTGTCTCTCTATTCTCTCTCCGTCTGTCTCTCTCTGTCTGTCTCTATCTCCGTCTGTATCTCTCTTCTCTCCTCGTCTGTCTCTCTCCCGTCTGTCTCTCTCTCCGTCTGTCTCTCTCCGTCTATTCTCTCTCCGTCTGTCTCTCTCTTCTCTCCTCGTCTGTCTTTCCTCGTCTGTCTCTCTCTCGTCTGTCTCTCTCTCCGTCTGTCTCTCTCCGTCTGTCTCTCTCTTCTCTCTCCGTCTGTCTCTCCTCGTCTGTCTCTCTCTTCTCTCTCCGTCTGTCTCTCCTCGTCTGTCTCTCTCTCCGTCTGTTCTCTCTCCGTCTGTCTCTCTCTTCTCTCTCCGTCTGTCTCTCTCTTTCTCTCTCCGTCTGTCTCTCCCCGTCTGTCTCTCTCTTCGTCTGCCTCTCTCCGTCTGTCTCTCTCTTCTCTCTCCCTCTGTCTCTCTCCGTCTGTCTCTCTATTCTCTCTCCGTCTGTCTCTCTCTTCTCTCTCCGTCTGTCTGTCTCTTCTCTCTCCGTCTGTCTCTCTTCCGTCTGTCTCTCTCTTCTCTCTCCGTCTGTCTGTCTCTTCTCTCTCCGTCTGTCTCTCTCCGTCTGTCTCTCTCTTCTCTCTCCGTCTGTCTCTCTCTCCGTCTGTCTCTCTCCGTCTGTCTCTCTCCGTCTGTCTGTCTCTTCTCTCTCCGTCTGTCTGTCTCTTCTCTCTCCGTCTGTCTGTCTCTTCTCTCTCCGTCTGTCTCTCTCTCTGTCTGTCTCTCTCCGTCTGTCTGTCTGTCTGTCTCTCTCTTCCCTAACGAAGGCCAGCAGGCGAGACTTGCACTTAGAGCCAAAACAAACATGACACCACCACTACTGACGATGGAGTTACTCACCCTTACCGACCAAGTTTTAACGGTCTTCTTGGGGGAGGGAGTGGGGGGGGGGGGGGGGGGGGGGGGGGGAGGAAGGGGGAGGGCGAGTCATTAAAGTGTTGATTGAGGATCTGTGTTCGATTCTTTCCGGGAAGGGATTCCACCCCCACCCCCCCACCCCCCGCTCGTCCCCTCCCAACGTTGACGTTTAGTACTGACTCCACTCCACTCCCCTCCCCACCTCCCCCGAAAGTTCTTCAGGTAAGACTCTGTGTGTGTGTGTGTGTGTGTGTGTGTGTGTGTGTGTGTGTGTGTGTGGTGTGTGTGTGTGAGTGCGTGCGTGTGTGTGTGTGTGTGTGTGTGTGTAAGTGTGTGTGTGAGAGTGTGAGTGTGAGTGTTTAGTCTCTGGAAAAACAACAACACCATAAGGTAGGAGAATGGTTTTGTTTCTTTTCTTCCGGTTATTTCCTTCTTGTCTATTTTCCGCCTTCTTGGTCTATTCTCCTGCGCCCTTTTCCCCAGACAGACTTAACAATTCTCTCCCACGCTAAGCTAAACTCCGATGCGCTGGGCCTGACTTGTCAGGCTCTTAACGGCAGCAGCAGGGCAACGCATTTTTTGCTCCTATGACAGACAGGAAAATACTTGCTGTCTCAGTGTTGGAAGAAAGCAAAAGAAGAAGACAAAGAAGAAACCCGTTCTGCCTTTCGGAGGAGTCAGCAATTCATGGTAGTAAGAACAGATGACAAAAAATATATCTGGTATGCTCAAGGCTTTGTGTTTAGACATCATCCCAGAAGTCGGAATGTTCTTTCGAGCCAGAAGGCCCATAGAGCCGGAGCTTATCCCGGTTTCTGTAGCGTTAAGCGAACTGATGGTTTTTTCACCACCCCTGTGACAGGACGCTAGTCTGTCGCCAGATACTTCCCCAGCAGAGCTGGTACCCACTTGTACACCTGGGTGGAGTGAGGAAAATAGGAGTAAAGTGTCTTTCCCAAGGACACAACACCGAACCGAGCGGGGATCGAACCCGCGACCTTTGGATCACGAGTCGACCGCCTAAACCACTCGACCACGGTGCCTCCAGAAGTCGGAATGCAGCTGCCTTAATGATGGGTAAAAGAAAATGCTCGCATACGCAAACATTTCACCTCCAGTGAGAGCCTGGGAGCAGTAGCCAAGAGGAAAAAAATCACCTTGAATCAGACATTGTGGCACAGGAGTAGCCTAAACCCGCCCAGAATCCCCACTGTACATAGCCTGTCACTGGCTATTGTATTGTGTTGTGTTGTGTTGTATTGTATTGTATTGTGTTGTGTTGTGTTGTGTTGTGTTGTATTGTATTGTGTTGTATTGTGTTGTGCTGTCCCCCGTGGGGATGCCGGGGGGGGGGGGGGGGGGGGGGGGTCTTTCAGTGTAAATAGTATCCCCCACCTTCAGAAAAATGTTGTGCTGGAAATCTCCTCTTTTCTATCACTCTCTTTGTTTCTTCCTTTGCTCCTTTTCTTCCTGTCCCCTCCTTCTTGTCTATTTTCTGCCTTCTTGGTCCGTTCTTCTGCCTTTTTTTTTTTCCTCCCTCCAGAAAGACTTAAAAAGATAACCGATTCTCTCCTATGCCGGTCAGATGCGCTGGGCCTGACTTGTCAGGCGCTTGGCGGCAGCGTGAGGCAATTTTTGTGTGTGTGCTCTAGAACAGACAACAACAGTTGCTGTCCGAGTGTTCGACGACCACGACGACGACGACGACGAAGAAGAACACTATGGTATCATATTGTATGATACTGTGTTGTATTGTATTGTATTGTATTATATTGAGGGGTGGGCTGCATCACACGTACAGAGCCAACCTAGGTAGATGCTGGGCTGGTTGTGGAGAAGACTGTAGAATGATGGATGTGCTTCATTCACACCCCTGCTGTCACAGTCATGCCCGCTGCTGCAGTGTTCTGTTGCTAGGGGGACAATGACAGCCTTCATTCTTCTTCTTCGTGGAACGCTCAGACAGCAACTATTGTCGTCTGTCATACGAGCGAAAATGCGTCACGCTGCCGTTAAGCGCCTGACAAGTCAGGTCACCCAGCGCAGCATCCGACTTCGGCACAAGAGAGAATAGTTACCTTTTAAGTTCTTTCTGGAAAAAAGGGCAGGAGAATGGACCAAGAAGGCAGAAAATAGATAAGAAGGAGGTGACAGGAAGAAAAGGAACAAGGCAGAAACAAAGAGAGTGATAGAAAAGAGGAAATTTCTAGCACAGAATTTCCAGAATGTGGGGATGCTGTTTATACTGATAGGCCCCCCGGGATCCCCTCGGGGGGGGGGGGGGGGGGGGGGGGGGGGGACAGCGTTCATCATTTCAGGATGTGACTGTAGGCCTCAGGCTGGTGTGACCAGGGGGGGCAGGGGGGGGGGGGGGGGGAGGAGGAGGCATTGTTGGAGGGAGATCTGGCGGCGACATTGAGAGAGAAAATGTTTCCGTACATGTCTCGGCGCCGATGCACACCATCTTGGGATGTTGCTGGCAGCCTGCAGTCCTTCAGTCCTTCGGATGAGACTATAATTATAATTCGAGGGCCCGTGTGTGAACGCACGCAGAACATCTTGCGCACCCGTTAAATCCTGTTCCGTTTTTCGAAAGAGTAGGCTATTGTGTGCCGGTGGGAACGGATGACAAAACCGCATACACACGGGGACAGGATGTAAAAAAAAAAAGCACATGAGTGCTTATTCCATTATCCTCGATATATATATGTCATCCGAGCGCTTTGATTTGTTACTTTACAAGATTCAGCGCTATATAAATTCCATACAACATTATTATTATTATTATTATTATTCCAACCTGAGCGCTGGCATCTTTCACACTGGAGGCAGGCGTCTGCTGACTGAGCCACTTTATCAGCTCCCCAACAGTTCGAGTCTGGAACATAACACTTTTTGTGAGAAACTGCTGGGGGGAGGGGAAGGTAGGGGGGATGGTCGGGAAACGTCTAGGGCCTTGAATTGTAGAATCTCCTAAAATGATCTTGGACGCAATGGTGTTTACTTTGGCTTCTGTAATTGGATGGGTGGAGTCTTTAAAAGGGGTGGGGTGGGGGGAAGGGTAGGGAGGGTCTTTATCAACAGGGAGTGAGTTTTTTTTTTTTTTTTTTTTTTTTTAGCAGGGGAAGTAGAACCATTTTATTTATTTATTTATTCTTTTATATCGAGGATAATGGAATAAGCACTCATGTGCTTTTTTAAAATTTTTACATCGAGTCCCCGTGTGTATGTAGTTTTGTCAATTTTGTCATCTGTTTCCAACGGCACACAATGGCCTACTCTTCCGAAAACCGGAACAGGATTTAACGTGTGCGCAAGATGTTCTGCATGCGTTCGAACACGGGGTCTCGGTTTATAGTCTCATCCGAAGGACTTTGACACTCAGTTCGATTTTTTTTTAAAACTGGGAAGAAAGGGCGAGGCTGGGAATCGAACCCAGAACCTCACGGTTTACTTGTTGGCAGGCGAACGTCTTAACCATCCTGCCACCTTCCATTAGTGGCCGAAAGATTGCTTGCTTATCTTAGGGACAGCTGGGCTTTGTATTCAGTTTGTTTTGTGTGTGTTTGTTTTATTTGTTTTTAGTTTGGAGTTAGGTTTGTTGTTGTTGTTTGGGGTTGGGTTTTTTTTGGAGGGGGTGGGGGGGGGGGGGGGGGGAGGTGTTGGGTGAGGACACATTTGAAGAGGCTTGTTTCTGGGATCTCGGGTTGGGAACTCACTCAGTCTGACTCCGCGACTGAGCTAATACTGTCGTTAGTAGGGGAGCTTAGAAGGTGGTGTCCCGCGTATGTTAGCTCAGAGCAGGCGCTACTGAACACCTTGAACACCTAAGTGACCCAGCAGCAGTGCAGGACCCCTCTGGATGGTGGCCCCACGGCGGCCTGATAGTAATGGGCTCCCTGTGGACTTCAGACCCTGAAGATGTGACATAACGAGTCTGGGTATGGGTGTGGCGGGGAGATCGGGAGAAACGGCGTGGGAACAGCAGGACTGTGACGTCACAGATGAGGCCGTCAAAAAAATCTGGTCATATAAAGGGAAAGAATCACATGAAATTAGCATTTTTAACCAAAGGTTACTTCCCTTTAATTGTTAAACGCCTTTGAGACTCTCTCTCTCTCTCTCTCTCTCTCTCTCTCTCTCTCTCTCTCTCTCTCTCTCTCTCTCTCTCTCTCTCTCCTTCCCTCCCTCTCTCCACCCTTATGTCCCACTTTGTATGTCTGTCTGTCTGTCAGACTACCTACATAGGCCTATCCGTCTCTCTGTCTGTCTGCCTGCCTGCCTGCCTCTCTATCTATCTATCTATCTATCTAACTGCCTGCCTGCCTCTCTATCTATCTATCTATCTATCTATCTATCTATCTATCTATCTATCTATCTATCTATCTATCTATCTATCTATCTAATTGCCTGCATGCCTGCCTGCCTGCCTGCCTCTCTATCTATCTATCTATCTATCTATCTATCTATCTATCTATCTATCTATCTATCTAATTGCCTGCCTGTCTGTCAGTCAGTCTATGGTCTATCTATCTATATGCATGCACACCTCCTTTCTCCTCGCAGGGAAGAATCATGGCGATGAAGAAGTCATAATGATGAAGAAGTCAATGTGATGAAGAAGTCATGGTGATGAAGAAGTCATGGTGATGAAGAAGTCATGGTGATGAAGAAGTCATGGTGATGTGATGAAGAAGTCAATGTGATGAAGAAGTCAATGTGATGAAGAAGTCATGGTGATGAAGAAGTCAATGTGATGAAGAAGTCATGGTGATGAAGAAGTCATGGTGATGAAGAAGTCATGGTGATGAAGAAGTCAAGGTGATGAAGAAGTCATGACGATGAAGTCATGGTGATGAAGAAGTCATGGTGATGAAGAAGTCATGGTGATGAAGAAGTTATGGTGATGAAGAAGTCAAGGTGATGAAGAAGTCAATGTGATGAAGAAGTCGAGTCAAGGTGATGAAGAAAGTCAATGTGATGAAGAAGTCATGGTGATGAAGAAGTCATGGAACACATTATTATCGTAAAACAGAGAAACATCGTCTGAAAACAGAGAAACATTATTATCTTAAAACAGAAATACTACCATCTTTAACAAAATAGAAACGTTATCTTAAAACAGAAATACTATCATCTTTAACAAAATAGAAACGTTATCTTAAAACAGAAAAAAATTGCACACACACAAGCGCGCGCGCGCGAATGCGAACACATACACTTTGAGTGAACTGACGTAAAATCGAAGCAACAAGAACAAGAACAAGAACAAAACACACACACACACACACACACACACACACACACACACACACACACACGCGCGCGCGCGCGCGCGCGCGCGCGCGCGTGAACACACTCACATACACACGTTCAAGAGGATATTTTCCCCTAGAATTAACATCAGTGCCAACTCCACTCTCCCCAAAAGTCCTTCGGATGAGACTATAAACCGAGGTCCTGTGTGCGAACGCACGCAGAACATCTTGGGCACACGTTAAATCCTGTTCCGGTTTTCGGAAGAGTAGGCCATTGTGTGCCGGTGGGAACAGATGGCAGAATTTACAAAACTGCATACACACGGGGACTGGATGTAAACAAGCACATTAGTGCTTATTCCATTATCTTCGATATAAAAGAATAAATAAAAAAACACACACAGAGAAACACACACACACATAAACCACACCACACACACACCACACAACAGAACACGCACGGAGTACATACACACACGTGGGTTTGCGCGCAAACACAGACACACGCACGCACACACAAGCGCGCGCGCGCGCGCGCACCACACACACACAACACACACACACACACCACACACCACACACACACACACAACAGAGTCAGTTGTCTCCTAATGACATGGAACGTAGCTATCACGTAGAAAGAGATACTGAGATTTGAAAAACAAAACAAAACACAAAACAAAAGCTATGGAGCCAAACATTCTTACCTTCTTCTCCCCCTCCTCTTCCCTCCCCCCCCCCTCCCCCCCCCCCCCCCCCCCCCACTACACACACAAACCTATACTGGTTCTTTCAGCCTATAATCCGCATACCCCGGGTGGTCTGTCTGTTTATCTGTCAGTTTCTATCTCGTTCTCTATTTCTGCTTTCATTCGATATCATGTTTGGTATGTTAATCTATGCAAAGTGTCCGTGTTCCTTTTTTGGGGGGTGAGGGGGTGGGGGGTGGGTGGTGGTTATTGATGTCAGTTTTCTTGTCGTCCAGTTGATTTTTGCACGTGTGTGTTGAAATTTAGATTGAAAATGTAACTATTATTATTATTATTATTACTATTATTTTGCTTTTAAATACTCCTCTCTCCTCCTCCTTCTTCTTGTTCTTGTTCTTGTTCTTGTTCTTCTGTTCTTCTTTCTTCTTCTCTTCGTCAAACGCTCAGACAGCCACTATTGCCTTGCCGCTGCCAAAATGCGCCTGACAAGTTAGGCCAGCATCGATTTAATATATATTTATACGGTGTCTAATTGAAAGGGTATACAAATGCTGTTGAACATGTAAGAATAGAATCACATGGATAAGGTGCAGGGTTCCAAGGCTTGTTCGCGCGTGTATTGGGGGAGGTGTTGGTGTGATAACGCCGTGGAGCCAAGCGCTCGCCTCGTCATCTCTCAGCTCGTCTCTCTCGTCTCTTCTGCGCGATCGATGCGTCTCTCGCGCCGCGTCCGCCGTCTCCTCCTCTGCAACCTTCTTCTCTCTCTCGTCCCTCTCCCCTCTCCACCCTTAGCTCCCACTGTGTATGGCGGTCTGTCTGTCGACTACCTACTATAGGCCTATCCGTACTGTCTGGTCTGTCTGTCTGCCTTGCCCTGGATCCTTCCTGCCGGCCCCCCGCCTGCTCCTGCTCTCTCTATCTATCTATATATCTCATCTATCGATTTTAATCTATCTATCTATTATCTTTTCGATACATATTATCTATTCTTATCTAGCTATCTTTCTATCTATCTCTCTATCTATCAATCGATCTATCGTAATTGCCTGCCTGGCTGCCTGTACTATCTGGCAGTCAACGTCTATGGTCTATCTATCTATATGCTTCTGCACACTCCGTTCTCTGCTTGGAAGAATCATGGGCAGGATATGAAGAGTCAAGGTGATGAAAAGAAGGTCAAAGGTGATGAAGAAGTCAATGGGTGATGGAGAACTCTTGGTGCATGAAAGAAGTCATGGTGGTTGAAGAAGTCATGGTGATATGAAGAAGTCAAGGTGTATGAAGAATTCAAGGTGATGAAAGAAGGGCGAAAGAAGAGAGTCATGGTGATGAAGAAGTCAGGGTGTATTGGAAGGAATGTCAAGGTGTATGAAGAAGTCATGGTGTATGAAGAAGACATGGTGATGAAGAAGGTCCAAGGCTGATAAAGAAGGTCATAGTGAATGATAGAAGGCATGGTGATGAAGAAGTCATGGTGAATGAAGAAGTTATTGGTGTAGGAAGAAGTCAAACGGTCGATGAAGAAGTCAGGTGATGTAAGAATGAGTCGATTTGTCAAGGGATTGAAGAAAGTCTATGTGCATGAAGAAGTTCATGGTGTCAGAAGAAGTCATGGAACACATTATATCGTAGAACAGAGAAAGAAAGAAACATCGTCTCTGAAAACAGAGTAACATGTATTATCTTAAATACAGTAATACGATCATCTTTAAACAAAATATGAAAACGTTATCTTAAAACAGAAAATACTA
>CM054150.1:13647971-13655471 GCA_028751875.1 Rapana venosa | reverse complement strand
AAATAGATTATCTATAGATATAGACATATAAAGAGAGAAAGATAGATAGAGAGAGAGAGCGAGAGAGAGAATATCTACAGATATATATATATATATTATATAATATTATATATATATATATATATAGAGAGAGAGAGAGAGAGAGAGGAGAGAGAGAGAATATCTATAGATATAGACATATAAAGAGAGATGGAGATAGATAGAGAGAGAGAATATCTACAGATATAGACATATAAAGAGATAGATAGATAGATAGATAGAGAGAGAAATAGAGAGAATATCTATAGATATAGACATATAAAGAGAGAGAGAGAGAGAGAGAGAGAGAGAGAGAATATCTATAGATATAGACATATAAAGAGATAGAGAGAGAGAAATAGAGAGAATATCTATAGATATAGACATATAAAGAGAGAGAGAGAGAGAGAGAGAGAGAGAGAGAATATATATAGATGTAGACATATAAAGAGAGATAGAGATAGACAGACAGAGAGAGAATGTCTATAGATATAGATATATAAAGAGAGATAGAGATAGATAGAGAGAGAATATCTATAGATATAGACATATAAAGAGAGATAGAGATAGATAGATAGATAGAGAGAGAGAATATCTATAGATATAGACATATAAAGAGAGATAGAGATAGATAGATAGAGAGAGAGAATATCTACAGATATAGACAGGTACATAGAGAGAGAGAAATAGAGAGAATATCTATAGATATAGACATATAAAGAGAGAGAGAGAGAGAGAGGAGAGAGAGAGAGAGAGAGAAGAGAGAGAGAGAGAGAGAGAGAGAGAGAGAGAGAGAGAGAGAGAGAATATCTACAGATATAGACAGATACAGAGAGAGAGAGAAATAGAGTATCTATCGATATAGTCAGACAAGAGAGAGAGAGAGAGAGAGGTAGAGAGAGAAGAGAGAGGAGAGGAGAGAGAGATGAGAGAGAGAATATCTTAGATTAGACAGACAGGCAGATAGATAGATAGATAGACAGATAGATTGAGAGAGAGAAATAGAGAGAGAGAGAGAATGTCTATCAATATAGCCAGATAAAGAGAGAGACATATAGAGAGAAATAGGCAGACAGACAGACAGACATATATACTGACAGACAGATCTATAGGCAGCTCTAAACAGACACACACACACACACACACACACACACACACACACACACACACACACACACACACACACACACACACGACAGGACAGAGAGCGACAGAGAGAAAAACTGGGTTAGCAATAAAAGAGAGAGAGAGAGAGAGAGAGAGAGAGAGAGAGAGAGAGAGAGGAGAGAGAGAGAGAGAGAGAGAGAGAGAGAGAGAGAGAGAAACTCCCTTTGGCGGGTGTGACAGACATGTAGAAAAGTACAGATGAGCTCCGCTACCCTGTTCCCCTTCGCCTCACCCCCCCCCCCCCACCACCCCCCCCTTGTGTAGACCTACAGACCCTGTCATTAGTCTGAGACATGAGCGCTGTCTGTTTGAGACAGACAGACAGACAGACAGGCAGGCAGAGAGAGAGAGAGAGAGAGAGAGAGAGAGGCAGGTAGGCAGACAGGTAGGCTGATAGGCAGGCAGACAGACAGACAGACAGGCAGAGAGAGAGAGAGAGAGGGAGAGAGAGAGGCAGACAGACAGACAGACAGACCGACAGGCACAGAGAGAGAGAGACAGACAGAGAGAGAGAGGAGAGAGAGGAGAGAGAGAGAGAGGCAGGCAGACAGACAGGCAGGCAGGCAGAGAGAGAGAGAGAGAGAGAGAGAGAGGAGGCAGGCAGGCAGGCAGGCAGGCAGGCAGGTAGGCAGGCAGGCAAGCAGGCAGGCAGACAGAATGAAAGACACACATAAAGACAGACAAACAGACAGATTGATAATTGTACAGACATGTAGAGAGAAGGCCACTGTGTGCTGGCGGGAACGAATGAGAAAATTGTCAAAATTGTATGTTCACGGGAACTGGATGTAAAAACAAACAAAACAAAAGAAGAAAGTACACGAGCACATGCGCGTGCAGAGACAGATAGACACCCACCACCCACACACTCAATCTCTCTCTCTCTCTCACACTTACGCACACTATTTCCCAAACACACACACACACGCTCACACACACACACTCACACAAACACACACACACTCACACAAACACACAGAGACACAAACACACACAGAGACACAAACACACACAGAGACACAAACACACACAGACAGACAGATAGACAGACACACACACACACCCTTCACATGTAATCACTGTTATTATCCGAATCGTCTAAAATATCGTACACAGCATAGACGGTATTGGTTACGAGAGAGGAGAGAGAGAGAGAGAGAGAGAGAGAGAGAGAGAGAGAGAGAGAGAGAGAGAGAGAGAGAGAGAGAGAGAGCTCTGAACTCTGAACTCTGAACTCTGAAATGATTTAATGTACATTGGCCTTGGACCACAATACATTTGTTGGGCTTGGGATGGAACAATGGGTTCATTCATATCATTGGCAAAGCAAATGCACAAACAAGTAATGATTTGTGACAGAATAAAGAAGGAAAACACAAACATATACATAACCAAATCATGCAAAAAGATTATGTCAGTAACAATTTATGACCGAATAAAGAAGAAAAACACCGTTTATTCTATTTCTTGATTATAAACCTTAAATCAACCATAATCCAATTATAGAAAGAAGATGCTGTCTAAGAAGAATCATTCATATGAGTATATCAAATCCCAGCAGTTTTTCAATAAAGCATTTGAGCCAACATTGTTTTCCTTTTGTTAATAGAATGAAAAATGTATCTGGACAAACTATGTTTGTACTCATCATTTCTTACTTTGAACATATCTGGCAATGGTACATTGATACATAGAGAGAGAGCGAGAGAGAGAGAGGAGAGAGAGAGAGAGAGAGAGAGAGAGAAGAGAGAGAGAGAGAGAGAGAGAGAGAGAGAGAGGAGAGCGAGAGGGAGAGAGAGAGGGAGAGAGAGAGGAGAGAGAGAGAGAGAGGAGAGAGAGAGAGGGGAGAGAGAGAGAGGGGAGAGAGAGTGAGGGGAGAGAGAGAGAGGGCGAGAGAGAGAGGAGAGAGCGAGAGAGAGGGAGAGAGAGAGAGAGAAGAGAGAGAGAGAGAGAGAGAGAGAGAGAGAGAGAGAGAGATTCTTTTTATTTATTTATTCTTTTATTTCGAGGAACCATTCATGTGCCTTTTACACGCAGTCCCCGTGAGAATGCAGAGAAAGAGAGAGGAGAGAGAGAGAGAGAGAGAGAGAGAAGAGAGAGAGAAGAGAGAGAGAGATTCTTTTTATTTATTTATTCTTTCATTTCGAGGAAACATTCATGTGCCTTTTACACGCAGTCCCCGTGAGAATGCAGAGAGAGAGAGAGAGAGAGAGAGAGAGAGAGAGAGAGGGTTCTTTTTATTTATTTATTCTTTTATTTCGAGGAAACATTCATGTGCCTTTTTACAACTAGTCCCCGTGAGAATGCAGAGAGAGAGAGAGAGAGAGAGAGAGAGAGAGAGAGAGAGAGAGAGAGAGAGAGAGAGAGAGAGAGAGAGAGAGAGAGAGAGAAAGAGACAGACAGACAGACAGACAGACAGACAGACCGACAGACAGACAGACAGACAGACAGACAGACCGACAAATTTTTACTAGAGGCACCTTTTTTTAATTTTTAAAAATCACCTCGTTCTTGTTATAGGCACTAAACTCACCTCAATTCCTAGTCTTATCTCATCCAAAAATCTAGCACCCAAGACCATCATTCAAAGTCTAGTGGAAGGAAGCTCACAGGAATGGCAACCTGCGAATCCTGGCTTTTAAGATACCTGTGTGCCCTCCCCTCCCTCCCTTCCCCCCCCCCCCCCCTTGAAGGTGGGGGTGGGGGGCTGTTAGTACAGATAGCATCCCCACCTTCTGGAAGTTCTGTGCTAGGAATTCCATCTTTTCTACCCTTCTCTTTGTTTCTGCCTTGTTCCTTTTCATCCCGTTACCTCCTTCTTTGTCTACTTTCTGCCTTCTTGGTCCACTCTCCTGTCTGTTGTTTTTTTTTCTCCTCAAGAAAGACAACAAATAAGCAATTCTCTTCCATGCCGAAGTCGGATGCACTGGGCCTGACTTTGTCAGGCGCTAAAACGGCAGCGCAATGCATTTTTTGCTTGTGTATATATGAATACGTATGTATGTATGTATATACGGGATAGCTCAGTGGTCGGAGCACTCGTTTCCCCCCAGCCAAGTTAAGCAGCGTCGAGCGTGGCTACCAGTTGGATGGGTGACCGTTTGCGCGCCTTGGCTTCAGAACAGTCTCCCAGTTCACCCAGCTGTAAATGGGTACCTGCCCTCTTTAGGGTCAGGGAAGGTAAAGTAGCAAGGGAGAGGAGATGGGCGCCGCCCTCAATGTACAGGCCCCTGGAGAAGCTGAGGTCTCTGACATCTCGTTCCCCGACGACCGCACAGGTTATGGGAAGACCTTTACCTCTTACTTTTAGTTTTACACACACTTGGTTACGTTAGGATATTCTTGTGGCCGAAGACAACCTTAACGTAACGTTTTAAAGCATAACAACCATGATAATGTAGAAATGTCACTTTGCTGACATCAATGACTGACACAGCTTCTGGCATGGGCCAGGAGAAGAAGCCATTTTGTTGCTTTGTTCGTTTGGTTTGGTTTGTTTTTTTTGTTCCTCGGCTAGAGCTCTGAGGTTCACCAATGGTGAGATTGTCCGTCTAGGATCGTTTTTACCCTGTAGTGAAATTACTTTTTAAGTTAAGGACAGAATATTTACATCACGTGGTGATGTGGAATGCACAAGTGTACGCATACATACATACATCATTACGTGACATACAGTTGCCATGCAAGCACTTATGGATTATGGTATGGTTCACACTCAAAGTTGAAAAGTTTGGAATAAAACCACACACACACACACACACACACACAAAGCTGAAGATGCTTACCATTGAAATTCTTGTCACAGTCTGGATGATGCTTTGCTATCCAAGCTGCAAATTCCATCTTGTCTTTTCCCCCACAAAGCGTTCTGAAGGGTGTACTACTACTACTACTACTATACTACTACTACTACTACTATACTACTACTACTACTAGTACTGCCACTAGGATTTGATTTTCTGTGTCAACAATACTAGAATCAACAAAAGTAACTGCAGCACTCACTTGACTTAACAAAAACACGCTCGTTTTGCAGTCTGCACGGCCCACTTTCAATTTTACCCTCCTTGCGTGTTTCAGCAAGTTGTTGTGCACATTTTCGCTTGGTTTGAAAAAGGCTCCACAAGCGGCACTTTGCAATCGTATCCACATCTGTCAAAATCAAAAGTTGTAAACAGAGGCCATGTTGATTCGGTCACATGACTGGACCTGACCATTGGGGTTTCAACAAATCTGAGTTCAGAGTTCATACACACTACAACCAGGCTAACGGTGTAAGGGAGATAATAACCTTTCCATTGATATACTAAGGTTTGCGAGTGTTCACGATCGTAATTTTTTATTTGTTTATTTTAAAAATATTTTTTATTTTGACCCAAAGTTCCTTTTTTAAAACACGAAAGGAAAAAAATAGAACACACCAGGTATCTATTTAGGGTTTTATTGCAAACAACAACAACAACACCAACCCAACCCGAAACAACACAACAATAACAACACGTTTTTGTGCAAAACAAGTTAAAAATTCATAAACACATATATTTTACGGACACATTCTGGTAAAATCACAAAAATGGTCTATTTATCAATTTTTCACCTTTTTTCTAATTGTTTCTTCACCTTTTTTGCGGCGGAAAAGTTTTTTCTAGCCAAAACCTACCCTCAACACAACACCACACCACCCACTCCCCGCGCGCGCCCCAACCCCAGCCATTTTTTTTCCCTACCCCCAAATCCCCCCACCTCCTATGACCCACCAACCCCCCCCCCCCCCCCCCCCCCCCCCCCCCCCCCCCCCCCCCCCCCCCCCCCCCCCCTCCACAAAATCGTTTAACCTGTACGTTCAGACCTGTCAGTATGAAAAGGACGCATTGCCTCTCAAACCATTTTGAAATACGTGTGATATCAAAGTTGTTGCCAATTTCGAGGTTTCAAGCCACATGCTGTGGTGTGATGTCCTTAAGTGGTGTTCCTATCGCTAACTGGCTCAAGACGTTCAAGCGCGCAAACCCGATTCAAAAGTAACGGGAAATTAATTTTTTTTACACTGCTCATCCAGTTTAGTTCATTCAAGTCCTTCGGATGAGACTATAAACCGAGGTCCCGTGTTCGAACGCATGCAGAACATCTTAAGCACACGTTAAATCCTGTTCCGCTTTTCGGAAGAGTAGGCCATTGTGTGCCGGTGGAAACAGATGACAAAATTGACAAAACCGCACACACACGGGGACTAGATGTAAAAAAAAAAGTACATGAGTGCTTATTCCATTATCCTCGATAGAAAAGAATAAATAAAATAAATAAATAAAAAATAAATAGTGAAAGTACAGTCGTGTCCCTAACATAAAAAAATACTGCTGAGTTGATCGACGGCGCCCGTAGCGCTCCTCCCCTCCCGTATGAAACTTCATTTCGTCTTCGTCGAACGCTCAGACAACAACTATGGGTTGTCTGTGTCATATACTAATTATTTATACACGTAATTATTTAGCGCACGTAAAAAACCCCCACGGCAACAAGAGAGTTGTCCCTGGCAAAATTCTTAGAAAAAAGCCACTCTGATAGGGAAACAAATACAGCTGCAGAAAAAAAAAAAAAAAAAAAAAGGGTGAAAGGGTGGCGCAGCGCTAAGTGGCGACGCGTTCTCCCGCTCTACCCGGGGAGAGCAGCCCGAATTTCACGGAGAGAGATCTGCCGTGACTTAAAGTGGTATGAAATAAAATCTGAGCGCTTTGATTTGTTGCTTTACAAGATTCAGCGCTATATAAATTCCATACATTATTATTATTATTACTATTATATGAGCGAAAATGCGTTTTTTGCGCTGCCGTTAAGCGCCTGACAAGTCACGCCCAGCGCATCCGACTTGAGCGCGGCAGGGAAATCTGATGTGACTGACAGTGTGGTACAGAATACAACAACTGTCCACGCCCATATCGTGTGTTGCGAGAGACTTAACGCATTTGGAGGTAGAGGGGGGGGGGGGGGGGGGGGGGGGGGAGGGGAGGGGAGGGGGGGCAGAGGGGGAGGGAGGGGAGGGGGGGGCAGAGGGGGAGAGAAAGGAGGGAGGGGGAAGGGGGTTTGGGTGGGTGGGTGGGGGGTGAGGGAGGAAGGGGGCGAGGGGGGGGAGAGAAAGGAGGGAGGGGGAAGGGGGTTTGGGTGGGTGGGTGGGGGGTGAGGGAGGAAGGGGGCGAGGGGGGAGAGAAAGGAGGGAGGGGGGAAGGGGGTTTGGGTGGGTGGGGTGGGGGTTAGGGGGTGAGGGAGGAAGGGGGGCGAGGAGGGATTTTCTTCTTCAACGAGCACCGTGTACCTTGA
>CM054150.1:13625471-13642971 GCA_028751875.1 Rapana venosa | reverse complement strand
TTTAGTGTCATCAATACTGCTTTTGAGTCAACGCAAAAAAGAATCTGGTGAATATCAAGCGCAGTATTTGACAATAAATTCAAGGCCATAAGGATCGCAAACAAATCACACGTAAAAATAGAAAAATGTTTTCCTAAATGAAATGATTTTTGTACTTTTAAAACAGGAATCACAAATGCTGCCCCATTTCTTCATGATTCCAGTACAGATCCATCAGTATATACTTTTAAATAATTAGCATAATTGCTTTCAATGTGACTTTTTACATCAACTAGTGAGCAAATTTGGATCTTCATTCTTTTTTACATCCGTGTAGTCAGTGTCAAAGTTAGCTGATATATGTTCCCAAGGAGGCATTTGAGGAACCATTGGAAAAATTGGAATTGTTGTTAGGTCAATACCAATGTCGTTCATTAATGAATCTGTATAATTTTTAATTGGCAGAAGAAATGAAATATTGCTTGCTCGTTTTGGATAATCAGTGTCTTGATTCATAAGAATTTCCCCCTTTTACTGAATTTGGAACAGAGAGACTTCGAATCACATACTTTGATATGGCCAATCTTCGTTGATCAGAAAGAGAGAGTAGCTGTGCTTCTTTATAAGTATTAGTTATGTTAGCATGGACTGGAACACCAAGTGCTATTTTTATGGCTTTACTGTCTAAACTTTGTAATTTTTTAAGAAGATATTCTGCAGCAGAAAAATAAACTTCTTGTCCATAGATTAATTTTGAGCGTACTAAAGTGGTGTTGTCTTGTTTTGTTTATATTATTTTTGTTTTGTTTATGTCTGTTTTGTCATTTACTCTTTTATTTCGAGGATAACGGAAGAAACACTCGTGTGGTTGCTTTTAAAAACAAACAAACAAACATGCAGTCCCCGTGTGTATGCAGTTTTGTGAAATGTCATCCGTTCCCACCTGCATGTTAATGGCCTGCTCATCTGAAAAGTGGAAGTGTGTGTGTGGGTGAGATGTGATGTGTGTGTGGTGGTGTCGGTGTGGGAGTGGTGGTGATGGTTGTGTAAGAGTGGTTGGTGGGGTGTGTGGTGAGGTGTGTGGTGTGTGGTTGTGGTAAAGAGTGGTGAGGTGTTGTGTGGTGGTGGTGCATGGCGTTGTGGTTGTGTTGGTGTGATGGGTGGTGTGGTGTATGTGTTGGTGTAGTGTGGGTCCCCCCCCCGCGGTGTGATGTGTGTGTGTGGTGTGATTGGTGTGGTGTGGTGTGGTGGTACGGGAAGGTCTGTGGTATTTTTTTCGGTGATGGACTATGTGGTAGTACTGGTGGTGGTGGTTTTTGGGTGGATGGATTGTTCTGTAGGTTTCAATAAAGGGTAATTCATTCACTAACCATGGAACAAAATATGACATGAAGAACATAGTCAGCATAGCAACAACAAGCTAGCAGCTTATATTGTGCTCAAATATAAAATCAACATTCACATGGCGGCTAATGATCCCGATAATAACCAAAAGAAGAAGACTAGGGGAAATGACTGAATAGAATAATAATAGTGTTAACACGTACAGGTAATGAAATAATTGACAGTTTTCCCACAAGATATGTCTAGTGTCAGTATTGAATGAATAAGCAAACGTTTTAAAAATAAAATGCCAGTATCCTTTGATGTTGTACCAAACCAAAAAGCTAAGAAATGAAAAAGCCTGCTTTTTTATGAAGGTGTTTTTTTTGGAGGGGGGTGGGCTGGGAGGGGGTAGGTTGTGGTTTTGTTCTAGTTGAGTTTGCTTGTTTGGTTGGTCTCGTTTTTGTTATTTCGATGGTAATGCATGTGTGTGTGTGTGTGTGTGTGTGTGTGGTGTGTGTGTTGTGTGTGTGTGTGTGTGTGTGTGTGTGTGTGAGTCAGATTTTTTCAGAATCATATTATTTTATTGCCATTTAAAGTCATGTACGACTTAATTGACACAACAAAACAAACTGTTTGTGTGTGTGTGTGTGTGTGTGTGTGTGTGTGTGTGTGTGTGTGTGTGTGTGTGTGTGCGTGTGCGCGCGCGCGCGTGTGTGTGTGCCTAACATAACATTAGAGACAAAGTCTTTTTCTGCCACGAGGGTTCTTTTACACGCGTTGATGCATGATACGCATAGTACCTGATTTATATCGTTTCTTGTGAAGGATTAGCATGCAAGGCACTTTTTGGAAAGTCTGATGACAATTTGTTTTCATTTCTCGGCTGCAGCGCGGAGGTTTACCAATGGTGAGATTTGGCATATGCCACCGTTTGCCCTCTATTAAGGTAGGTACATTCCGTTATCGGGGATGATATCTAAACACGACACTCGTGTGCATGCGGTTTTTTTATTTTTTAACTGTGGTATCCGTTCCTTTTTTTTTTTTTTTTTTTTTTTTTTTTTTTTTTTTTTTTTTTTTTTTTTTTTTTTTTTTTGGTGCGGGGTGAAATTATTATCCACCAACAGGAGATGTAAGTGTGCCTCCTCCCTTCCGCTAGCCTGTGGAGATCCTTGGGCAAGATCGGGTACCACTTAGCCTCCAATCAGGTTACGTTAAAGTCATGGAAGGCAGTGACGGATGATTGTTTAGCAGCCGAATAGTTTTTGGGAACTGGTCAGCACTTTCAATGTGTTAGGCAGAGATACTATATGATTACAATGGCTAAGACAATCCGCTCATTATGAGCACTGCTCCTATAGAAAGTAAATTGCAGCTAACTAAAAGGTATAAACTTCTGCAAAGAATGTCATGTAATAAGAAAGAAACAGAATACAGATAACAGCGTGAAAGGGGCTTCCAGTTTATCTGGAAGTTCCTCGCTCGGTAGATGGATTATGTGCGTACAGGTAACCCTCGATCCGTCAGCCAGCGACTGTCCGCATCAAAAAACCCTCTCAGATGGGTACATGGAACGTACGGACTATGCAACAAAAAGGAACATTGGAAAATCTCAAACAAGAAATGGAAAGAATGAACCTCAATATACAGGACTTCAGAAGTTAGATGGAAAGGAGCAGCTGCATAATCTATCCGATCAACTACAACCAATCATACTCAGGAGAGATCAACACCAAAAGGAGTTGGCCCCCCCAAAATAAAATGGAAATTCCTAGATCAAGAAACCTCAAAGACCAACAAAGTTTTCTGGACTGTAAATGACAGAGTCCTGAATAGTAAAACTAAAGGGCACAAGAACAACCTTTCGACTTTGGAATAGTACAAGTATAATGCAACCAACAGCTGATAAAGATGACGCAGAAATTGAGGAGTTTTAATTAAAATATCGAAAAGGCAATGAAGCAACAGAAGTCTCAAGATATCAGAATAATAATGTGTGACCTTCAATTCTAAGGTGGGAAAAGGGAAAGATAAACCACAAGTTGGCCCATTTGGAATAGAGTGAGAAATGAAAGAGGGGAGCGGCTCACGGGAATGTGCAAAGGAACAAAAGCAGGCTGTATAACACATGGTTTTGATAACCATCCAAGAAGATGCTGGACCTGTAAAAGCCCTGGCGACAGAACCAGAATCAAATAGATTACATCTGATTCAAGAACGCTTCCGTACGCTAAATAACATCTTGTAAGTCCATGCCAGGTGCAGACTGTGAAGTGATCATGAGTCCCAGTTATCGGGATCAATGCGACAAAAATAGAAAAAGATGTTCAAAGCAAAAAGAACACCAAAACTGCATATGAACATGCTACAAACTGACGAAAGAAATTCAAAAAAAATACAAGATCAAAGTTGAACAAATTTCGATGGCCTAGATCAACTCACCACTAACAGAGTGAAAAATGGCAGATGATGAAAGATAGCATCAGCGAGGCAGCAAAAGAATATATACCAGTCATAAATAGAAAGGAACATAAGAAGTGGATGAGCTCCGAGATTTAAAACCTAATGAAAACAGGAGAAAAAGGCAAAAGTAGATAAAATAAGTATAAAGAACACGACAAACTGGTTAAGAAAAAGTGTAAATGAAGCCAAGGAAGAATGGATCAATATGCAGTGCAAGGAAATTGAAAATGAATGCAAATTTTGATGAAAACGTTATCATGAAAAAATAAAAGATGTGACAGGGAAGAATCATATGCAAAAAACAGTGTATAAAGTCGAGAGATGTGAGATATACTCATGGAAAAGAAGATAAATTCTTAACAGGTGACAGAATACATCGAAGAGTTATACCACAACGACATGGTTTCCACCTCCTCATATTAGCAACGTGAAGATGGCCAAATAATCATGGAAGACGAAGTGAGACATGCACTCAGCAAGATAAAATTGGGTAAGGGGCGCCAGGACCTGATTATATCCCATCTGAATTGAGTAACAGCCCTGGATTAAGTGGGAATTAAGCGGTCCACAAAACTACTAAACCAATATATATGACACAGGAAGATTCCGACAGATATGAAAAAGTCCATCTACATTGCGATCCCTAAGAAACAGGGTACAGCTGAATGTGACCAACATCGTACAATCAGCCTGATGTAGTCACCTCACCAAAGTTCTTTTACGCATACTCATAAGAGAAGAGAAATAAAATACTCCCAGAAATATCTGAAAACGCAATTTGATTCATGGCAGACAAAGGCAGACCAGAAATGCAATCTTCGCATGGAAAACTCTCATGAAAGAACCATCGAGTGTCCAGAAAGACCTGTACCTACTGCTTCAATTGACTACTCAAAAGCGTTCGACAAAGTACGGACAAACTCCAACATGTTTGGATAAACTGGCAGGCTATACAATCGACGGGAAAGATCTTCGAGTCATCAAAACATATATAGGTAACAGGAGGCAGCATTAAGTGTCGACAATTAACATCAGTCAATATAGACCAATCTGCAGGGGTGTGAGGCAGGGCCTGCGTTTCCTCATTGCAGGAGATAACCCCCCCCCAGCTACCATCGCACTCACCCGATTATATTAAATGTATATTATGAAAATAATGTCTAACGAAATATTGAGAATCATGAGGGAATTAGTGTCGGATGGCCACAACATCAACAACCTGAGATATGCAGATGAACACAGTCCTTATCGCCGACTCTGAAGAAAAAACTGCAAAAGAATTTAACAACAGTAACATACGAAAGCGAAAAGAAAGGATTACAGCTCAATGCAAAGAAGACAGAATGCATGTGAATCCGATAAAAAGCTGTTAGACCACAATGCAACATAGCCTTAAAGGAGAGAGAATCAGACACTAAGTAAAACACCTTTAAATACCTTGTTGTACTATCACCCCAACTCATTGCGAACAGAAATCAAGAAAGATCGGTCAAGGTCTAAGGCAACTTTTAACAACATGAAATGCATTTTTACCAACAGCAATATAAGCTCAAGATAAAGATCCATGTGTTTGAGAGCCAACGTATGGTCCATTCTCTGTCGGATGTGAAGTGCTGACCCTAGCCAAGACACAGAACAGCGACAAGAAGCATGAAATCGTGTTCGTCCGGAGCATCAATGAAAATATCATGACAAAAAGAAAAACTAATGCAGAGTAATGGAAATGCGGGTACAAAAGATCCTTCTCAACACTCAGAGAAAGACAGCTCAAATTTATCGGCCCATATATTCAGGCAACGGACTAGAGAAACTGTTAATGAGTGGCAAATCTGTGGAAACAAGAGCAGAGGAAGACAACGCACAAAATTCACAGACAGCTTAAACAAATTCGCAACGAATAAAGAGGGCACTAACAATGAGCTCATGAGAGGGACCGAGAACAGGGAAGAATGGAGAGCCATGATCGTCGATGTCTGCAGGACCAGACCGGACACTTGAAGAAGAAATCCGTTCCTACCATCACCGATGACACACACAACGGCCTACTTTTCCGAAAGGCAGAACAGGTTTTTAACGATTGTGCAAGATGTTCTGCATGCGTTCCTTAGTTTATAGTCCCATCTGAAGACCTTTCTGGGTAGTGGAGTCAGTCATGTTAGTAACTCCAGGGGAAAATCCCCTACAGTGGTTATCTTGGCGGTGGCTGGCATCCGGTCTGATGGAAAGACAAACTAAAACATTGATTCTTGAACATATTTGAAGCATTGCCTTGTCGCTTGATAGTTGCAGGCCATATCATAAACTGGATTTTCAATGCATCTCCTGCAATGAAAGGAAAGGTGAAGGCGTTTCCATAACCTGTGCGGTCGTTGGGGAGCGAGGTGCCAGGGACCTCAGCTTCTCCAAGGTCCAGCATATTGAGGGCGGCCCCCATCTCCTCTCCCTCGCTGCTTTACCGTTCCCTGACCCTAAAGAGGGCAGGTACCCATTTTACAGCTGGGTGAACTGGTGCCCGGGGGACTGTGCTGAAGCCAAGGCGCACAAACGGTCACCCATCTACTTAGTATCCACACTCAATGCTGCTTAACCTTAGCTTGGGAAAAGCGAGTGCTCTGACCACTGAGCTATCCCTATCCAGACTGAAACACATGTCTTAAATTGTCATTTTTCTCTCTCCAGGATTAATGACTTTTAGCAGTTTCTGGCTGGTGCAGAGCCTGATGCTGCTAGGCGTCATAAATTCTCACATTGTCTGTCTTTCAGATTCTCCTCGAGTCTTCACGGCACTTCAGACCCGTACGACAACGGAGGGTGAGCCTCCATCAAGAAGGACTTGGTCTGGTGGGGCTGAAGACTGCACGAGAAGAAACATGTATAGAGGCAATACGCTTTTGGACCTGGCCACGAGGAGAGACAGAGCGGACACGGGCATCTCTTTGGCCACGGTCAGTTCTTTGGCCAGCTCTGGCAGCAGACAAGGAAGCCAAGAGCAAGGAAGGGGCAGGCATCAAAGGTGTCGCTCCCACACGGACTTCCCTCACGCCATGTCAGCAGGTGTATCGGATTCTGTGTTCAAAGAAGCGCTCAGAGAGCAGCAGAAGTTTGCACAGACAAGTCCTTGCAACGCTGCTCCAGGGCATTCAGACAGGAGCAGAACACACAGCCACTGTCTGGAGATCCCAGACGGCGGTAAAGCCTTAGTGACCAAGGACCACCAGCATCACTTGCACAGCCTCATCAGAGACCACCACAGCTCGCCTGAGATCGTGTGGGTGACATCCTTGGGAACGCTGGTGGAACATCAAGACGGGTTCTCTTTTGATGA
The DNA here is from genome assembly GCA_028751875.1 of Rapana venosa. Lineage (NCBI taxonomy): Eukaryota > Metazoa > Mollusca > Gastropoda > Neogastropoda > Muricidae > Rapana > Rapana venosa. Next base: position 13,635,878 of record CM054150.1, on the reverse strand, counting down.
CCCCATCCTGGCCTCGCGTCTGGTGCTGGAGTCCTTGACACCGGAAGGACCAGAGTTCCCCCAGAGCTGCTCCTCCCCTACATCCAGACAGAAATACGGCAGCCACCTTGACTCCCATGACAGACATCACCATCGACGAGACAGAAACACACCGATCTCAAAACGACAGCTTCTGTTGGCAGACAGATCAGCCCCGGCCAATCAGAAAAGGCTGTTGCCAGATTCCAGAGCACCTCAAGCATGGGGGAGCAAAGCTGCCCACGACTGTCTCGAGGGTCAGGGAGGCGGAGCCCAATACCGCTACATGACCCGCTGTTCTTGCCGGGGGTCTCCCTCGTCCACGCCTCGTCGGCGACCAGGACATGCGCCGCACACACGGAAGACTCACTCCTATGGTTCTGCTCATCGCTCACACCACCACTTGCACCACAGGAGCAAAGCTGCCGCTCACAGAGCTGCCAGTCTCCGCACTTCAGACTCGAACAGTCTTCAAAGGAGCAGCTCAAAGGAAGCGGATCTTTCCAGAGTTCTCAGAAGTCTTTCTCTGACCAGTCGAGAGGGATCCTTGTGGGCTGATTGGGCCTCTTCCAAAAATCCACCAAGACCACCCCCGCCTTCATCCCACACACGTGTAGACAGCGACAGCTCTCTCAGCAGCAGCAGCAGCAGCAGCAGTAGTGTGCAGAGAGGTCATCGTTCCCAGTGTCATCATCATCATCATCATCATCATCGTCGTCATTGTCACCATGGTAACGACAGCAGTGAACAAGCAGCCACGTGGCCCAGACGAAAGAGAGGAGCTAAAAGGAGGCAGCAGGCGGCAGGCGTGGCGCTGCCTCAGGATGCTGCTGTGTCCACGCAGAAGGTGGTGCAGTGCTGGCTGCAGGGGCTTCACACTCGGGAGCAACGCTCGCAACGCCGCTGCAGCCTCTACAATGACGGCCAAAGCAGGAGACGGCTCTCTGGCAGAGACGACACGCAGCCGCATCGACTAAAACAGCCCAGCAGATTTTCTGACACCCTGGACGATAAGACTAGTGATGACGATGGTGATGACGATGTTGATGATGAGTATGACAACGTCGATACTAACAAGGACAGTACTTTTGTACCCAAAAGAGAAAGAGCCAAAAATGTTCATGGCGCCGCAAATTCGTCAGAGCAAAACACGAAAAGGTTTCAACACACTGAAAGCTCAATTGTAAGCACTTGCTCTTCAGATGAGCAGTCCTCTGTTTGCAGTGGAATAATCCCGACACAAAACATCAGCGATTTCTGGTCCTCTGAAAACCAAGAGGGGCTCCACACATCACCGCCCCCGTTCACTTTGACACGGTCGTCTGCCAAACCTTCAAGCGACTCCAAACCAAACAGCCACCGTGGTCCCGACTTCCACTACCCCTCTCCCCCCCAACCCTTTCCCCCTCACAACAGAAAGGTCACCTGGTTGAATAACCAGGATATGGCAGGGTCAAGGTCAAGGTCAAAAGGTCACCACCAACAGTCCATGTCAAGGTCAAACGCGCCAGGGTACGCTACCGTGCCAGACAGCGGAGTGTCCTTGTCCACAGTGCAGGACAGTGACGGGTCAAGGTCCAATAATACTCAAGGTCATTCAAGGTTGAGCAGTGACCGCTTCGTTTCCTCCCAGGTCTCTAGCTCCTGTCTTAGGACACAGGCAGACTCGGACTTGCTGACAAGAAGTGGACAAAGGAAGATCGTCCTAACAGCTGACGTTCACCCAAACACGGGGCTGAAAGCCACTGCCGAACCAAACACTTCTTTCTTGTCCAGGAAAGAAAATCGTGGACCAATCGGCTTGACACTGGATGTGGACGAATCTCTTGTGTAGGACGACTTATCCTCCCCTGTGGGGATGCCGGGTGCCTGACAGTATAAATAGCATCCCCACCTTCTGGCAAGTCTGTGCTAGGAATTCTCTCTTTTCTACCCCTTTTTTGTTTGTTTCTGTCTTGTTGTTCCTTTTCTTCCTATCACCTCCTTCTGGTCTATTTTATCTGTCCATTTTCCTGTCTCACACCTCCAACCCCCCCCCCCCCCCCCTCCCCCTCAGAAAGACTGAAAAGATGACAGTTTCCTCCCATTCCGAAGTCGGATGCGCTGGGCCTGACTTGTCAGGCGCTTAACGGCAGCGCAACGCATTTTCGCTTATTTGACAAGACAATCATAGTTGCTGTGTGAGCATTGGAAGGAGAAGAATGACGTGTGACTTTCCACTAATCTTTTGTTTCGACTTTCTTCTCAGGAAGGTGTTTTGTTTTTTTCCAGAAGCAAAACTTCCAACACCGAGATGGATTTGGGCGTGTTTGCTGGCTGCTAAACTTGTACTGTTTTGAATGGTCTTGTGTTGGATTGTGTTAATTTATTAATTTTTTTTATTGTGATGTGATCGTATCTTGTATTGCATTGCAGTGTATTGTATTGCATTATATTGTACTGTCTTGCACGGTATTGTGCTATATTATTGTAACAAAGCACATCAGCGCTTAGACATTTTTCTTGAAACGAAAGATTAAAAAAAAAATGAAGTGTTAGGACAGTATGATTATTCTCACTTCATTAAAGAATTATAACTGAAAAAAAAAGCTATAACATAAAGTGTATGGTCAAAGGGAAAGAACTGTCTTAAAAGGGAAAAGATTTAGCTGAGATTGGGTTGTTTCCCTTGTTTTTTTCTAGGCTGTTTGCTTAGAATTTATTAATTCCCTACGGCACACACAAAATTCTGTCGTGCTACTGCCCCACACCCCCTTCCTCCCAAAAGAAAACTACAAACATATTACACTCCACGGGCTTCCAGTTTTACAGAGAAATAAAAACTGTTGTTTTAGAAAGAAAAGAGAGAGAGAGAGAGAGAGAGAGAGAGAGAGAGAGAGAGAGAGAGAGAGAGAGAGAGAGAGAGAGAGATGCTTAATATATTTTGTTTCTCTTCATAGTTTATATTTTCATCTTTCCATGGCAGCTTTGGTAGGCCACAAGAATATAATGATTCAGTTTTGAGAATGTGACAGACACTTCTAAGTTATGTAATGAGTCTCGAGCGCGCGCGCGCGCGCGAGTGTGTTGTGTGTGTGTGTGTGTGTGGTGTGTGTGTTGTGTGTGGGGTGTGTGTGTGTGTGTGCTGCGGTATATCTTCATTGTTATAGAGGGTTGCGTGTAAAAAAAGAAAAGAAAGAAAAGAAGCAATAGTGATGCTTATTCCATTACCTCATGAAAATAAAATGGATGCAATTCAATTAAGATTTTTGCTTTGTCACTCACAATATACACCCTACTACTGGTAAACCTTTACACTGTCAGTCACAGTATACACCCTACAACTGGTAAACCTTTACACTGTCAGTCACAGTATACACCCTACTACTGGTAAACCTTTACACTGTCAGTCACAGTATACACCCTACTACTGGTAAACCTTTACACTGTCAGTCACAAATATACACCCTACAACGGTAAACCTTACACTGTCAGTCACAGTATACACCCTACTACTGGTAAACCTTTACACTGTCAGTCACAGTATACACCCTACTACTGGTAAACCTTTACACTGTCAGTCACAGTATACACCCTACTACTGGTAAACCTTTACACTGTCAGTCACAGTATACACCCTACTACTGGTAAACCTTTACACTGTCAGTCACAGTATACACCCTACTGCTGGTAAACCTTTACACTGTCAGTCACAGTATACACCCTACTGCTGGTAAACCTTTACACTGTCAGTCACAGTATACACCCTACTACTGGTAAACCTTTACACTGTCAGTCACAGTATACACCCTACTGCTGGTAAACGTTTACACTGTCAGTCACAGTATACACCCTACTACTGGTAAACCTTTACACTGTCAGTCACAGTATACACCCTACTACTGGTAAACCTTTACACTGTCAGTCACAGTATACACCCTACTACTGGTAAACCTTTACACTGTCAGTCACAGTATACACCCTACAACTGGTAAACCTTTACACTGTCAGTCACAGTATACACCCTACTACTGGTAAACCTTTACACTGTCAGTCACAGTATACACCCTGCTACTTGTAAACCTTAACACTGTCAGTCACAGTATACACCCTACTACTGGTAAACCTTTACACTGTCAGTCACAGTATACACCCTGCTACTTGTAAACCTTAACACTGTCAGTCACAGTATACACCCTACTACTGGTAAACCTTTACACTGTCAGTCACAGTATACACCCTGCTACTTGTAAACCTTAACACTGTCAGTCACAGTAAAACACCCTACTACTGGTAAACCTTTACACTGTCAGTCACAGTATACACCCTGCTACTTGTAAACCTTAACACTGTCAGTCACAGTATACACCCTACTACTGGTAAACCTTTACACTGTCAGTCACAGTATACACCCTGCTACTGGTAAACCTTTACACTGTCAGTCACAGTATACACCCTACTACTGGTAAACCTTTACACTGTCAGTCACAGTATACACCCTACTACTGGTAAACCTTTACACTGTCAGTCACAGTATACACCCTACTACTGGTAAACCTTTACACTGTCAGTCACAGTATACACCCTACTACTGGTAAACCTTTACACTGTCAGTCACAGTATACACCCTGCTACTGGTAAACCTTTACACTGTCAGTCACAGTATACACCCTACTACTGGTAAACCTTTACACTGTCAGTCACACTATACACCCTACTTCTGGTAAACCTTTACACTGTCAGTCACACTATACACCCTACTGCTGGTAAACCCTTACACTGTCAGTCAAAGTATACACGCCTTTACACTATCAGTCACTGCTACAACTAGTGAATATTTACACTGTTAGTCTTAGTATACAGCCTACTACTGGTACATATGTACTCTATCAGTCACAGTATACAGCCTACTACTGGTACATCTGTACTCTGTCAGTCACAGTATACAGCCTACGACTGGTACATCTGCACTCTATCAGTCACAGTATACAGCCTACGACTGGTACATCTGTACTCTGATCAATCACAGTATATAGCCTACGATTGGTACATCTGTACTCTGTCAGTCACAATATACAGCCTACTACTGGTACATCTGTACTCTGTCAGTCACAGTATACAGCCTACGACTGGTACATCTGTACTCTGGCAGAGTATACACCCTACTACTGGTACACCTGTCACAGTATACACCCTACTACTGGTACATCTGTACTCTATCAGTCACAGTATACAGCCTACGACTGGTACATCTGTACTCTGTCAGTCACAGTATACACCTTACTACTGGTACATCTGTACTCTATCAGTCACAGTATACAGCCTACGACTGGTACATCTGTACTCTATCAGTCACAGTATACAGCCTACGACTGGTACATCTGTACTCTTATCAATCACAGTATACAGCCTACGACTGGTACATTTGTACTCTGTCAGTCAGTATACAGCCTACGACTGGTACATCTGTACTCTTATCAGTCACAGTATACAGCCTACGACTGGTACATCTGCACTCTGTCACAGTATACACCCTACTACTGGTACATCTGTCACAGTATACACCCTACTACTGGTACATCTGTACTCTATCAGTCACAGTATACAGCCTACGACTGGTACATCTGTCCTCTGTCGGTCACAGTATACACCCTACGACTGGTGCATCTGTACTCTATCAGTCACAGTATACAGCCTACTACTGGTACATCTGTACTCAATCAGTCACAGTATACAGCCTACTACTGGTTCATATGTACTCTTATCAGTCACAGTATACAGCCTACTACTGGTACATCTGTACTCTGTAAGTCACAGTATACAGCCTACTACTGGTACATCTGTACTCTTATCAGTCACAGTATACACCCTACTACTGGTTCATATGTACTCTTATCAGTCACAGTATACAGCCTACTACTGGTTCATATGTACTCTTATCAGTCACAGTATACAGCCTACGACTGGTACATCTGTACTCTGTCACAGTATACACCCTACTACCGGTAAACGTTGACTATCAGCCACGGTATACACCTTAATACCGGTACATCTGTACTCTGAGTCATAGTACACAACCTACCAGATACTGATATATATATATATATATATATATATATATATATGATGTTAGTCACAGCATACGCTTCATTAATTACCGGTGCATCTGTACTTTGAGTTAGTCACAGCACATGCTTTATCACCGGTACATCTGTACTCTGAGTCAGATTACAAACCCTACCACCGGTACATCTGTACTCTGTAACAGCATAAAAGTCACACTGGCAGCATAGAAACGGACGACTGTGAGTAACACGGTAACACTAAGATCCCTTCTCACAGTCCCCAGATCGGAAATCTCCGCTGGGACATAAATTCAAACACACACTAGTAACGTGGCATGCTGTACAAAGTAGAGACAGCTCACAGCCCGCAATAAAAGAAAAAAAAAGAAGACATGACAAGAAAGGAGAACATGAACGAGGGGAGAAGGAGAGTAAACGGGAACAAAGACATGACAGACAGAAAGAAAGAATGAATGAAAGTGAGAAGGACACAAAGAAAGGAAGGAAGAACGAAATGGAGAAAGGAACAGTGAGACAGGACGAAAAGAAAAGAAAATTGGAAAGAAAGAAAGACGAAAACAAACAAACAAAGAGAGAAAGAAAGAAAGAAAAAAAAGAAAAAGAGTGTATACTTTTAAGAGAGAGAAAGATAGAAAGAATGCAAGAAAGAAAAAGTGAAAGGAAGAAAGAAGGAACAAAGTATGAAGAGAGAGAGAGAGAGAGAGAGAGAGAGAGAGAGAGAGAGAGAGAGAGAGAGAGAGAGAGAGAGAAGGAACAAAATTATGAAAGAGAGAGAGAGAGAGAGAGAGAGAGAGAGAGAGAGAGAGAGAGAGAGAGAGAGAGAGAGAGAGAGAGAGAGAGCGCTCTATCAGCATTTTTTTTTGCCTCCAGAAGAAAAAGAAAACACGCACGCACGCACACATACACGAGATAGCCTGGTGGTTAGAGCATTGCACCTTGCGTTCGTGATCTACTGACCCGGGTTCGAATCCCGTTCAAGGGGATTTTTCCCCCTGGAGTTAACATCAGTGACCACTCCACTCCCCCTCAAAAGTCCTTCGGATGAAGCTATAAACCGAGGTCCTGTGTGCGAACGCACGTAGAACATCTTGCGCACACGTTAAAGCCTGTTCCGCTTTCCGGAAGAGTTGTCATTGTGTGCCGGAGGGAACGGATGACAAAATTTACAACACTGCATACACACGGCGACTGGATGCAAATAAAAGCACACGAGTGCTTATTCCATTGTCCTCGAAATAAAAGAATATAATAAAGCAACAACAACAACAACAACAACAACAACACCACCACACACACACACACACACACACACACACACACACACACACACACACACGCGCGGCAAGATATATTGTTCATAGGAACTTTTTCTCTTTACAAAATCACTATCAGTATATTTCTGTGTTCCGTTCATAGGAACTTTTTCTTTTTACAAAAACGCTTTTAAGTATAGCTATGTGCTCCATGTTCCACAACGCACGCGCGCGCGCACACACATACACAAACACACGCGCACGCACACAAACATGCACACACACACTTTAAAAAAAACCCAACTACCTCACCTCTCAATATAGAATATACAGTGGCCCTACTGGCCTTCTCTTCCACACTACACCTAACATGTATTTTACATGATGAACTCAGAAATAATTTGTTATTAAAAATCAAAACGAAAGACAAAGAACGCAAAAACTGTGTACATAAATTAAGTGACATAATCACAGTTCATATGTATCAAGCAGATATAATCAGATATGTGTATGAGTGTTTTGAAAAAAGAGAAAAAGAGAAGTAGAATGCAACATGTTTTTAGTGTACATCACTTTTAGCCAAAAATAGATAATAATTATAACTGATGTTTTTGTTGTGTCAAATAAGTCTACATGACTTAAATGGCAATAAAATATTCTGAATCCGAATCTTCCTAAATAGGATGGCAATAAAATATTCTGAATCCGAATCTTCCTAAGAGAGAGAGAGAGAGAGAGAGGAGAAGAGAGAGAGAGAGAGAGAGAGAGAAGAGAGAGAGAGGAAGAGAGAGAGAGAGAGAGAGAGATTAAAATACATACATACATACATATATATGTATAAATAAAATTTTAACAGGTATGTACACACAATTCGCTCGTGAGGTGAGAAGAAAATAATGTCCCCTCATTTCATTTCAGTTTGGTCCCCGAAGTCGAATCGCTGCTACCTTACATGGTGTGGTGGTGGTGGCGGTGGGCAAACAGCGGCCGGCATACCCAACATGTCACCATCGGTGATCCTCAGAGCTGTAGCCCAGGAAGGAAAAGAAAACGAAAACGAAACAAAGAAAACGAAACAAAGAAAACGAAACCAAGAAAACGAAAAGCCACTGTCATTTCCTTCCATTTCAGGTCACACCACAAGGGCTGTTACCATGTTCACTTCCAGTAAAGCCACGTTAACATTCGCGTACAGTTTCATTTATTTATTTATTTATTCTTTTATATCGAGGATAATGGAATAAGCACTCATGTGCTCTTTTTTTTACATCCAGTCCCCGTGTGTATGCGGTTTTGTCAATTTTGTCATCTGTTTCCACCGGCACACAATGGCCTACTCTTCCGAAAAGCGGAACAGGATTTAACGTGTGCGCAAGATGTTCTGCATGCGTTCGAACACGGGGCCTCGGTCTATAGTCTCATCCGAATGACTTCATGAAGAGAAATGCTTCCCGGGGAGGGGGTCAGCACAGCCTAGTGGTTAGAGCGTTGCGTTTGCGATCTGGATGGCCCGGGTTCGAACCACCACCGAGGCGCCCGTTCCAGGGGATCCCCCCCCCTCCCCCCCCCCCCCCCCCCCCCCGCGCTACTGAAGTTAACATCAGTACTGACTCCACTCCCGCGAAAGTCCTTCAGATGAGACTGTTTACCAAGGTTCCGCAGTGCAGCAACGCACGCAGAAGAGCTTGCCTATTATCAGATCAAACCCGTTCCGCGTTTCACAAGAGTAGGCCATTGTGTGCCGGTGGGAATGGATGACAGAACTTCCAAAAACCTTATACGCACTGGGGTCGCGTTTGACATAACCACCCAGGCAGTCAAAAATGCGACTATGTTGAGGGTGGGTCAAAACGGTCGCATAGGCAGCAATCTCCTCACTGAGGGACGGACCTCAGAGCTCTAGCCAAGGACTGAGAACAACACGAAAGAAAACCCCACACCACAAAAAAACCCAAACAACCCCACCTGCGAATCCCTTCATGTATCCAACACCATCAACCTGAAAACAAACAAAACAAAACAAAAAAAAACCCACCCCACAAAATCCTCGCCCACAATGGAATGAATATCAAAGTCTCGTATCTACTCCGCTTGTAAAGCTGAAGAAGAAAAGCAAAGCTGTGCTGAGGACGCCAGCCATTCTGCTTAACTGAAGGGGTCAGTATCACCTAGCGAGGGGGTGGGGGTGGGGGTGGGGGGTTCAGTCTTAGATGTTTTTGTTGTTGTTTCTCAGCATTGAGACATCTGGCTGTGTTGACTGACATTTTGTCAAAGTGTGCAGAAATGAAGAGGCATCCAGGAGACAAAAGTACTATTTTGAACACGTATAATTATTTTCTACTGCCATGTCTCAGGATGAAAAGTTAAAATCTGCACCCCCCACCCCCCGAAACTCCCTATGTTTATGTCACTCCCTCCCCCCCCTCTCTCTCTCCTCTCTCTCTCTCTCTCTCTCACTAATTAAATGACATAGAATTATGGGAATTTCAGGACTGTTTGTGTGTGAAGTGGTTGAACTGGATCCTGTTCTAGCCTGTAAGTGTGTTGAAGAAAATCGTCTTTTAGTATCCGGCCTCTAAAAGCAGTTGAACTTTTTAAAAAAAAGATAACTTTTTAAAATTAAAAAAAAATCATAACCTGTCTACTATAGCAGCAACATTACAGAATATGTTCCAGCATTGGTAAGAAAGAATATCAATGCCAAGTTGCATAGGTCTATCATAAAAGAAAACAACCCCAAAAGATAATTACAGTTTCTGCTCCCATCGAGTGGGCGTGGCAGTAGCACGAACTTTAAGTTTAGATTCATCTGATTCTTCGTCACCTCTACTTTCGTTTTTGAGCTCTGCCACATTCTCCAAACAATCATTAGTTCTCTGTCGCTGTGTGAATCTGTTTCCATGAAACATACGTTTACTGCAACGTTTCCCTCGTATGCTCTTGTCTGTCGGCATGGCTGAGTCAGAAACAGCCACTAACACCCTAAACTGTAGCAAACAACGCTCAACATACTCACTTTCCAGCAAAAGATACAGGGGACGTCATTTGCACAAGGGAAATAACTCCTCTAA
>CM054150.1:13620471-13622971 GCA_028751875.1 Rapana venosa | reverse complement strand
CCCTTCGTGTGTGTATATAGTAATTATGCACACATGCAGAAGAAGATCAAACGTGCACGTTAAAGATCCTCGTCATTCATGTCAGCGTTCAGTGGGTTACGGACCCACACCCAGCAGCACACACATCCCCGCAGTTGGAATGCGGCTACCTTTACGGTGAGCAAAAACCAGTCGCACAAGCAACATCTCACCATTGCTGGACCTCGGAGCTCTAACCGAGGAACGACCAAAAAAACAAACCCCAAACAAACAAAAAACCCACCTCAAAAAGCAAACCCGCCCCCCAAAAAAACCAAGCTCTCCAAACACCTCTTCTGTACCGGGCCAGAGCCTTCAGTGAGGGTCCTCTCCCTCTTATCTTCTAAACGCGAGGCCTGGTCTCTGAAAGTCTAAGGCCGGCTGCGGACTGTCGTGAGCGGCGGCGGCGGCGGCGGGGCCAGACTGACTCGGGGACGCTCTGCCGGTGTCAGAGCCCTCCACATTCCCGTTGGAGTCCAGCACAATGCGCGGTATGGGGTCTGCATGAGACCCGCCCTGGAGCTCGCCCCACCGGCTTTTGCCCTGAGACAAGTCCGGGGACTTGCTGTCCTCCCCGCTGCTGAGCTCCCCGAAGGCCTCGCTGTCCGACACGTCCGTCTCCCTTCCCGACTCCCCCAGGCTGTCGTTCCCTTGGTAAGAGCCCTCGCTGAGGCTGAACTCCACCGTGCTGCGGGTGGACTGCTCGGGGTGGCTGCTGCCGGACGCCGTCATCCTGTAGTCCAGGGGCGTCTGGCCCGACACGTCCACCACGTCCAGGAAGGCCCCGGCCGAGGTGAGGATCTCGATGACCCCGGCGTGGTTGTTGGCGTAGGCGTGGTGGATGGGCGTCATCTGCTTGAAGTCAGCGAGGTTGATGTCGGCCTTGCCCTTCACCAGCGAGCGGGTGATGTCGGCGAAGCCGTTGCGGGCGGCTATGTGCAGGGCGGTCATCCCGGAGACGTCGCGCAGCTTGAGGTTGGCCCCCGCGGCGATGAGCTGGGCCACGATGCCCTTGTGGTTCTTCTCCACCGCCAGATGCAAGGCCGTCTTGTTGGAGGCCGACATCACGTTGACGTTGTTCACCTTGGGCAGCAGCAGCGCCACCACGTCCGCGGCCCCCAGAATGCAGGCGATGTGCAAGGGCGACTTCCGGAATGACGTCATGAGGTTGACGTCGGCGCCGAAGTCCAGCAGCAGCGCCACCATGCGGCAGCGCACCAGGCTGACGTTGAACTGCGTGATGGTGGAGGGGGAGATGGAAGGGCTGGGGGCCCGCCTGGGCATCCTCAGGCTCTCGTCCGGCTCCAGGTTGAAGGACACGCTGGCAGTGGACTGGTCCTGGGTGTTGGTGGAGGCAGGGGCCGTGGCAGGCCTCCTAAAGCTGCTCTTCTTCAGCGCCGGCACTGTCTTGGGAGGGCCGCGGGCGGTGGTGCTGAGCTTGCAGCCCTGGATTCCCGAAGGGTGCGGCGTGAGGTCCTGTGCCCCCGGGCCGTGTTTCAGAATGCCCTCAGAAATGCTGTGCCTCGACGCCACGGAAGGGCCGCCTCTCTTGCCGAGCGCGCTCTCCTCGCCCCTGGCTCTTAGCTGGGAAGGCGACTTCAGCACACGCTGTTTGAAGGCGCTGTATACTGTCGATTTTCTTTTGGAGAAGGCTCTGGACGGTTTGTCCTGGGCCTGACACTTGAAGCCTTGCTCCTCCCAAACGCCCTGCATCAGATGGGCGATCTCGGGCAGCGCTACCCGCAGGGTGCGGAGCAGGCTGGAGCGGTCCTGCGGGAGGTCCAGGACGATGTTGGCGATGTTCTCGGCGTGCAGGCCCCGCTTCCACAGCAGGGAGGGCAGGATCTCCCGCAGCATGCCCACGCCCTCCTGGCTGCTGGGCACCATGTCCACATCGAAGGCCTCCAGCTGCAGCAGCCAGTTGACGAAGCGGTCCACGTTCTTCTCCTTCTGAACCACGTTGATGGCGTTGTCGTTGTGCTCGGTGGCGGCGGCGTGGTCCTCGTCCCGGGCGTCCTCGTCGAAGACGCAGTTGGAGGTGACCACCCCGGCGCGGCTGCAGACCAGGGCGCAGGCCAGGTGGATGGGCGCGCGGCCCATGGCGCCTTCCTTGCAGTGCAGGTTGCCCGAGTTGCGGCTGAGCAGGGCGCGCACCACGGCCAGCTGCCCGGCCATGATGGCCATGTGCAGGGCCGAGCGGTCCTTGGGGTCCTTCAGCACCACGTCCACCCTGGAGGAGTCCACCAGCTGGCGGGCAAGGTCCCGGTTGCTGTTGAGGATGGCCAGCATCAGGGCGGTGTGACCTGCACACAGGCAGCCAGCCAGTCCACACCTTCAAAGGGGAGAATGAGGGTGGAGGTGAGGATGGTGGAGAGGGGTGGGGTGGGTGGGTAGGTGGGTGGGGGTGGGGGTGGGGGTGGGGGGTGGTGGTGAAGATGATGGGGGGTGGAGGAGGATGGTAGTGGGTGATGACGATGGTAGG
>CM054150.1:13590471-13612971 GCA_028751875.1 Rapana venosa | reverse complement strand
TTATATACTAAATTCAGTCACGGCAGATTTTTCGGTATGAAATTCGGAGCTATTCACCCTAGGAAGAGTGCGTAGCCACAAGACGAGCGCCACCCATTATTTTTTTTCCCTGCCTGCATGTGCATTTGTCTCCATATCAGTATGACTATTTTTTCTGTAGATGTTTACCCGAAAGCACGTCGCACACGGCACCTCAGTTCGACGTCTCATCCGAAAGACTAGTACCCAGACCATCATTTAAGGTCTAGGGGATGAAGAAGTAAAAGTTCGGGCTCAAACGGGGAATCGAACCCACACTTCTCGCTTTCTAGGCAACGGCCTTACCTCTACCACCCATCCACCAATTTGTTAACGCTTTGAAAATATTTGCTTTGAGACTGTCTTCATCCATGACAAACTATTAGCTAACAACCTGTCACCCCATCCCCGCCCCCCCCCCCCCCCCCACCTCTCAAAGATAACAAGATCATCTGAAGTCAGAGTATGGTTTATGGCTGCCTTGATAGTGAGGTATGTTCGTCCGTCGTGTCCGACGATGACCTCCAAAACAGCAGAGGAGGCAGCTGCTGTTTTGGAAACTGGGCAGAAATTCGATTATAGTGGAGATGCTTTGCCCACAGTACATCCCCACTCTCTCGGCCAAGTGGGCATAAGGACAGTCAGCGTTGGAGATGTTCTCCAAAGGCCAACCAGCCCCCAGGGCTGCAGCATATAAGGACTGTGCGAGTCAAGCCTCTTAGTCAGAGAGTCATAGTCGATCACTAAAGACTAAGCTGTAAAGTGGAATTCCATGAGTGGGAAAGCCACTGGTCATGCAGCCTCTCACTTTGCTGTTGCCCCCAGCGTCAAGAACTGTGATAAAGCCCAGGCGCTGACGGTGAGGTACTCTGAAAACAGCCATACACGTAAACTTCTCATCCAGTGTGCGCTTACAGCCTCACGTCGATTCGCAAGTGGGATGAGGGAGACAGAGTGCATATTCTGGGAGTCCTCCCAGGGTACTTTAAAAAAAAATTTATTTATTTATTCTTTTATATCGAGGATAATGGAATAAGCACTCATGTGCTTTTTTTAATATTTTAAATCCAGTCCCCGTGTGTAAGCGGTTTTGTAAATTTTGTCATCTATTTCCACCGGCACACAATGGCCTACTCTTTCGAAAAGCGGAACAGGATTTAACGTGTGCGCAGGATGTTCTGCATGCATTCGAACACGGGGCCTCGGTTTATAGTCTCATCCGAACGTGCAAGAAGAAGAAGAAGAAGAAGAAGAAGAAGACCATCGCCACCACCACCACCACCACCAACAACAACAACAACAACAGCAGCAACAGCAGCAACAGCAACACCACCAGCAGCAGCATCTCACCTCCGAAGGGTTGGCGCCGCCGACTCCGATAAGAACTTGGGCGGACAGCAGCCTGTTTTGCTGCAGAGCCGTATGCAGCGGGGTCGCCCCGCGCGCGTCTCGCGCCTGCACGCAGACCCCTCGCTGCAGCAGGACCCGCAAAGCCAGCAACTTGTCTCGCTGCGCCAGCAAGTGAGTCAGCGTGTGACCGTTGTGAAGGTGGGCGGAGGCGATGTCGCGGATCTCGTCTGTGGTAAAGCTGCCCAGCGCTTCAGACACCTGCACGCGTCAACAGTAAGTATGACCTACAACAACAACCGTTGGATCCCACAGCCGCGCGTAAAAGAACCCACAACGCAACACTGATGTTGCGGAGGTTGGGGGGTAGGGGTGGGGGTGGGGGAGGTGGGGGAGGTGGGGGGGGGGGGAGGATGAGCAAGTTCATGTACCTTATCTGCAGTAATTTGGGTTGAGTGCTGACGAAAACCTGGACACATACAGCAAGAAAGTTGGTGCAATTGCTGCAATTGCTGAACAGCGCGCGCGTCAAAGAACCCATGGCGAGACGATAGCTGTTGTGGAAATAGGCGATAGCGAGGTCTTCTGGTTCATTGTGGGGTCGAGAGCTGAACCCTGCAAACCTGCACATAATTATATTATACTAGTGCAAAGTTTAGGGGGACGGGATAGCTCAGTGGTCGGAGCACTCGCTTTCCCCGAGCCAAGTTAAGCAGCGTCGAGCGTGGTTACCAGTTGGATGGGTGACCGTTTGCGCGCCTTGGCTTCAGTACAGTTCCCCCAGCTGTAAATGGGTACCTGCCCTCTTTAGGGTCAGGGAAGGTAAAGCAGCGAGGGAGAGGAGATGGGCGCCGCCCTCAATATGCTGGCCCTAGAGAAGAGGTCTCTGACGCCTCGCTCCCCTACGACCTTATAGGTTATGGGACTCCTTTACCTCCTTTACCTTTTTAGTGCAAAGTTTAATCCCACCAAGTGCAGCATACATTCAGCGCACGTAAAAGAACTCCTGGCAACAAAGGAGCGGTGGAGATGGAAGTTAGCAAAGGTCTTGTGCTTCTCCTGTGATAAGATCGTTGAGAACTGAAGAAACTTGCCCAAATATACATTATCGAAAGTTGCTGCAAGCGTTAATCCCCATGGTGTGTAGCACGTAAAGGAACCCACGCCAACGACAGAATTGTGGAGAGATAGGGTAGGCAGCAGAGCTTTATACCTCAAGAAACTTGCCCAAATATATATTATCGAAAGTTGCTGCAAGCGTTAATCCCATGGTGTGTATGTAGCACGTGAAGGAACCCACGCCAACGACAAGAGGTGTGGAGAGACAGGGTAGGCAGTAGAGCTTTACACCTCATCTGTAGTACATTGGTGGAGAATGGAAGAAACATGAGCACACATATTAATATTTCGGTACACCCCAAAGTCAGAATGCGGCTACCTGCATGATGGGTTAAAAAACGGTCACACTCGCAAATTAACCCCACTGGCGAACCGCGGAGCTCTCTCTCTAGCCGAAGAACAAGACAAAAAAAACAACACGTCGGAGCAAGATCAGCCCTGCAATGCGCAACCTACACCTCCTAGTACACGTAAAATTAATTAACCGTCATCAGATCAACCATCACTTTTATGCAGATGACTCTCAGATTCTAAGCAGTGACACTCCTGAAAATCTGCCTTCCCTCTTGATGAACATGGCCTACTGCTTTCAAGATATCCAAAACTGGATGATAGAGAACAAGCTACAACTAAACGCTGATAAAACTGAAGCCATGTTTGTAGGGACCAAAACAAACTATCTTCCATTACAACAGCTTCAATAGAATTCGGCAATGCATCAGTCCCTCTATCCACTGCTGTAAAGTATCTAGGGGTCATTATTGACAACACACTCTCTATGCAAAAATTCGTCACCCATACCTGCCAGTCCTGCTTCTATCAATTACGGCGTATAAGTGCCATTTGAAAGTACCTGTCCACAGACGCAACATCAAAACTCGTGGCATCTCTCATTCTTTCACGTCTGGACTATTGCAATTCTCTTTTGGCTGGTCTGCCAGCATCATCTATCCACTCCCTTCAACGTATTCAAAACTCTGCAGCTCGACTAGTCCTCAAAAGAAAAAAATCTGAGCACATAACCCCTCTCTTGCGATCTCTCCACTGGCTGCCTGTGCCACAAAGAATAAACTATAAGATCAGTACTCTCTGTTACAAATGTCTCCACAAAACAGCACCCTCCTACTTCTGTGAATGTCTCCACCTGTACACCCCTTCTCGTTCACTTCGCTCTGCTGCAGATTCCTTGTGCTTACAAACACCTAGATTCAACCAGTCCACTGTTGGCCGTCGCTCTTTCTCTGTTTCTGGTCCATCGATCTGGAATGGCCTCTCTATCTCTCTTCGCCAAAGGCCTTCTTGTGACTCTTTTAAATCTGGCCTCAAGACATATTTGTTTCAAACCTAAGAATTTCCTCTCCTGTTTCATTTCATAGCTATCCCTGCTTTCAACAGCGAAAAATTCCATCACCCTGCCAAAGTGTATAGCGTGTGTGTGTGTGTGTGTGTGTGTGTGTGTGTGTGTGTGTGTGTGTGTGTGTGTGTGTTTGGACTTGTTAGAACTATTACTTGCCATTGGTTGCATGACTGTGTAAGAATGAGTTGAGTGCACGCGCTTTGATTTGTCTGTGCAAGATACAGCGCTATATAAATTCATTTATTATTATGAAAAGAACCCTCTTGAAGCCTTCATTCTTCTTTGCGTTGCCTGGGTTATGTGGTGAGACCAGATCTTCTGAGGAATTCAGCAGTTGCCTGCAGGTCATCCACCGTGCCGTACAGTTTCTGCTTGAAGCCTTCATGACATATGCATACCCGCAGTGGAAGTGCGGCTGCCTCGATGGCGGGTTAGAATCCAGGGTACCCAAGGTAAAACTTGTGTCGGTCTGTAGGCAGAAACAAGCCACAGTGGAAAGGGATGGATCGGTGGTCAAGAAGTAACGCACCTGCCTGGATCTAGAGAGCAACAAGTTCGGGTTCGAATCCTTGTTTGTACCCGAAACTTCCCTCCATTCTCTAGTGATGGTCTGGGTGCTAGTCTTTTGGATGAGACGGTAAACTGAGGTCCCGTATGCACATGCATATAGTGTACGTAAAAGAGCCCCCCCCCCCCCCCACCCCCCACCCCGGCAACAAAATAGCTGCCTGTGGCAAAAATCTGTAAGGAAAAAAAGGTCACTCTGATATGGAAACAAATACAGATGCAGACAGGAAAAGAGGGAAAAACACCCTACCAATGAGTGGCGTTGCTCTTGTGGCGACGCGCTCTCCTTGGGGAGAGCAAGCAGAATTTCACGCAGAGAAATCTGCCGTGATTCAAAGTAGCAGGTATAACAACTAGAACACAAAAAGAAGAAATTATGTGCACAAATTTAAGCTTTGTGTTCAAAACTGGCACTCGCTTGATCTGGAATATGGGGACAGGATAGGTCATTGGTCAGAGCACTCGCTTTCCCCAAGCCAAGGTTAAGCAGCGTTGAGCGTGGTTACCAAGTGCATGGGTGACCGTTTGCGCGACTTGGCTTCAGTACAGTCCCCCAGTTCACCCATCTGTAAATGGGTACCTGCCCTCTTTAGGGTCAGGGAAGGTAAAGCACCGAGGGAGAGGGGATGGGCGCCGCCCTCAAAATGCAGGCCCCTGGAGAAGCCGAGGTCTCCGACATCTCGCTCCCCAGCAACCGTAAAGGTTATGGCACAACCCTTTTCCTTGAGATCTATGTTCTTTATCTTATCATCATTCTAATACCATTAAACTAACCAAGAAAGACAACAAAAATAACCTGTGCGACATTCGTAGCGGAGAGAAGAACATCCACCAAGCGTTCGCTTCCATCGTTTTCGAATCATGCCTCTTCATTTTCGTTTTGTTTTGGAGTCCCGAAGGCACTTGAGAGGGTGTTTTTTTTTCTTCTTCTTCCTGTTTTTGCGATCCTCGGAGAAACTTCTTTGAAAATCAACCGATTCCACAGTTTTAACCACAGTGAACCCAGCACGGCAACCAGTCAGAACTTGTTCAAGAAATTTCAAGAAATGTAAAAAAACTGGTTCTTGACGTCATCCAAACCTGACGCCATCAACAGAGAGCGTCACTCAGTCTTCGTGAGACTACCTCCATGTCTAGACATTTTAAAAAAAAATCATAGTAATACTCAGTTTTGTCAGAACGTGGGTAAGCTTTAACAGCTCAAAACGAAGACTTAGGTCAGAAAACAATCAAACATAGCATAGCTATGCAAAACTGACTGTGAGGATTTGCGAAACATTTTCACAACTACACACACACGTCATTGGGTATAGAGTATAGGCTTCACAATAATTTGCCAGTTGCTTCAAAAAGTGACGTCATTGGGTGTAGAGTATAGGTAGGCTTCACAATAATTTGCCTGATGCTTCAAAAAGTCTTTCTCTTGTTATTTCTTGTCGCGTGCAGCAATGGTGACTGCACGTGCTCTAGCTTGTCACCGATAACCAACTTGATTTTTAAAAAAAATATGGAGAATGAAGTCTTCTGTCAATTTTGTGTTATTTTCAAGATGTGTTCTTAGTCGGTGGAAGGTCGCGGAACTGCTTCTTCAGAGTCGAAGAGATATGCTGAAGAAAAGACAGGTGGACCATTGATATGGATGTTGTTGTTGTTGCTGCTGCCTTTGCCGCTGTTGCTGTTGTTGCTGCTGCTATTGCTGTTGCTGCTACATGCTCAGTTCTGTTGAGACAACCAGAAGAAAAATTTAGTGTGGACGAGTTGGGCTTTTGTCTGTCATTGTTTGTCTGTCTGTCTTCTGTCTTTGTCTCGATTTAATGCCGATTAAATCTCTCTCTCTCTCTCTCTCTCTCTCTCTCTCTCTCTCTCTCTCTCTCTCTCTCTCTCTCTCTCTCTCTCTCTATTGTTGTGTTGTGTTGTGTGTGTGTGTGTGTGTGCGTGTGTGTTGTGTGTGCGCGCGCGCGCGTGTGTGTATGCGAGTGCGCGCGTGCGTGTGTGTGTGTTCCTCACAAATCTGTGTCAGGAAAAATCCACTCACAAAATTATGGTAATCCAAAAATAACAGCTGGCAAATTATTCAGTAAACCGCTGTTAATCCTTCAATTTCCTCTTTCCCCGGGGACAAGACTCAACAATTACCCCCCACCCCCCCTCCTCCGCAACAACCCATCCCTCCCCCCAAAAAATAGCCAAAAAAGAAAAAACCCACAAACAACCGCCACCATCACAATCGCACCAAAGCGCGCGCACACACACACACGTCATCATTATCATTCTCACCATCATCACCTTCATCACCACCACCACCACCACCACCTTCGTCGTTGTCGTAGTCATCATCATCACCATCATTATCATCGTTTATAACTGGAATTTTAGGTCCTCTCAGACCTGTCAACTGCAGTGCAGCCCTGCCATTACCGTATTGGCTTTTCTGTATCCACGCATACAGAAGATCAGTATCTCCAAAAACTCACGTTAACTTTCCACAGGACAACCAGAACGCCAAACTGTCTAGCATGCACCCGAAGGTTTTCCACTCCACCACTGTTGACTCTTTACGCCATTGAAATGTCATCGCAGCGGCTTTGGGTCAGATGTGGAGATGCAGTATATACAAAATTCTCTGCACCATGTGGCATCTGCTTACAAATACCAAGGACTTCAACCAAATTAATGAAAAAACGAAAACAACCAACCGACCAAACAACCGACCAAGCAGCCAACGAACCAACCAAACCAAACCAAGCAGCCAACCAACCAACCAACAGCAACAACAACCAACCAAACAACCAAACAACCAAACCGATTATGTGAGTAAAATCTTCTTCATCACGTAACACTCGCCAGAAAAATAACTATAGGAACTGAAACATAACTGATGAAAAAAAAGAGAAAAAGAGAGGAAGACAACCACCCCCCCCCCACCCCCCCCCCCAAAAAAAAAAAAAGAAAAAAAAAAAAACCCCCCCCCAAAACAAACAAAAAACAACCCAACAAACAAGCCCCCCCCACAAAAAACAACAACAACACAACAAAAACAAAACAACCCCCCACCCCCCACACAACACACACCCAAACTCATATACATCGCATTGAACGTTCCACTACACCTTCCCAACTCAAGTAAGCTATCTTTGATAGTTTAACTCAAAAGCAACGAAACCAACCAACCAACCAAAACCACACACACACACAACCACACACACACCACACACACACACACACACACACACCCACACACACACAACCCCTTACCACAACACGAAACGACATCCTTCGCCGCGCAGACAGATCAACAACCATAACACCGACTTGAACCACTTACTCCAAAAGGCACCGATTTGCAAAATTGATAGCAAGAATTCGATTTTCTCTCTCTCTCTCTCTCTCTCTCTCTCTCTCTCTCTCTCTCTCTCTCTCTCTCTCTCTCTCTCTCTCTCTCGGCTGTTAAAGGATTATTACAGCCATAGCAAGCCCACGGACAGCCAACACCGAAACAGCCGGCGCGGAAAAGTCACTACCGAAGTCTGCCGTGACTTGCTGCCGGTCTGTGCCCAGCGGAACAAATCGCCGCAACGTCGACAGCTCATTTGGCGCCGCCCCAAACACGTTAACTCTCGTGCAATGACTAAACTGACTTAAACTACACTGTCGCCCGAAAGAAACGCAACACTGTCTGAGCCGTTACTGAAATGAATAGTATATAGATAGATAGATCCACGTTTTCCCCGTCCCGGGGGGGGGGGGGGGGGGGGGGGGGGGGGGGGGGGGAGAGGGAGGTTGGGTGGGGTGGGGGGGGGGGGCTGTCTGTGTAACTAGCATCTCCACTTGTTAATTCTGAGCTAGGAATTCCCTCTTTTCTACCCCTCTCTTTCTCTGCCTTGTTGCTTCTGTTCTTGTCACTTCCGTCTTGTCTATTTTCTGCACACTAACACTTACCACACCAACACAACACACACACCAACCACACACATCAACACACACAACAACATACACACACACACACTTACACACACACACACTCACTACCACCACACAACACACACAACACACACACACACACACACACACACACAACACACACCACAACAACAACACAATTCTACACACACGAAACACACACCAGTCCTAATCCGCAGCACTTACACACAACACAATGCATCACGATCACATCACAACAACAATACTCTGACACAGCCAACAAGACGCATAAAGAATCCCTAAATCCGTGTGGTTGATTGTTTGTATGGTTGGTTAGTAACATACATAGTCTAATTATTGTTGTTGCTGTCCTTTACTTCGTTGTGGGCGTGTTACTTTTTGTGGATAAAAAAACAACCCAACTTAGATTAAGGAATCATAAATGGAGTTCTACAATTGGTTAAAATTAAAAAAAAAAGGTGCACTGGTGTTAAACATGTGATTAGATATAGTTACTGCGTACACGATTAATAGGTCCAGTTACTTGAACTGGACTGACCTATTCCACCCAGTTAACTGGTCGTTTTCTTTCAATCATGTCGTGATGTTCGTGTTCAAGCTAATATACTGCTGGATTTTGTTTGAAATGTTTTGTGACACGTTAGAGCATTTTTTGGTTATCATAACTATGTACAGATTCCTAGTTGTTGTAGTGCACAAACACACACACAATATATATATATATATATATATATTAATATTATAATTAATATAATATATATATATATATAAATATTATATAATATATATATATTAATATTATATATAGAGAGAGAGAGAGAGAAGAGAAGAGAGAGGAGAGTATCTGCATGATTTTTTGTTTCAGAAGAACACACACACACACACACACACATCGACACCACGCGTGTGCGGTGGGAACAGATGACAGAATTTACAAAACCGCATACACACGGGCTGGACGTAAAAAAAAAAAAGCACATAGTGCTTATTCCATTATCCTCGATATAAAAGAATAAAATAAAATTTAAAAATAAAGAAACGCACGCACGCGCGCGCACACACAACCCAACACAACACCAATCACCCCCCCAACACCCCCCACACAACACACACACACACACTAAGCCAGCGTAACTAACGTTACAACCCATTTCTTCTACCCAAATACTACTAGCTAGCCAAAGCAACTTTCTCTAACCCAAATACTACTAGCTAGCAAAGCAACTTTCTCTACCCAAAAACTAATACTAGCCAAAGCAACTTTCTCTACCCAAATACTACTAGCTAGCCAAAGCAACTTTCTCTACCCAAATACTACTAGCTAGCCAAAGCAACTTTCTCTACCCAAATACTACTAGCTAGCCAAAGCAACTTTCTCTACCCAAATACTACTAGCTAGCCAAAGCAACTTTCTCTACCCAAATACTACTAGCTAGCCAAAGCAAGGAGACAGCGTTTTCTCCGTATCGTCGCTCTGAAGTATACCACTAGGTCACGGGTACCGCGCCGCTAGCAGATTGCAACCTGTCAACCTGTATAGGCTGGCAGATTGGATAGGTCAGGTAACAAACCGGCAGATCGAACACGTCGAGCTTGTACCAACTGGCAGATTAGACACGCCAGGTACGAGCTGAATGAACATAATCTGGATGTGTCGGTCGGTTCGATTAGCATTCTTCATCGGCAACGACCTTCCAAAAGCGTATTCCGCAAGGGTGGGGGAAAATATGATGACTGCTTTGTGACAAAGATCACTGACTTCGAAACAACCCCCCACCCCCACACCCCACCTCCTGTGGGTAGGTAGGCCCTGTCAGTATGGAAATTCCCTCTTTTCTATCCTTCTCTTTGTTTCTGCCTTGTTCCCTTTCTTCTTGTTTCCCTCCTTCTTGTCTTCTTTTTGTTGGTGGGGTTTTTTGCCTTCTTCATCCATCCTCCTGCCTACACTCCCCCCCCCCCCCCCCCCACCCTTATATATTATTATAGGCATTATTCAGTCTCAGAAGACTATGGAGTTGCGCTCTAAGTGTTTATTCTGGTACAGCGTCGGGTGTGGCTGGCCAGTCCGTAAAAATCTATCTATCTATCTCTATCTCTATCTCTCTCTCTCTCTCTCTCTCTATATATATATATATATGAGAGAGCACATGCGCTCGCGCGCGTGGATGTTCGTATACCTTTACCAGCGCGTGCATACCTGTGGCTCAGCGTAGGCGTGTTAATGTTAGGACTAGGGTACCGGCGAGTTGACTGCTTCAAGCTTTTGGATAGAGCCATGAACTAGACCTGTAAGTGCCACTAAGAACAACCAGGCCACCTACCTCATCAGTCCATCTCCTCTCCTCTCTCTCTCTCTCTCTCTCTCTCTCTCTCTCTCTCTCTTTCTCTCTCCCTCCCCTCCTCTCCCCCTCCCCTCCCCCTCCCCTCTCTCTCTCTGCCTGTTAGGTAGTTAAGTCTTCAATTTTAACTCTTTCCACTTTAAGTCATAGCAGCCTCTAGATAGTAAACTGGAGAGAGAGAGAGAGGAGAGAGAGAGAGAGAGAGAGAGAGAGAGAGAGAGAGAGAGAGAGAGAGAGAGAGAGAGAGAGAGAGAGGAGGGATTTATTAAAGCCCCCACGCGCGCGTGTGCGTGCGGGCGCGCGTGAGTGTGTGTGTGTGTGTGTATGTGTATGTTTGTGTGTGTATGTGTGTGTGTGTGTGTGTGCGCGCGCGTGCGAGTGTGTATATGTATGCAATACATAGTAAAAACAAATGAAAAAGTATGCTTAACATTAAAAGATCAAGACAAAATTTAAAGAGCTTAAAAAGTCTAAAAAAACAAATACAAGAACTACAATAAAATGCCCTAGATAGGACTTAACAATAAACCTTTAGCAATTTCAAACGTTAACATTTACAGTGTTCAAAACTTCGTCAATGGAATCTCAGAAAAGGCAGGGAGATGAGGTTTTAACTTCTCACATTCAAGTACGATACGGGTATTTGACATAATATATTCACCACACAAGCATTTCACATCCTTGCTGAATTTGGTCATGAATGCATACAATCTTATCCTTAAAAAAAAAAAATGCTTTAAGTTGTCTTTGTTTGACAGCATTTGCATGACCCTCTCTGCCTGTGTGTGTGTGTAGTGAGCGCGCGCGTGAAAGTGTGTAATTTAAAAAAAAATGATTGGGTTACCCGGGCTAGAGGTCTGAGGTGAGATTTTTTGCGTATGCGACCATTTTTGCCCACCCTGAAGGTATCCGCACACTGACTTCAGGGATGTAGGCTGGGTATGTTCGCGTCGTCCGTCACCCACTGACACAAATGACAGGATCTTTAACGTGCATAATTATTCGATCTTCGGTATGTGTGTATATACGCACGAAAGGAATGGGAGGCGCTGTCAAGTCTGTACTTGAAGTTGACCTGGGAGGTCGTAACAAAAAAAAAAATCCCCCAACCGTTTATTCCCCGTCCACCGAGGCCCGGGTTCGAACCCACGACTTGATGGAGCCAATGGGATTGAAGTCGAACGGTCTTAACCACTCGGCTATAGCGTCCGTCCATAATCCACCAGTCCCGGAGTTAGGGACACCCGCAGTGCTGGTGGGAGGGGGGCACTGTTTTTCATCTGAATGTTATTATGTAAAAAGAAAAAGAAAAAAGTAGAATATAAACGACGACCGAGCTCTTGTTTCTTCACCCTTAATGAAAAGTACAAACCTGGCATCATTTTCCCCCCAAATGTATTAACATCTACTTAGTGGTATGCAATTCAGTGGTATGCTTTGTTTAATTCTATTTTTCTGTTCGGCGGTATGTCAGTTTTTCAAACTGCTAGTTTGTCTATTCATTTGGGTGACATGTGTGGAGAGGATTTGTTACCAGTACATTCCATCCAAATTTTGTTACACAGTTGTGCATTAGAGTTGTTTTCACATAATAATGTAATCTATGTTTGTTTGTTTGTTTTTGAAAACTCTCCCTCTCTGCCTCTGTCTGTCTGTCTGTCTGTCTGTCTCTCTCTCTCTCTTCATGCGTGTATGTGTATTCATTTGCATTCTTTGCTGTTGTTTTTCTTGCAATCGTCTTCTCTTCTTCTTTTCTTCCTTTTTTTCTTTTTTCTTTTCTTCTTTTTTTTTCATGTTGCTGTCTGTCTCTGTTCTTCATGAGTGTATGTGTATTCATTTGCATTCTTTGCTGTTGTTTTTCTTGCAATCGTCTTTCTCTTCTTTTTTTCTTCCTTTTTTTTCTTTTTTCTTTTTCTTCTTTTTTTTTCATGTTGAGGGCTGGATGAAAAAAAGTCTTTGTAACTTATTCTATTATCCTCGTAAAAAAAAAAAAAATTGCGCTTGCGGTTCACCCTCATGCAATGCTATGTGCAAACAGAGACTGGCCAAGGGAGGTAAGAAGCTACCAGCATTTTTTTGGCTGGAAGAATTTGTCTTTGACTGTGATTGAATCGTACGTGGTTGGTTGCCTTGACTTTTCCAAGCGTTAACATTGCAGAGCCAACACTAATGTTTTTGGGTTTTTTTTGTGTTAAAAAAAAAAAAGGTTCTGTTTTGTTTTGTTTTCCTTTGTTGTTTCGTTATTGGCTTTGTTTCTGTCTGATTTTTGTTTCCGTTTAAAAAAAAAAGAAATCTTTGTTGTTTGTATTTTTTTTTACTTTATTTTTTTGTTGTTTCTGTTTTCCATTGTTGTTATTTTCTTTTTTTTTCTTTTTCTCTCTTTTTTTTGTTATCTTTCTTTCTTTCTTTTTTCTTTCGTCTTACGTTTTATGGTTTGTTTGTGTGCTTATTTCTTGTTTTTTTCTTTTGTTGTTGTTGCTTCTTTCTCTTTGTGTGTGTGTGTGTGTGGGGGGATTGTTTGTTTATCTGTTTGTTTGGTTTTTTAAAACAAACAAACCATTCTTTGTTTTCTTCTTTGTTTGTTTGCTTGTTTGTTTATTTATTTTCCCTATCTTTTTTGTGTCTTTCGTTCTTTCTTTCTGTTTGTTTTCTTCTTTATTTGTTGTGTTTTGTTTGCTTTACCTGTCTTCTTCTTTCTGTCTTGATGATCTTACTTTCAACGGACGAAAACAAGTATGGGTAACAAACAACAACTCCTTACATATAAATCCGTTCCGCCTTTCGAAGGAGAGGGCCATTTGTGCCAGTGAAAACAGATAACAAAATTTACAAAATCGCATGCACACAGGGACTAGATGTAAAAAAAAAAACCCAGCACACTCGTGCTTAGTCTATTTTCTTCGAAATAACAAGAACACACACACACACACACACACACACACACACACTATATATATATATATAATATATATATATATATATATAATATATATATATATAAATACACTGTGAACAGGAGTACATGTAGGTCTCTGCATGTGTATACAAGTATGCATGCAAGCATAACGTGTGTGTATATATATGTAAGCGCAGGTGCGCGCGTGTTTGTACATGTGTGTGTGTTAAAGACCTCTTACTGTTCCTTAATGGTATTGTAAGAAGCCTGTATCCCTTTCAACTCAACAAGCTTCTCTCTCTCTCTCTCTCTCTCTCTCTCTCCTCTCTCTCTCTCTCTCTCTCTCTCTCTCTCTGTTTCTCTCCCTCTCTCTGACAAAATTTCTGTCCCTCTTTTTCTCCTCTCTCTCTCTCTCTCGTTCTCTTCTCTCCCTCTCTCTCTCTCTCTCTCTCTCTCTCTCTCTTCTCTCTCTCTCTCTCTATATATATATATATATATATATCTTTCGCAACCGTTCCCATTCATGTCACAGAGTGATTTATAATCATTGTCTTGTATCGTATATCACTTTCAGTCACACCACATTTCTCTGCCTGAAATCCGGCCCGCTCTTCCTGAGAAGAACGCTGTCGCCACAGGACCAGCTCCACTCTTTAAAAAAAGAAAAGAAAAAAAAGAAACAGTGGGTTTTTTGTGTGGGTTTTTCACCCTGTCTGCTTGTGGTTTTACTTCCCTGCGAGAAAGAGAGCGAGAGCGAGAGAGAGAGAGAGCATGAGAGAGAGAGAGAGAGAGAGAAGAGAGAGAGAGAAGAGAGAGAGAGAGAGAGAGTAATTGTGTGTTTGTGTGTGTATTATGGGTAGAGAGGGGAGAGAGGGAGAGAGTGTGTGAGTAGTGTGTGTGTGTGAGTTAGTGTGTGTGTGAGAGAGAGTGTGTGGTGAGTTGGTGTGTGTGTGTGTGTGTTAGTGTAGTGTTAGTGTGTGTGATGTAGTTAGTTAGTGTGTGGTGTGTGTGAGTTAGTGTGTGTGTGGTGTGTGTGTGTGTGTGTGGTGTGTAGTGTGTGTGTGTGTGTGTGTGAGTTAGTGGTGTGTGTGTGGTGTGTGAGTTAGTGTGTGTGTGTGAGTTGTGTGTGTGTGTGTGGTGTAGTGGTGTGTGTGTGTGTGTGTGTGTGTGAGTTAGTGCGTGTGTGTGTGGTGTGTGTTGTGTTGTGTGTGTGAGTTAGTGTGTGTGGTGTGAGTTAGTGTGTGTGTGTGTGTGTTGTGTGTGTGTGTGTGTTGTGTGTGGTGTGTGTGTGTGTGTGTGTTGTGTGTGGTGTGTGTGTGTGTGATTATTTACCGCACGCCGCATCCAAGATTCGAACCCATACCTTCATGGGCCCTTAGGACGGAAACCAAATGCTCCCAGTCTTCCCACGAACCTTCCAGCCGTGGGACAGCTTTCTAGTTATGTCTGATAAAAACATTTTCGTTTGCTTTCTCGTTTGTTTGTTTGATTATTTATTTACTTGCCATTTTTTTTCGCCCGCAAAGACCAGCAAGGTGAAACAACACGCACAAATTTACTACATTGCAAAAAAACACCAACCCAACAACCCCCCCCCACCCCCAAAAAAAAAACCCACCCACCCCAAACAAAAAACAAAACAAACAACAACAACAACCAAAAACAAACCACACCAACCCAACAACAAGAAACAAGAAGAAGAAAAAATAGAAAGACAGAAACGAACAAAGCGCGAAACAAAAAAAGAAAACGAAAGCACATTATCTTCAAAATCAGAAAAAAAATCCACTTTGAAAGACAAATAACCTCACAGGGCGTATGGAACAAGTTTAAAAACATTTATATCATCATCATCATCATCATCATCATCATCATCACTATTATCATGATCATCATTATTATTATTATTATTATTATTATTATTGTTATTGATTGTTAGATTAAAAAACCCCAAATCAAACATTATGTTACCAGTTGTTGTGCTAAGTTTTCTACTTGGCATAGATTAGAAGGTCGATACATCATCGCAAATTTTCCTCGCTTTTTTTGGTTTCTTTGGTTAGTCCAAAAGCTCCGACACACCATAACAGCGTACACGCATCACAGCCCACATTGACTTGCTTTCGGCAGTCAGAGGTTATTGCGAGGGTAGAGGACGGGGGTGGGATGGGGGTGGGGGGTGAGGGGTGGGGTGGGGGTTGCGGGGACAGCTCAGTGGTTAGAGCACTCAGCTGGCGATCCGACGACGCGGGTTCGATCCATCACCTGTTGGAGGGGATTTTCCCCCCTGGAGTTAACAAACCAGTACCGACAATACTTCTTCCCTCCCGGGAAAAGTTAGACTTCGGAAGAGACTCCAAAACTGAGGTCCCTTGTACGTACGAACGCACGGAGAACGTGTAACGCACATGTTACAACCGGTTCCGCTTTCTGGAAGCGATTCCGTCTTGGTAGGAACAGTTTACAAATAAAAGAAAATCAACAACAACAACAACAACAACACAACAACAACAACAACAACAACAACAAATCCCGTTGGTCCACTCGTCTCGTGTTAAGACACCGTCCGTGAAGTCGAATGCGGATACCTTTAATGGTAGGCAAAAAACAACAACAACGGGTCGTATATACGCAATTTCTCACCAAGCTGTAGCTAAGACACGGGAGGTGGTGGGAGGTGGTGGTGGTGGTGGTGGGGGGAGGAAGGGGGGAGGGGGGGGGGGGGGGGGGGGGGGGAGGAAGGGGGGGGGGTGTTGAGGAGGAAGAGAAAAATATATAGAAAAGGGAAAGGCTATTAACGCTATTGAAATGGGACACCATTTAAATCAACATTCCCCGATTACCATTCCATAGGCTGTAAAGCTCATTGGTAGATTTTTTTTTCTTCTGCCTGTCCGTCTGTGTGTCTGTCTGTCTGCCTGCCTGCTTGTGTGTCTGTCTGTCTGTTTGCTTGTCTGTGTGTGTGTCTGTCTGTTTGCTTGTCTGTCTGTCTGTCACTGTATCACTACCTCCGTTTCTGCCTGTTCTGTCCATGTCTGTGTTTCTTCTCTCTGTCCGTCTCTTGTGTCTTTGGTAATTTTGTGTTGTGTGTGCGTGGTTTTTGTTGTTGTTGTTGTTTTTGTTTTTTTTGTCTGGTCAAAGACCTGGATATTAAAAAAAAAAAGAAAAACCAACAGTTGTTTATTCTATCACCATTCAAATCCATTCCCTCCTTGAGTCCACCCCCCCCCCCCACTCTCTCTCTGTCTCTCGGTCTGTCTGTCTGTCTGTCCTTCTGTCTGTCTGTCTCTCTGTCCGTCTCAGCCTGATTGTAAGTCTGTCATTGAGTCTCTATCTTGGTTTCTTTCTATCCGTTCATCTCTGTGTCTGTGCGTGTGTCTCTGAGCGTGTCTTTGTGCCTGCCTGCCTGTCCTGCCTGCCTGCCTGCCTGTCTGTCTCTCCCCCCCTCTCTCTCTCTTGTTTATTTTATTATTATTGTTATTATTATTATTTGTTGTTATTGTTGTTTGTTATTTTTTCTATCTTGATGTTATCCCAATAAGGGCGGGGACTGGATGTAAAAAAAAGCGCATGAGTGTTTATTCATTATCCTCGAAATACAAGAATTTGACTTGACTCTCCCTCTCTCCCCCCCCCCCCCCCCAAACCGGCTCTCTCTCTCTCTCTCTCCCTTTTCCCAGGCTTCTTCTACCTATCTATAAACATAAACAAAAAAATCTTAAGTATTATGGGATGTAATCCCGAACCTACAAGGTATTTTATCTATTCATTTATTATTATTATTATGTTCATTTATGTTCATTGGTTGTATGACTGTGTAAGATTAGGTTGAATGCATGCGCTTTGATTTGTCTTTGCAAGATATAGCGCTATATAAGTTCCATTTATTATTATTATTATTATTATTATTATTTATGTTCATTATAGAAGACTGACTGCTTGTTCCTGTGTCCCTGAATCGCACGCGATCGATTGTGTGATTATCTTTATTGGCAAAGCGTTTCTGTAGGACAGGACTTGTAGTAGCGATATGTGGCACGAACTGCTGACAACTGTGAGGATGTTTCTTGTGTGTGAGAGAGAGAGAGAGAGAGAGAGAGAGAGAGGAGAGAGAGAGAGAGAGAGAGAGAGAGAGAGAGAGAGAGAGAGAGAGAGAGAGAGAGAGAGAGGGAAAAAGTATACTGGAAACGCTGGATTGCGCATCACTTTTTTGTGTTGGTTTTGTTGTTGTTGTTGTTGTTGAGTTGGTGTGGTGGTGGTGGTGTGGTAGTTTTCTCATTCTTATTCTTTTGTTGTATTTTTAAGCTTCGTATATTTCTTCTTATGTATTTTTTCTTTGCATTTTTCATCTTCTTCTTTGCAGTCAGTCATCTTCTAGGGCCAGACCTCCCTGACGGAGGGCTGTATTTTTGTTTTTCCCTGTTTCTCAGGAACTGTTCAATGGACTATGATACAACTTGCGTGATAACCTTTGATTAATTGATACTCTTTGAAGAAAAAAACCCTTATGTTTAAGTTACATATTTTGCTAGATGTTGAGAAATTAACTCATTAAGTAAATAACTGCGGAATATTTTGGTTAATATTCTCACTACGTGTGGTCATTTTATCGTTTACATTTTTATTTTTGGGATGATTTTCTTTAGTTTAGAGATTTTTTTTTTAAATCCATATTTTTCTGGAACTTGTACTAAGGAAACGTGTATGCTGTGTCTGATGTACATATGCAACACGTATTATATATTTGTACAACTTTTTTCTTTAAAAATCTAACAAAACTGAAAATCGGCAATTTACTCCTATCAGTCTAATGCCTATCTGAAGTGGACCCAGGGGTGAGTAAAACCTATCTCCATGCAAAAGTGAAGGCTTTAAGCTTAAAAAATCAAAGAAAATGGTATAAAATCAGACCAAAACTTTGCGTTTTCGGAGAAAAACAGCATGCAGAAAATATCAAGTCAGCCTACCTTACAGTCTAATGGTCATCAGCTTGGTAGGGAAATCTTTCTTGTTCAGCCTGCTCCTCATCTCTGCCAAGCCTCCTGAGTCTTCTCTTCTTCATGTACTCCTTGGAATTTAGCAGGGCCTGTCTTTGTGCTGTCATTATGGGCAAAGCATCTTTGTCAGCGGAGAATGAAGCCGAGGAATACCCGACACTAATGTTCATATTGCGCATAATATCACCCAGTCTGAAACAGCAGTCATTGAAGATAACAACTGCTACAGCCACTGCAGTTTCAACAACACTCTTGCCATCTTGTTTCGTTTTAGGGCAAAGTTTCCAGGTAAGGTTGTCGACGTTCTCACTGGAATTCTGTGTGTATCCTTTCAGGCATGTATGCAGGAGTTTAGTTCTTGCCAAATCTGTGAAATTTGGCTTGATCTCTTCCATATCCGCATCTGGTAAATTGCTGGTATGCTTGTAGCCCCTGACAGTTCCTGCTGCCTCTGCTTTTTTGTAGCCACACCAGTACGCACTGATTCAATTCTGCATGATCTTCCCCAATACACCTCATCGTAAAAGTGGAGCGTCTATTCACCAAATAGATATTCACAGTTGCCTCTGAGATAACTGAACATGTTCTTGCTTATCATTTTAAAAAAAATTATGCACATGAAAACAAAGTTGCTACCTAGCCCTTTCCTTTCAACTTCACAAAGTTTCGCATCATTGTGGCAGAACTTACATGACAACTGCAACATAATGCTGTGGCTGAGATTATCGAGATCAATCAACCTGAAGCCTTCACACGCTTGACCAAAAGCATCATCCTCACTTGGTTCAGAGTCGGTCTCACTGCTGTAATCATCACTACATGCACTACCTTCTACTGCTTTCACATGAATCATAAGGCACAGTATAAAGCTTCAACAGTTTTCTTTCACTTCGTGTGGGAACGGCACTTGACAATTCACAGAATTTAACTTCATCTGAACATTCAGTTTTTTCACTGTCAGTTTCCCCATTATCCACAGAACTTTCTCTGTCGAATCGTGGTCCTTTTGTGTACTTATTGACTTGGAATTTTCTCTAACCAGCTTTTTTACCTCCTCTCTTCTTATCTGAAGGCATGGCTGTGTGTATCACGGGTCACAGACTTCAGAAACGTATTCATTTTGAATTAAAACCAGCACAGAAGCAGTCTCAGCGTGGGCGCAGACATTTGCAAAAGGAGAGTAACTCCCGCAAAACTCGTTTTAGGTACAGATTTGAAGGGAGCGGTTGTTTTTTTTCTACGCAATGTAAGGAACCGAAATAAGTTAGACGATAAATCCATGTTCTCAGAGTTAGCACCCACCTACTTTGAGCTCCAGTATCTCCACTGTAGTGTTGAATTGAGTTACAATTCAAACTGTGGATGAAAATAGACATATTATTTATACCTATACACAGTGAAAAAAAATCAGGTAGATATGGCCCCTTAAATTCTTCTTTGCATTATTCGTGTTTACATTCTTCTTTTACATTCTTCTTCGTCTTTGCCTTCTTCCTCCTCTTCGCACTCATCTCCTTTCGCGCGCGCGTGCCGCGTGTGTTTATCTACCTACCTACCTATCTATCTATCTATCTATCTATCTATCTATCTATCTATCTATCTATATATGTGAATGTGTCTGTGCGCGCGTGTGTGTTTGCTTGCCCACGCTCCCGCGTGTGCATTCTGTATATGTATGTGCCTGCGACTGTGCAAACCTGCTCGCCTGCATGTGTGTGCATGTGTCCACGCGCGTGCATGCTCGTGTGTGTGCCTGCGTGCATGCATCTGCAGAAGAGGGCAGATCCAAAAGAGGGCAGATCCAAGCTTGCACGCGCACACACACACACACACACACACACACATGCCTTGCTTTTGTCTTGACGCCCATCTGTGTTCACAAAACATACACCCCGAAGCAGTATTGTATAGAATTGTACTGCACTGCTTATTGTGTTGTGCTTTTTAACGTATCGTATCGTATTGTATTGCATTGTATTGTACTGTATTGTATTGTATCGTATTGTATTGTATCGTATTGTATTGTATTGCTTTGCATACCACTTTCAGTCACACCAGATTTCTCTGCGTGAAATTCGGGCTGCTCAACTTGGGGCAGAGCGTGTCGCCACAAAAAGCAGCGCCACCCATTTATTTCTTTTCTTTTCTTTTCTTTTTCCCCTCCTCCTTTTCCTGTCTGCATTTATATCATTCGTTTCCTTATCAGCCGCCTTACTTCTACACATTTTCTTTTTTTTTTTCCACCAACTCTCTCGTTGCTACGAGTTCTTTCACCTGCGCTGAATGCATGTGGCACACGGAACCTCGGTTTATCCGAAAGACTAGTACCCAGACCACCACCCAAAAATCTAGCGGAGTGCGGGCGGGATGGAGGAGGGGGGTGGGGTGGGGTGGGTAGGAGAGGGTAGAGGAGGGGGGGGGTGGGGAAGTTTGGGCTCAAAAACGTGGATTGAACTAGCGACTTCTCGTTGTCTAAGGTAGGTGTGTTACTTTACTATCTAGACCACAGATGCGATGTTTGTCGTTAACTGAAGTGGTACTCCTTTAACGTGGAAGTCCAGTCAACAACGTAGGAATGCGCGAAGCCTGAGCCAGCCAGCTAGCCAGCCAGCCAGCAGCCCAGCCCTCTCTTATCACACAAGCCAGGTTCAAAACAACGTGGAGCCATACCAACTCTGCAGATTAGCTCTCAATCTCTTCTCTAAGTTTATGCAACATTTTTCAGCCCAGCCGGCCTTTCCTTTGTTTCGGTGGGTTTGGGGACTTTTTTGTTTTTCTGTCCCCCCCCCCCCCCCTCCCACTCCTCCCTCCCCTTCCTAGCCCCCCCCCCCCTTCCACCCACCCACATACACAACCTGATTTTGTTATTTTGCTTTTAGTCGGGAGTTTTTGTTTTTGAAGGGATTTATTTGTGAGTGGGGATTTTTGTGTTGTTATGTCTAGGGATTAAGGAGAAAGTAGATTGTGTTTGTGTTCATGGGGTCTGCCCTTTCGTTCGTAGCCGGATTTCTTTGTACTGTTGTGTGTGTGTGTTTATATATAATATATATATATAATATATATATATATATAATATATATATATATATATATATATAATATATATATAATATA
Organism: Rapana venosa; assembly: GCA_028751875.1. Taxonomy (NCBI): domain Eukaryota; kingdom Metazoa; phylum Mollusca; class Gastropoda; order Neogastropoda; family Muricidae; genus Rapana; species Rapana venosa. The sequence goes on along the minus strand of CM054150.1, from coordinate 13,591,276 downwards.
TATTGTGTGTGTTTGTGTGTGTGTGTGTGTGTGTGCGCGCGCGCGAGCGCATGCAATTTGTGTTTGTATCTGTCTGCCTGTCTGTCTGTCTGTCTTTCCTTCCTTCCCTGTCTCTCTTTGTCTGTTGTGGTGTCTTTGTCACTCTGTCTTTTTCTCCACACTCCACTTCACATCCTTTGTCGTCTTTTCTTTCTTTCTTTCTTCCCCCTCCCCTTCTTCTTTTGATATGCAGTAGACAGGTTGTATGGAGCATGAAATATTGCCGATCTAGACTCAGATAGTTGACAGGGACGGGACATTCTAGTGGTTAGAGCATTGAGCTTGTGGTCTGACAACCGTGTTCGAACCACCACTGAGACACCCGTTCAATGTCCCCCGCCCTCCAACCCCCCCCCCCCCCCCCCCCACTTCCCAGGAATTAGTATCAACACTGACTCCACTCCCCCGAAAGTTCTTCGGATGAGACTATAGAAACCGAGGTCCCGTGCGCGAACGCACGCAGAACATTTTGCACACACATTAAATCCTGTTTCACCTTTCGGAAGAGTAGGCCATTCTGTGCTGGTGGAAATGGATGACAACATTGACAAAACCTGCATGCACTTAGGGACTTGAATGTCAAAGAAAGAAGAAAAAAAAACCCAAACCTACATGAGCTCTTATTTTGTTATCCGCAAAGTAAAAGATTGAAAAACAAAAATTACTTCGCCTGCTTTATACCTAGTCTATGGTTTTGCGTATCTGTGTAGATTGGTCTTTAAACTCTCACACACATACGCACACACGAGTTGTTTTTTTGGTGGTG
>CM054150.1:13582971-13585471 GCA_028751875.1 Rapana venosa | reverse complement strand
TTGACCGTTTGCGCGCCTTGGCTTCAGTACAGTTCCCCCAGTTCACCCAGCTGTAAATGGGTACCTGCCCTCTTTAGGGTCAGGGAAGGTAAAGCAGCGAGGGAGAGGAGATGGGCACCGCCCTCAATATGCTGGCCCCTAGAGAAGTGAGGTCTCTGACGCCTCGCTCCCCTACGACCTTATAGGTTATGGGACTCCTTTACCTTCCTTTAATTCTTTCTGTCTTTTTTTCTCTTTTTCTTTTCTACTCTTTTTCTTTCTTTCTTTTCCTTTTTTTTCTCTCTCCGTCATCGGCTAGAGCTTCGTTTACCAATGGTAAAATTTTTTTTTGTGGCGTATGTGACCTCTTCCCCCCCCTCCCCCCCCCCCCCACTCCCCCACTTCCTCTCACCAATAAGGTATCCGCATTCTCAGAATCGGGCATAGTGTCTAAAAAAAAACCCCGACACCATGTTTGTTTTGTTTGTTTTAAATTGTCATCCGTTCCTACCAGCACGACATGGCCTACTCTTCCAAAAGGCGGAACGGGTTTTTTAGCGTGTGCGCAAGATGTTCTGCGTGCGTTCGCACACAGGGCCTCGGTTATTTTGTTTTTGTTTTTTTATAGTCTCATCCGAAAGGATTTCGATATTCAGTTCGATTTTCTCGCGTCAAACTTAGAAGAAAGGGTTAAGGTTGGGAATCGAACTCAGAACCTCACGGTTATTAGACAGGTGAGCGTCTTAACCGCCCTTCGACCTTCCTTCCTTTTTATATACTTTTTTATTATCAGTATTTTTATGTTCTTTTTAAGAAACCGAAGAAGTGTTCTCTGAGGGTAAACAGGGTATATGAAGACTCGGGCAGGAGAGCGGTATGGTTTTTCACAGGGCGAGGGCAATACAGAATCACTTTCCTCCTTTCTTCTCCAGTTCTTTCTTTCTTTCTTTTCTTTTCTTTCTTTTCTGTCTGTCTGTCTGTCTGTCTGTCTGTCTGTCTTTCTTTTCTTCCTTCTTTCCGTCCTTTCTTTCTTTCTTTCTCTTCTTTCTTTCTGTCTGTCTGTTTGTCTATCTTTCTTTCTGTCTTTCTTTCTTTCTTCCTTCCTTTCTTCCTTCTTCCTCCCTTCCTTCCTTCCTTTCTTCTCTTTCTTCCTTCCTTCCTTCCTTTCTTTTCTTTCTTCCTTCCTTCCTTCATTTCCTCCTTCCTTTCTTTCTTTCTTCCTTTCTTCCTTCCTTTTTTCCTTCTTCCTCCCTTCCTTTCTTTTCTTCCTTCTTCCTTTTCTTCCTCCTTCCTTTCTTTTCTTCCTTTCTTTCTTTCTTCCTTCTTTCCGTCCTTTCTTTCTTTCTTTCTTTCTTTCGTTCTCTGCTTCAGCTGTTATTGAGGCCACCCCAGCTTCGTGACTGTCTTGAAAGAAAAAATGTGGGGGGAGAGGGGGCAGGGTGGGGTGGGGGTGGGGGTGTTTTGTGTGGATTGAAAAGAGGGGGATGGGAGTGTGGGGTGGGAAGACGGGAGAGGGATTCGTAGTGTGTGTGTGTGTGTGTGTGTGTGTGTGTGTGTGTGTGTGTGTGTGTGTGTGTGTGTGTGTGTGTGTGTGTGTGTGTGTGTGTGTGTGTGTGTGTGAGAGAGAGAGAGAGAGAGAGAGAGAGAGAGAGAGAGAGAGAGAGAGAGTGTGTGTGTGTGTGTATTTGTGTGTTTGTTTGTGTATGTGTGTATGTGTGTGTGTGTGTTAATGTGTGTGTGTGTTTGTTTGTTTGTGTATGTGTGTTTGTGTGCATGCGTGTGTGTGTATGTATGTGTGTATGTGTGTGTATGTGTGTGTGCATGTATTTGTGTCTGTGTGTGTTTGTATGTGTATGTCTGTGTGTGTGTCTGTGTCTGTGTGTGTGCCCGTGCGTGTTTGTATGTATGTGTGTGTTTGTGCGTGCGTGCGCGCGCGTGTGTGTGTGTGGTGTAGTATGTCCCGAGAAACATAGCCAGGACTGGAACCGACGTGTAGTTTGTCCATAACGCTTCTGTCAGGAAGACAAGGATCTGTGTACTACGGCCTGTGGTGTACACACTGGGATCCACAGTGACAGGAATGTAGGGGCTTTGTGAAGAGCGAAAACTCGCATGCACACTCACTGTTGGTGTAGTAATTAATGCCTGTATTAAATGACGCCCCCCCCCTTCCCCTTACGATTTTAGCCTTAGTGGTAAGAGGATAGTTTGCCCAGCACCGATGGTTCGATATTTTAAGATGCCCTTTTTTTTCTTTCTGTTTTTTTGGGGGTGGGGGGTGGGGTGGGGTGGGTGGGTAGGAGTGCGGGGGGGGGGGGGGGGGGGTGTTTCTTTTGTGTTTCTTTCTTTTCCTTTTCTTGGTTCTCTCTGTGTCTCTGTGTCTGTCTGTCTGTCTGTCTGTCTGTTTCTCTCTCTCTCTCTCTGTCTGTCTGTCTGTCTGTCTGTCTGTCTGTCTGTCTCTCTCTCTCTCTCTCTCTCTCTCCTCTCTCTCTCTCCTCTCTCTCTCTCTCTCTCTTTCTCT
>CM054150.1:13547971-13562971 GCA_028751875.1 Rapana venosa | reverse complement strand
GGGCGAGGTGGGGGTGGGTGGTGGAGCAATGCACACACACCTTTTTTCCATTTTAGGGCTACCCCCTCATGCCCTTCCCGCCTTGTATTCTTTGGAATCCTATAAGCGTGACTAATGCATGCGCGAACGTGCGTGTGCATGTGTACATGTATGCGTGTGTAGATGCATATGATGCGTAAATTTGTGTGTGTGCATGTGTGTGTGTATGTGTGTGCATGTGCATGTGCATGTGTGTACGTGTGTGTGTATGTGTGTGCGTGGTGTGTGTGTGTGTATGCCTCTTTTTGGTTTGTTTTGATTTTATTATTTTATATCGAGGATAATGGAATAAGCACTTATTGCTTTTTTAAATTTTTACATCCATTCCCCGTGTGTATGTGGTTTTGTCAATTCTGTCATCTGTTCCCCCCGGCACACAATGGCCTACTCTTACGAAAAGTGTGTGTGTGTGTGTGTGTGTGTGTGCGCGCGCGCGCACGCGCACGTTCGTAACTCATGCCTGGAAAAGTGCACGCACACAAATGCGTGCCTGCCTGCATGCATGCATGCCTGCATAAATGTACGCACATGCCTGAGTACGTGGGTTTCGAAAAGGATTCCGAGGTTTCTGATACACTCGTGTATCCCCCTTCTCAGATTACCCCCCTTTCTTTTTCCCTTCTTTTCTTTGTTAACTCTGTCCTTCTTGTCTGTCTTGTGATGTCTTTGCCTATCATTCTGTGTGTAAGTGTCTATAGATGTGTGTGTGTGTGTGTGTGTGTGTGTGTGTGTGTGTGTGTGTGTGTGTGTGTGCGCGCGTGCGTGCGCGCGAGTGTGTGTCTGTATCTGTGTGTGTGTGTGTGAGTATGTGTGTGTGTATGTCTGTATGTGGGGTGTCAGTATGTCTGTCAGTAATCTGTCTGTGTGTCTGTCTTTCAGTATGTCTGTGTGTCTGTCTGTCAGTATGTCCAGTACGTCTGTATGTCTGTCAGTATGTCTGCCAGTATGCCTGTTAGTATGTCTGTCTGTGTGTCTGTCTGTCAGAATGTCTGTATGTCTGTCAGTTTTGTAAATTCTGTAAGTATGTCCAGTATGTCTGTCATTATGTCTGTCAGTATGTCTGACAGTATGTCTGTGTGTGTGTCTGTTTGTCAGTATGTCTGTCAGTATGTCTGTCTGTGTGTCTGTATGCCAGTATGTCTGCCAGTATGCCTGTTAGTATGTCTGTCTGTGTGTCTGTCTGTCAGAATGTCTGTGTGTCTGTCAGTTTTGTAAATTCTGTAAGTATGTCCAGTATGTCTGTCATTATGTCTGTCAGTATGTCTGACAGTATGTCTGTGTGTGTGTCTGTTTGTCAGTATGTCTGTCAGTATGTCTGTCTGTGTGTCTGTATGCCAGTATGTCTGCCAGTATGCCTGTTAGTATGTCTGTCTGTGTGTCTGTCTGTCAGAATGTCTGTGTGTCTGTCAGTTTTGTAAATTCTGTAAGTATGTCCAGTATGTCTGTCATTATGTCTGTCAGTATGTCTGACAGTATGTCTGTGTGTGTGTCTGTTTGTCAGTATGTCTGTCAGTATGTCTGTCTGTGTGTCTGTATGCCAGTATGTCTGTCAGTATGTCTGTGTGTCTGTCTGTCGGTATGTCTGTCGGTATGTCTGTCTGTGTGTCTGTCTGCCAGTATGTCTGTCTGTGTGTCTGTATGTCAGTATGTCTGTCAGTATGTCTGTCTGTATGTCTGTCTGCCAGTATGTCTGTCAGTATGTCTGTCTGTGTGTCTGTCTGTCAGTATGTCTGTCGGTATGTCTGTCTGCCAGTATGTCTGTCAGTATGTCTGTGTGTGTGTCTGTCTATCAGTATGTCTGTCGGTATATATTTTCATTTTTTTTCTCTGTTTGTTTGAACGCTTGTCGTTCGTGTAGACCTACCTCTCTGGTCATTGCTCTGTTTCTGCCTCTCTGTGTGTCTGCTTGTCTGTATGTTTGTCTGTCTGTCTCGTCTGTCCTTCTCCCCCTATGTCTGTCTCTGTCTGTCTGTATGTCTATCTATCTGCTGTCTGTGTGTATGTGTGTGTGTGTGTGTTTCCCTGTTGCTCTCTCTCTCTCTCTCTCTCTCTCTCTCTCTCTCTCTCTCTCTCCTCTCTCTCTCTCTCTCTCTCTCTCTGGTTAAACATTATCAATGTCTAAACTTGATATGGGCATTTGCAAATGGCGTGGGTGCTAGGAAAATAAATGGGGTAAGCTTTCTTCCGCTTCGTGCCAACCCAAACTCTCCTTTTTCTTCTTCTTCTTCCTGTTTTGTTCTTCTTGTTCTTCTACTTGTTGTTGTTGTTGTTGTTGTTGTTGTTGTTCTTCTTCTTCTTCTTCTTCTTCTTCTTCTTCTTCTTCTTCTTCTCTTCTTCTCTTCTTCTCTTCTTCTTCTTCTTCTTCTTCTTCTTCTTCTTCTTCTTCTTCTTCGTCTCCTCCTCCTCCTCCTCCTCCTCCTCTTCTTAATTCTTCAGTTCTTCGTTAAATACAATTCAATCAGCAAATATGTCATGTGAGCGAAAATGAGTTGCCCCACCCTGCCCTGCCCTCCCTGCCATGCCCTGCCTTGCCTTACCTTGACATGCCCTGTCTTACCTTGACCTGCCCTGCCCTCCCTGCCATGCCCTGCCTTGCCTTGACCTGCCCTGCCTTGCCTTGACCTGCCCTGCCTTGCCTTGACCTGCCCTGCCTTGCCTTGACCTGCCCTGCCTTACCTTGACATGCCCTGTCTTACCTTGACCTGCCCTGCCTTACCTTGACCTGCCCTGTCTTACCTTGACCTGCCCTGCCTGCCCTGCTTTGCCTCACCCTGCCCTGCCATGCCTTACCTTGACCTGCCCTGCCTTGCCTTACCTTGACCTGCCCTGCCTTATCTTGACCTGCCTTGCCCTGCCTTACCTTGACCTGCCCTGCCTTGCCTTACCTTGACCTGCCTTGCCTTACCTTGACCTGCCCTGCCCTGCCCTGCCTTACCTTGACCTGCCCTGCCTTACCTTACCTTGACCTGCCTTGCCTTACCTTGACCTGCCTTGCCTTACCTTGACCTGCCTTGCCTTACCTTGACCTGCCCTGCCTTGCCTTACCTTGACCTGCCCTGCCTTGCCTTACCTTGACCTTCCCTGCCTTACCTTGACCTGCCCTGCCTTGCCTTGCCTTACCTTGACCTGCCCTGCCTTGCCTTGCCTTACCTTGACCTGCCCTGCCCTGCCTTGCCTTACCTTGACCTGCCCTGCCTTGCCTTACCTTGACCTGCCCTGCCTTGCCTTACCTTGACCTGCCCTGCCTTGCCTTACCTGCCCTGCCCTGCCCTGCCTTGCCTTACCTGCCCTGCCTTACCTTACCTTGACCTGCCCTGCCCTGCCTTGCCTTACCTGCCCTGCCCTGCCCTGCCCTGCCCTGCCCTGCCCTGCCTTACCTTGACCTGCCCTGCTCTGCCTTGCCTTACCTTACCTTGATCTGACCTGCCCTGCCCTGCCCTGCCCTGCCCTGCCCTGCCTTGCCTTGCCTTGCCTTGCCTTGCCTTGCCTTACCTTGACCTGCCCTGCCTTGCCTTACCTTGACCTGCCCTGCCTTGCGTTACCTTTACCTGCCTTGCCTTACCTTACCTTGACCTGCCCTGCCTTGCCTTACCTTACCTTGACCTGCCCTGCCCTGCCTTGCCTTATCTTGACCTGCCCTGTCTTATCTTGACCTGCCGTGCCTTGCCTTATCTTGACCTGCCCTGCCTTACCTTGACCTTCCCTGCCTTGCCTTACCTTGACCTGCCCTGCCTTACCTTGACCTGCTCTGCCTTGCCTTACCTTGACCTGCCCTGCCTTACCTTGACCTGCCCTGCCTTACCTTACCTTGACCTGCCCTGCCTTGCCTTCCCTTGACCTGCCTTGCCTTACCTTGACCTGCCTTGCTTTGCTTTGCCTTGCCTTACCTTGACCTGCCCTGCCTTGCCTTACCTTGACCTGCCCTGCCCTGCCTTGCCTTACCTTGACCTGCCCTGCCTTGCCTTACCTTACCTTGACCTGCCCTGCCTTGCCTTACCTTGACCTGCCCTGCCTTGCCTTACCTTGACCTGCCTTGCCTTACCTTGACCTGCCTTGCCTTGCCTTGCCTTACCTTGACCTGCCTTGCCTTACCTTGACCTGCCCTGCCCTGCCTTACCTTAACCTGCCCTGCCCTGCCCTGCCTTGCCTTACCTTGACCTGCCCTGCCTTGCCGTACCTTGACCTGCCCTGCCTTGCCGTACCTTGACCTACCCTGCCTTACCTTACCTTGACCTGCCTTGCCTTACCTTGACCTGCCCTGCCCTGCCCTGCCTTGCCTTACCTTGACCTGCCCTGCCTTACCTTACCTTGACCTGCCCTGCCTTACCTTACCTTGCCCTGCCCTGCCTTACCTTGACCTGCCCTGCCCTGCCTTACTTTGACCTGACCTGCCTTACCTTGACCTGCCCTGCCTTTCCTCACCCTGCCCTGCCTTGCCTTCCCTGCCCTGCCTTGCCTTCCCTGCCCTGCCCTACCTTGCCTTACCTTGACCTGCCCTGCCTTGCCTTACCTTGACCTACCCTGCCCTGCCCTGCCTTGCCTTAATTTAACCTGCCCTGCCTTGCCTTGCCTTACCTTAACCTGACCTGCCCTGCCTTGCCTTACCTTAACCTGCCCTGCCCTGCCTTGCCTTACCTTGACCTGCCCTGCCCTGCCCTCCCCTACTCTGCCTCACCTCGCCTTGCCGGACCTGAACCTCTAGACCTCCTATATGGTGTCCCTAATGACCAGGCAAACTACAGTACTGTATTGCAATGTATTTATTGTATTGCGTTTATTGTATTATATAATTGGTATACCGCTTTAAGTCTCAGCGGAGTTTTCTTTGCATGAAATTCGGGCTGTTCTCCCCCCCGAGGAGAGGGCGTCGCCACAAGAGCAGCGCCACCCATTATTTGTTCCCCCCTTACCCCCCCCCCCCCCCCCCCCCCCCCCTTTGTCCTGTCAGCGTGTGTATTTGTTTCCCCATAACCAAGAGATGCTTTTGTTTTTGGTTCTACAGAATTTTACCAGGAACAACTCTCTTGTTGCATTAGGTTGGGGTTTTTTGTGTGTGTGTTTGTTACATGCGCTAAATGCGTGTTACTCACAGGACTTCAGTTTATCGTCTTATCCTAAAGACTAGCACCCTGACCCCAAATTCAACAATCTAGGGGATGGGTGGGGGTGGGGTGTGGGTGGTGGGGGGGTAAGGGGGCGGGGGAGAGGGTAGTTTCGGGCACAAACGGGGACGGACTGAATCCCTGCACACTTCTTAGAAGAAGATTTCTTTGTCTAGGCTGGTGGGTTACCTCTAGATCACCGGCATGGTGAGGTGACCCGGGGGGTGACTAGTTGGGTGACTGTGTGGGAGGGTGACTGATTGATGACAGGGTGGAATTATAATAAATATCCTTGGCCAATGGTCACTGGCACTGACTCTAGGCTACACGCTCTTCTTTTTTTTAATTTTTCCTTATTAAATTGTGTAAGGAGACGGGGTAGCTCAGTGGTCGGAGCACTCGCTTTCCCCCAGCCAAGTTAAGCAGCGTCGAGCGTGGTTACCAGTTGGATGGGTGACCGTTTGCGCGCCTTGGCTTCAGTACAGTTCCCCCAGTTCACCCAGCTGTAAATGGGTACCTGCCCTCTTTAGGGTCAGGGAAGGTAAAGCAGCGAGGGAGAGGAGATGGGCGCCGCCCTCAATATGCTGCCCCTAGAGAAGTGAGGTCTCTGACGCCTCGCTCCCCTACGACCTTATAGGTTATGGGACTCCTTTACCCTTTACTACTAAATTGTGTGTTTCTTTAAGGTTTAGAGGGTCAGTGGGTGTGTCTGTTGAGAGAGAGAGAGTTAACTTTTTTTTTTAATATATCGAGGATAATGGAATAAACACTCTTGTGCTTTTTTACATCCAGTCCCCGTGTGTATGCGGTTTTTGTCAATTTTGTCATCTGTTCCCACCGGCACACAATGGCCTTCTCTTTCGAAAAGCGGAACAGGATTTAACGTGTGCGCGCAAGATGTTCTGCATGCGTTCACACACGGGGCCTCGGTTTATAGTCTCATCCGAAGGAGAGAGAGAGGAAAGGGCCATTCAAATGTGTGTCGATGCATGCACAATACACTCATGCGCACACAAACACACACACACACACACACACACACACACACACGCACGCACGCACACATGCACGCACATTCAGTTGTTTGTATGGCTGAAGGTTTTTATGTGTATGTGTGTGTGAGGGGGGGAGGGGGGTAGGGGAGGGAAGCAGTTGGTGTATCTTTTTAAAAAAAAATTGTTTTAATAATAATAATGTATGGAATTTATATAGCGCTGAATCTTGTAAAGTAAACAAATCAAAGCGCTTGCATTCAAATCATTCACACGCATGCAACCATCCATAAATATCAAGATAAACAAATATCAAATTTATATACACAACACACTTTGGTGGGGGTGGTGGAGGTGAAGGCAGCTGGTAGGAACATATAACAGGGGAAGATCTCAAGTCGAGTATAAGTGCGTTTTGAGGCTAGATTCTTTGTTTGTTTTGGTTTGGTTTTTCTTTGTTGCTTGTTTGCTTGTATTATGATGGCTATATTTTCAAGATTTTTGATTTATTTGAATTGTATGGTTTAATATTGTTCAGGGTTTTTTGTTTCGTATTTTAATTCCATGTATGCATATGTTATTGTCTTTTCTTGTTTGATTTGTATGGTTTATCATTGATTAAGGTTTTTTATTCTATGTCTGCATATACATTATCTTTTTTCTCTTTTTTTTTCCTGTAGATACGTAGCTAGATGAAAAAAAGGCAAATGCACTGCTTATTCAATGTACCATCTGAAAATAAAAGTTTGACTTTGACTTTGACTTTCACACACACACACACACACACACACACACATGGAGATTTTACTTGCGAGCGAGCGAGCGAACGCGCGCGCGCTCAAGAGAGAGAGAGAGAGAGAGAGAGAGAGAGAGAGAGAGAGAGAGAGAGAGAGAGAGAGAGAGAGCCGAAACTTAAAGCCTCACTTTTGAGGCGCCATATGATCCAAGGTGCAGAATTAAGGAGTGCGATTTCAATTGTTCGATCCAAGTTGTTCCCCTTTACTTGAGTGTATCTACAGGGTGTGTGTGTGTGTGTGTGTGTGTGTGTGTGGTGTGTTGAAATTTCAATTGTCTTTCATATGTGTAGATTATGTCTTTTAAAGAAATGAGTATACTTAAAAATAGTATTGAGTCATTAATAGTGTTTGCTTATCATTATGCGATGAACTCTTGCTTCTCAGTTACTGTTAGTATTCATATTATTTTGGGGTGTATTGCTGTTAGGTTTATTCACCTGTTCAATGTGTTTGTAATCTTCCATACCCCAAAAGGGGTGAAAGGAATCAAATCTTGAATCTTGTGTGTGTGTAAATGCGAGATGTCTCTAAGGGGTACAGCAAAATAAGACTTTTATGTTTCCGTTGTCTGTGTCTCTGTTGGTCTGTTTGTTTTCCTTCTGTCTGTGTGTCTGTCTGTCTGTCTGTCTGTGTGTCTGTCGGTGCCATTTACAGGTTACAAATTATGAAAGCTACCCTTTTGGTTTGTTGTTGTTGTTATTATTGCTGTTGTTGTTTTAAATGTTGGTCGGTTGGTTTGTTGTTATTATTGCTGTTGTTGTTTTAAATGTTGGTCGGTTGGTTTGTTGTTGTTTTATTGCTGTTGTTGTTTTAAATGTTGGTCGGTTCCAGATCAGTGGATACCATTTCTGTGCTTTTATAGAATAACATAGATGTTTGAGAAACCCCCTAACCATGTCAGTTAGCTCTGGTTTACAGAGAAGCGTGCTAAACAGATTCGCTTGCCCGAATATCAACACCATATTTTTCATACATACAAATTAAAAACTGAGCACCGTAAAAGAATATGTTCGCGAGATAATGGTTTTCAAGCGAGCACGCGCTACAGTCTGGGAGTATTTGATTTTTTTTTTAACCAAGAATGTACACGCAGTTTGTAGATAAGAGTTGAAATGTGTCTCGGGACAAATGACCGTTGTCATTTTTATCTGGAAGACAATGTTCTTGTGCACGTAAGTTTCCAAGTTGCATTGATTTTATTCTCCAGTTTGTTTTTACAAGATTCAGCGCTATATTGACCCAAAAAAATCGAACTGAATGTCAAAGTCGTTCGGATGAGACTATAAACCGAGGCTCCGTGTGCAAACGCATGCAGAGCATCTTGCGCACACGTTAAATCCTGTTCCGCTTTTCGAAAGAGTAGGCCATGTGCCGGTGGGAACAGATGACAAAATTTACAAAACCGCATACCCACGGGGACTGGATGTGGTCTAGAGGTAACGCGCCTGTCTAGAAAGCGAAAAGTCCGGGTCTGAAGTGTGCGGCGGTTCGTACCCCGTTTGGACCGGAAATTTTTCCCCCATCCATTAGACCATGAGTGGTGGTCTGGGCGCTAGTCTTTCGGATGAGACGATAAACCGAGGTCCCGTGTGTTACACGTAATTATTTAGCGCACGTAAAAAAACCCACGGCAACAAGAGAGTTGTCCCTGGCAAAATTCTTAGAAAAAAGCCACTCTGATAGGGAAACAAATACAGCTGCAGGAAAAAAAAAAAAAAAAAAAAAAAAAAAGGGTGAAAGGGTGGCGCAGCGCTAAGTGGCGACGCGTTCTCCCGCTCTCCTCGGGGAGAGCAGCCCGAATTTCACGGAGAGAAATCTGCCGTGACTTAAAGTGGTATGAAATAAAATCTGAGCGCTTTGATTTGTTGCTTTACAAGATTCAGCGCTATATAAATTCCATACATTATTATTATTATTATTATTATTCCATTATCCTCGATTTAAAAAAAAGTCATCTGAGCGCTTTGGTTTGTTGCTTTACAAGATTCAGCGCTATATAAATTCCACACATTATTATTATTATTATTATTATTATTATTATTATTATTATTATTATTATTATTATTATTATTATATAGATTCCATATATAATTATTATTATTATAAGTCTGTCAATTAAAAAAATTCATGTCTTTGTCTTATAACACCTTGTTTCACTACTTTTATCCTCCATTTCGTTCTAGTGAAAAAACGCAGTGAGAAGGAACTAAGCAAAAAGTCATTTTTATACCTTTGGTGATGATATGAATTAGAATGAAGCAACAATTCTATTTAAAAAGTACATTTATACCTTTGGTCATGATATGAATTATACTAAATCAAAAATTCTATTTTAAAAAATCCATTCATACCTTTGATGATGATATGAATTAGAATGAAGCAACAATTCTATTAAAAATCCATTTATACCTTTGGTGATGATATGAGTTAGAATGAATGAACAATTCTATTAAAAAAATACATTTACACTTTTGGTGATGATATAAATTAGAACGAAGCAACATTTCTATGAAAAAAATCCATTTATACCTTTAGTGATGATATGAATTAGAATGAATCAACAATTCTATTTTTTAAAAAGCCATGTTATACCTTTGGTCGTTATATAAATTATAATGAATCAACAATTCTATTAAAAAATACATTTACACCTTTGGTGATGATATTCATTATAATGAAGCAACATTTCTGCTTTAAAAAAGCCATTTATACCTTTGGTGATGATATAAATCATAAGGAATCAACAGTTCTATTTACATTGGTCATGATATCAGTTATAATGAATAAAAAATTTTTTAATGAAAATACAAAGTAAGTCTTTTCTGACTTTTTTCCCAGCCCCAATCTGGTCAGGTGTGTAGTATTTTATTTATTTATCTATTCTTTTATATCGAGGATAATGGAATAAGCACGCATGTGCTTTTTACATTCAGTCCCCGTGTGTATGCGGCTTGTTAAATTTTGTCATCTTTTTCCACAGGCACACAATGGCCTACTCTTCCGAAAAGCAGAACAGGATTTAATGTGTGCGCAAGATGTTCTGCGTGCGTTCGAACACGGGGCCTCGGTTTATAGTCTCATCCGAAGTACAGATTAACACACACACACACACACACACACACACACACACACACACACACACACACACACACACACACACGTCTACTATGTCGCCTACTACACGGGAGTCCACTCAAAACACTATAATTAACAAAGACAGTACAAACATGCTTGCTATCAACAACACAATCAGCGCCGTGAGCATGGCATACAATTCAGCTGCGCGCGCGCACGCGCGTGCGAGAGAGAGAGAGAGAGAGAGAGAGAGAGAGAGAGAGAGAGAGAGAGAGAGAGAGAGAGAGAGAGAGAGAGAGAGAGAGAGAATAAATGAATGAATATTTCTTTTTCAAGGGTAACGGTATAAGCATGCGCATACTTTTTTTTTCCATCCGGCCCTTGCCCTGATTAGAGACTATCAACAAAACAAGGAGAAAGAAACCCTACTACAAACAACCACAACATGATTTGAAAAAAGACAAGAATATATTCAACAATACAGAATCCCTAACTGACCTGAACATTAATTTCAAGAGATACATAGATTTTTTTTTTCTTGAGAAACGAGATATGCGTTAATAAACATATAATTCTCAAATGAATTAAACACCAACCTGAAAACTGATACACTGATTATATAATCAAGTAAAAAGAGAGAGAAAGAGAAAGAGAGAAGAGAGAGAGAGAGAGAGAGAGAGAGAGAGAGAGAGAGAGAGAGAGAATCTGTATTTTTCAGGGTAACAGACCAGGCATTCGCATACTTCTTTTTCATCCGGCCCTTGCCCTGATTATGGGCTATCAAGATAGATAGATAGATAGATAGATAGATAGATATATATATATATAGATAATATATATATAGATAGATAGAGAGAAAGAGAGAGAGAGAGAGAGAGAGAGAGAGAGAGAGAGAGAGAGACAAATAATAATAATATATGGAATTTATATAGCGCTGAATCTTGTAAAAGAAACAAATCGAAGCAACAGACAACAACAGAGGTACAGAGCAAGACATAGAGACAAAGAGATAGCAGAGTGACAGAGAAAGACAGACACATAGACGGACAGACAAACAGGGCAGACAAACAGAAAGAAAGCTAGCTAGTAAGACAGACAGACAGACAGACAGGTTGGATTCCAGATGTTTCCAGATGTAGTTCAAGAAAAACCCCTAAGCAAGGGGACCAGGCACCTGATGCGGAAGGCTGGATGACAGTTCTCAGAAGTAAAAAAGGTAAAGGTAAAGGAGTCCCATATCCTATAAGGTCGTAGGGGAGCGAGGCGTCAGAGACCTCACTTCTCTAGGGCCAGCATATTGAGGGTGGCGCCCATCTCCTCTCCCTCGCTGCTTTACCTTCCCTGACCCTAAAGAGGGCAGGTACCCATTTACAGCTGGGTGAACTGGGGGAACTGTACTGAAGCCAAGGCGCGCAACCGGTCACCCCATCCAACTGGTAACCACGCTCGACGCTGCTTAACTTGGCTGGGGGAAAGCGAGTGCAAAGAAGTAGAAGTAGGTAGGGAATTGATTTCCACCAGGAAAAACTTTTTGTTTTTAATCAGCTTCGTTCCAGTCTCATTATGTTACTCTACCATGATCGATTAATCAAACGTCTCTCTCTGTCTGTCTGTCTGTCTCTCTGTCTGTCTGTCTGTCTCTGTGTGTCTCTCTCTGTCTCTGTCTGTCTGTCTGTCTGTCTGTTTGTGTGTGTGTGTGTCTGTCTGTCTGTCTGTGTCTGTCTCTCGCTCTCGCTCTCTCTCTCTCGCTCTCTCTCGCTCTCGCTCTCTCTCTCTCTTCTCTCGCCTCTCTCTCTCTCTCTCTCTCCTCTCTCTCTCTCTCTCTCTCTCTCTCTCTCTCTCTCTCTCACCATCAATCATCTGGAAGGCATTTAGAAATTGTTCACACTTGTTCTCTTCACAGAGATTTTCTTTATAAACTGAGAGTTGGTTTTCATCCCACACAAACTTTTCCACAACTGCTGGCTCCTCAGTTACTGCACATGTATCATATACTGGATTCATGTGTAATTCAACAGGAAGGTGAGCAGAATCAGAACGCTCAGCAACAAACAAACGACATGAGTGAAAAAATCTGAGAGAACAAATCATCTGACACTAAAAAATAATCATTAACACTGCATCCTCCATCAGAAATGAATGTATAGCTTCCTAGCTGGTCACCATTGCATACACCATTTATGATTTGTAACCCAAGAGCAGTGCACATATTCAATAATAATTTACCATAATTATTGATACCAGAATCTTCAGAATTACGATTACTATTGAGAGACATGCTTTTACTATAGAAATCTGAATTAAAGTCATTTGCTACATAAGAAGAAAAGTTTGATGTCCTGCTGTTTAAGTCTCCACACAGTATTATATCTACTTCATCCAATGTCACCACACAGTTGACTAAACATTCTTCCAGCATAGCAATTCCATTATCATTGTCAAACACATTATAAAATGGTGAACCTTCAGGTGGTATATACACACATACCAATAATACATTCCTTGAAGTACACAACAAAGATTTGTCAAAGAGAAACACACAAATGTTAGAATAAGGAACATCCATATATTTCACAAGGGTAGCTAACTCATACTTTATTAAACAAACTAACCTGCCGGATCATCTCCCTTGATGACTAACTTTAATTGCAGACCTACAAAAGGCCTTATAGCCACTAAAATCATCTGGCTGGATATTTTCCAGGAACGTTTCTGTCAGACATATAAAATCGAAGCTATGTACATAAGACACAAAATCCCTGTCAGTGAGTTTAGAAAGCAACCCATTTACGTTCCAAGATAAAAAAGAAAACTTTTTATTTGTTTTATTTTTATTGCTATGATTCAATGCGTCTACATCAACTAAACTGACACTATCACTATTTATATTGATGAGACTAGAAACCAAGTTAATGCTATCATCAGCACTGCCATCGTCATTTATTAACAAGGGCTGTTTATTGGAGGGCAGCCTACAACCAGACAAATCCTGGGGGACAGATGTTAGTCCTAAGCCTAGTACACCTTGGTCAGACCTGCCTTTGTCTTGCTTCTTAAGGCCAGTTCGAAACTGTTGTAGGCTTACAACAGCAGCTGAATAGCTTAAGCAGTGCTGCAACAGCACTTGTTCTTAAGGTTAATCTGAATAAGAGTAATATTGTTGTATTCAGAAAAGGTGGTTGTTTAGCTGCTCACGAAAAATGGCTGTACAATGGAAAAGTCATGCCTGTGATTAATGTATATAAATATCTAGGAATCTGTTTTTGTACAAAGCTTAGTTTCACAACTGCATGTAAAGATCTGGCAAGTCGTGGTGATGGCAAGTCGTGGCTTGTTAATTGTTTTGAAAAAACTACGATTATTGAATAATAATGCTTTTGACTTGTTGATTAAGATATTTTGATGCACAAATACAACCCACTGTGTTATATGGCGTGGAAATTTGGGGACTGGATGCAGCTGTAACACATTGTGAGTCAGTACACCTCTTTGCTTTAAAGCAGTTTTTAGGCTTAGATAGACGTACACCTAATGATCTTGCTTATAGTGAAACCAATAGATATCCCCTCTCTATTAATGCTGCTGTAAGATGCATTAGATATTGGATTAAGATTCTGCATATGGATGAGTGCAGGTTACTTTTTAAGTCTTACAAGATGCTTTATGATCTAGATGTCAAGGGGAAAAGCACCTGGGATTCACAAATACGTACCTGTTTATGTAAACTTGGTTTTGGTTTTGTTTGGCTCAATCAAGGTGTGGGAAATTGTAGAGAGCTTATCAAGGTTTTCAGGCAGAGACTGATTGACTGCTGTTGGCAGCAGTGGAATGGTCATATACAAAACAGTGAAAGATTTCAAATGTACAGACAATTTATAGGTTCACACGATGTCAAACCTTATCTAAAGCTTGATATGGACATTTATTTTAAAAGAATTATGCTTAAGTTTAGACTTGGTGTATCAGACATAAATGTTCATAAATTTAGATATATAGAACATGATGTTGATGACCTCAGGTTGCTATGCCCATTATGTAAGCAAACAGTGGAAGTTCATTTTGTGCTCTGCTGTCCAGTATTAGAAGATGTAAGACAGAATTGCATTCCGGTAAAGTATAGTAGACAGCCTAATTTATTTAGATTCTGTCTACTCATGGCATCTAGTCACCCTGAGATTGTGCGCAGCCTTGCTTTATATTTGTGTAAAGCCTTTAGAATAAGAGATATCTTGGTTTTTTAAAGTCATATTTTTTGGAACTGATTTTTTATTGTGGTAGTTGTGGGTATACATTAACGCTTTGGTTTTTTTCTGTTTTTTGTTTTTGTTTTGTTACTTATTTTTCTCACTAAAATACTAAGCAGTTTGGCAACCCCCCTTCATGTATGGGCCAATGGCCGTTTTGTGAATAAATCTTTGAGTTCGAGTTCTCTCTCTCTCTCCCTGAGCCTTGTTGTTATTGCTGCTTTTATTTTGCTCTTGGTTTCTTTGCTTTTTTTTTGGGGGGGGGGGTTGTTTTTGGTGTTGTTCTTTGTTTTGTTTTGTTTTATTTTATTATTTGTTGTTGCTCATTTGCTCTCTCTCTCTCTCTCTCTCTCCTCTCTCTCTCTCTCCTCTCTCTCTCTCTCCTTTGTGGTTTTTTGTGGGGGGTGGGGGTGGGGGGCTCTTGGCCATGGTAACTCGCAGAGCTAAAAAAAAAAAAAAGCTTGGGTAATTTGACTAGCTCATAGAGGTAGGGCGAGTCATCAGACTCCTACTTCATTCCCCTACTGCAGTGTCTTTCTTCATTAACAGCACACAGAGAGAGGGGGGGGGGAGAGAGATGGGGAGAGGGAGGGAGGGAGAAACGGGGAGGGAGGGAGAGAGAGGGAGAGGGAAAGGAGAGAGAGGGAGGGAGAGATGAAGAGGGAGGGAGGGAGAGAGATGGAGAGGGAGGGAGGGAGGGGGGTGGGAGAGAGAGAGAGGGAGGGAGAGGGAGGGGGATGAGAGGGAGAAA
>CM054150.1:13522971-13532971 GCA_028751875.1 Rapana venosa | reverse complement strand
AGTTAACATCAGTGCTGACTCCACTCTCCCCAAAAGTCCTTCGGATGAGACTATAAACCGAGGTCCCGTGTGCCAACGCAGAACATCTTGCGCACACGTTAAAACCCGTTCCACTTTTCGGAAGAGTAGGCTATTGTGTGCCGATGGGAACGGATGACAAAATTGACAAAACTGCATACACGCGGGGACTGGATGTAAAAAAAAAGCACATGAGTGCTTTTTTCAATATCATCGAAATAAAAGAAATAAATATTTTTTAAAAACCATGTCGGGGGATAGCTCTTTCCTTTTTGTTTACGAGAAAGGAACAAGTATTTTAGCGATGACGGGGGTAGGGGGTATCGACTATACACCTGCACGTGTGTGCCTATGTATGCATGAGACAGACGCATGTGTGTCTTTTGGCGTTCTTGCATGCATTGAGTGCGTGCAGACCCTCTCCTCCTCCTCCCCACCCCTCCCACACACATGTCCGCTCACATGAACATTAATAAGGTCAGAAGTCCACAGGGAGCTTGTCAATATCAGGCTGACGTAGGGCCACCGACCAGAGGAGCCCTGCACTGCTGCTGGGTCCCTTTGGTAGTCTTCAGTAGTGCCTGTTCTGAGCCAATACAGGCACGACATCATCTACTAAGCACCCTACGGACGACAGCATAAGTTTTTAGTGTATCTGTACTGATTGTGTGTCTGTACTGATTGTGTGTATCTGTACTGATTGTGTATCTGTACTGATTGTGTGTATCTGTACTGATTGTGTGTATCTGTACTGATTGTGTGTATCTGTACTGATTGTGTGTCTGTACTGATTGTGTGTATCTGTACCGATTGTGCATCTGTACTGATTGTGTGTATCTGTACTGATTGTGTGTCTGTTCTGATTGTGTGTATCTGTACCGATTGTGTATCTGTACTGATTGTGTGTATCTGTACTGATTGTGTGTATCTGTACTGACTGTGTGTATCTGTACTGACTGTGTGTATCTGTACTGTGAGTATCCATACTGACATTGTATTCATACTTGGCTCAGTGTATCTGTATTGACTGTGTGTATCTGTACTGACTGCATATCTATACTGTGAGTATCCATACTGACGTTGTATGCATACTTGGCTCAGTGTATCTGTACTACTGTGTGTATCTGTACTGACTGTATATCTGTATTGTGAGTATCCATACTGACGTTGTATGCATACTTGGTTCAGTGTATCTGTACTACTGTGTGTATCTGTACTGACTGTATATCTGTATTGTGAGTATCCATACTGACGTTGTATGCATACTTGGCTCAATGTATCTGTACTGACTGTGTATCTGTACTGACTGTGTATCTGTACTGACTGTGTGTATCTGTACTGACTGTGTGTATCTGTACTGACTGTGTGTATGTGTACTGTGAGTATCCATACTGACGTTGTATGCATACTTGGCTCAATGTATCTGTACTGACTGTGTGTATCTGTACTGACTCCAAACTGGGATGCTATTCTTTCCGTTCAGTTTGCCTGGCTTTCTTGACAGCAAAAATCGATGACGACTCAGGAGGGTGAGTGTACACTTGATTGTCTTTGTTAGGAAGGTTTCGTCTTCTTTTCTTTCGTTTGTTTGTTTGTTTATTTGTTTGTTTGTTTGTTTCTTTCTTTCTTTCTTTCTTTCTTTCCTTCCTCCAATCGTTCTTTTTTCTTTCTTTGTTTATTCTGTCTTTGTTTTTTGCATTTTGTCTTTTTCTTTCTTTTCTTTCTTTTCTTTTCTTTCTTTCTTTTCTTTTCTTTCTTTCTTTTCCTTTATTTTCTTTCTTTCTTTCCTTTTCTTTCCTTTCTTTTCCTTTCTTTTCTTTTACTTTCTTTTCTTT
The DNA here is from genome assembly GCA_028751875.1 of Rapana venosa. Taxonomy (NCBI): domain Eukaryota; kingdom Metazoa; phylum Mollusca; class Gastropoda; order Neogastropoda; family Muricidae; genus Rapana; species Rapana venosa. The sequence continues at coordinate 13,531,118 of CM054150.1, read as the reverse complement.
TCTTTCTTTCTTTCTTTTCTTTTCTTTCTTTCTTTCTTTTCCTTTCTTTTCTTTCTTTCTTTCTTTTCTTTTTTCTTTCCTTCCTCCAATCGTTCTTTGTTTCTTTTCTTTGTTTATTCTGTCTTTTTTTTTGTATTTTGTCTTTTTCTTTCTTTCTTTCTTTTCTTTCTTTCTTTCTTTCTTTTCTTCTTTCTTTTCTTTCTTTTCTTTCTTTTCTTTCTTTCTTTCCTTTCTTTCTTTCTTTCTTTCTTTTTTTTCCTTTCTTTTTTCTTGTCTTTTCTTTTCTTTCTTACTTTCTTTTTTTTTTTTCTTTCTTTCTTTCTTTCTTTCTCTGTTTCTTGCCTTTTTTCTTTTTCTTTCTTTCATTCTTTCAGTTTTTCCTTTCTTTTGTTCTTTTTTGTTTGTTTCTTTCTTTGTGTTTTCTTTCTTTCTTTCTTTCCTTTAATCGTTCTTTCTTTCTTTCACTCAGTCGTCCTTTCGCTTGTTCTTTCTTTCTTTTTCTTTCTTTGTTTCGTTTTTTTTTTTCTTTTTTCTTTTTCTTTCTTTCATTTTTCCTTTCTGTGTTTTTTCTTTCTTTTGTTTGTTGTTCTTTCTTACGTTCTTTCTTTCGTTCTTTTCTTTTCTTTTCTTTCTTTCTTTCTTACTCTTTTTTTCCCATTTCTTTTTACCGTTTTTTTTATCTTCCGAAGTTTGGTCCTTTGTTAAGTTCTCTCTCTCTCACACACACACATTCTCTCTCTCTCTCTCTCTCTCTCTCTCTCTCTCTCTCACGCACACACACATTCTCTCTTACACACACACTCTCTCTCTCACACTCTCTCTCTCTCTCACACACTCACACACACACCGCGCGCACGCACACACACACACACACACACACACACACACACACACACACACACACACACACACACACACACACACACACACACATGATGGTTCATGTGATGGTTCTTTGTTGAAAACTGTGTTCACTTTTTGTGAGGTTGTGTGTGTGTCTCTCTTTGTTTTGTTTGTTACTTTCTTTGCTTGTTGGTTTGGCCGTTTGCTTGTGTGAATTGTGGTTTTGTTTAGTTTGGTTTGGTGTGTTTGGTTTGGTTTGTGGACTTTTTTTTTCTTTCTTTCTTTCTTTCTTTCTTTCTTTCTTCTTCTTTTTTTTTCTTTCTTTCTTGTTCTTGTTCTGTTCTTCTTCTTCTTCTTCTTCTTCTTTTTCCTCCTCCTCCTCCTCCTCCTCCTCCTCCTCTTCTTCTTCTTCTTCTTCTTCTGCTCCTCCTCCTCCTCCTCTTCTTCTTCTTCTTTCTTCTTCTTCTTCTTCTTCTTCTTCTTCTTCTTCTTCTTCTTCTTCTTCTTCTTCTTCTTTCTTCTTCTTCTTCTTCTTTCTTCTTCACAGTCTTCTTCTTCTTCACAGTCTTCTTCTTCTTCACAGTCTTCTTCTTCTTCACAGTCTTCTTCCTCCTCCTCCTCTTCTTCTTTTTTTTAAAAAGCTTGCTTTGTGGATTAAATTTGTTTTTGTGTCTTCTCCATTTTTTGGAATATATTTTTGTATTTTGTGTTTCAGATTTTAAGAGTTTTGCTTTCTCTGACTTTGTAATAGTACTTCTTGTCTTTCTTCTTTTCTTTCTTCCTTTACCTTCTTAATCTTTCCTTCCTTCCGTCTTTCCTTCTTACATCCCCCCCCCCCCCCCCCCTTATTTTGCTTTTCTTTTATCTTTGTTTGTCTATCTGCCTTTCATCATTTTGTTCTGGTTTTTAAAATAGTTTTTTTTTGGTTTTGTTTGGAAGGTTATTTTAGTGGATAAAACAGAACACATTTTTACATTCAAACTGTTTGGTTTGTAGTGATTTAAACACATAGCATTTGGAATTTGAACAAATATTTGGAATGTTGTTGTTTTGTTGGTTCGGTTTTGTGGTTGTTGTTTTTGTTGCTTTATTGTTGTTGCTGTTGACGTAATGCTGTCCAGCTGTAACTCTGATTTATGTTTTTTGTTGTGTTATTGTTGTTGTTTCAGCATTCTTAATCGCACCATGTTTTCCCTCCTTATTTCTCCTTTTCTTCGCTCTCTTTTTCTCTTCGTTTGATTGTCTGTCTTCCTTTTCTATCTATCTATCTCTCTCTCTATCTATCTATCTATGTGTGTGTATGTGAGAATGATAAAAATAGATGAATTATCATTATTTATGTCTTATGACTGCATGATATCGTTTATGATAGCAGCTACACAATAATATTAACTTCAATGATATCTCTATTTCTATTTCTATTACTTTTTTCCGGACACCAGGCATTTGTGTTCGCAAAATCGTAAACGCTGAATCTCAAATTTTACGATTGAAAAATAAATACCTTTAATGAGAGAACATTCATTGAAGAGATTTAGATTTTAAAAAATAACCCCACCACCAACAACAACGGCAACAAAAAAAATCCCTCTTTTATTACGATTTACAGAATTATTTCAACTTGCTTATTTCTGAATTTTAGTGTTGTGAGAAAGTATTTGAAAAAAATGTATGAAAAAATATTAAAATGTTGAAATAAGATTTGACTTAAGTTCAAGAACGTAAGTCACATCTCCTTACCTTTTTCTCAGTTGATGATAAGAGTGTTTAAATTACTTTTTCGTTCAAGGCCGAAAGCTTTGTCAAATATCGATGTAAGCGAAGTGCCAAGACCTACATCAATATGTCGCTATATATCTCCGAAATCGGAATGCGGCTACCTTAATGTTGAGTTAAAAACAGTCACATACGCAAAATCTCACTATTGGTGAACTTCGGAACTCTAGTCAACAAATGAAAGAAAAAAACCCAAACGTTGTTGTACTGTGAAATGTATTGCTGGGTTTGTCTTTATTTATGAGAAGATTTTAGCATAACAACTTGTAGTCCTTATCCAGTAAGAGAGAGAGAGAAAAGAACAATTTCCTCTGATGCCGGAATACGGCTGCCTATAATTATGGCAAGGTACTCGAAAACATCCATACATGCCAAGTTCTTTTCCAGTGTACTTACGGTCTTACTGTCTGTCTGTCTGCCCGTCTGTCTGCATTACTTTTTTTCTCTCTCTTCTTTCCTTGTAACCTATATGAATTTCTGTGTGTTTGAGGTAATAAAGTATTTGAATTGAATTGAATTGAATAAAGATTTTTGCTTGCTCCGTTATTTGAGAAATCGTTCTTCCTTCCTTCCTTCTTTTCTTTTTTCCTCTTTCAATTTCTTTCTTTTCTTTGTTTCTGTCTCTCTGTCTTTGTGTATTTTTGTCTTTTCCTTCAACTTGTCACGCATTTATCTCTCTGTCTCTGTCTCTCTGTCTCTGTCTCTCTCTCACTTAGTCAAGTCAAGTCAAGTGAAGTCAAATTTTTATTTCCAGATGGTACATTGAATAAGCAATGCATTTGCTTTTTATTTTCACCAAGCCATCTATCTAAGAACAAATTTGTTAATGATTATACTGAAATACTACATTATTGCAACCTTTTACCAATAAATTGAACCAGTAAAAAGAGGAAAATCGATAAATAATACATTGGAAAATACAAATTACACACATATACATACGCACGCGCACACATACACACCTGCGCGCGCGTGCGTGCGTGCGTGCGTGCGTGCGTGCTGTGCGTGGTGTGTGTGTGTGTGTGTGTGTGTGTGTGTGTGTGTGTGTGTGTGTGTGTGTGTGTGTGTGTGTGTGTGTGTGTGTGTGTGTGTGTGTGTGTTTCTCTTTGCCGCTAGTGGATTTGTGTTTTCGAAGTCAATGGAGTTTGATGGAAATCGATAGAAGGTGTGTTTGATGTCGGCTTCTTCAAGTTCCACTCTGACGGGAGGTTTTCAGTCTGTGTTTTCCCCCCATTTCCTTAAAAAGCCACTCTTCGTCTGCCTGCTTCTCTGCTCTGTCTGTCTGTCTGTCTGTCTGTTTGTCTGTATGGATGGATGGATGGATGGATGGATGGATATATATATATATATATATATATATATATCTTCTCTCTCTTTCTCTCTCTTCCTCACTCCCTCTCTCTCTCTCTCTCTCTCTCTCTTTCCTCTCTCTCCCTCCCTCCTCTCTTTCTCTCTCTCTCTCTCTCTCTCTCTCTCTCTCTCTCTCTCTCTCTCTCTCTCTCTTTCTATCTCTCTCCCTCCCTCCCTCCTCTCTTTCTTTCGTTCTCTCTCTCTCTCTCTCTCTCTCTCTCTCTCTCTCCTTCTCTCTCTTTTTCTCTCTCTCTCTCTCTCTCTCTCTCTCTCTCTCTCTCTTTCGTTCTCTCTCTCTCTGTCTTGTGGCCTAGGGCCAATGTACAGATTTAACACGTTCAGAGTTCACGTTCATAGAGTTCTGTGTCTGTCTTCCCCTCTATCTCCCTCCCTCTCTTTCTCTGTCTCTTTCCCTTTCTCTGTGTCTCTGTCTTTTTGTCTCTCCTTCTCCTGCTCCCTCTCTTTCCTCCACTCTCTGTCTCTGTCTTTGCCTATCTGTCTCCCCCTCCCCATCTCTCTCTCCCCCCCTCTCCTTTCCCACTCCTCTCTGTCCCTGTCTATTTTTCTGTCTCTGTCTGTCTGTCTCTGTCTCTCTGTCTGTCTCTCTCTCTGTGCCTTATTCATTCATACTGGTTATTGTATTTATTGCTCTAACACTTCAGCAGAAAATTAATGTCAGTACACTGGACACATTATCAAGCCAGTATAAGGTCAAAAACAGTTGTGTGTGTGTTGTGTTTGCGCGCGCGCGCGTGCGTGCGTGCGTGTGTGTGTGTGTGTGTGTGTGTGTGTGTGTGTGTGTGTGTGTGTGTGTGTGTGTGTGTGTGTGTGTGTTGTGTGTGTGTGTGTGAGTGAGTGTGTGAGTGTGAATGTGAGAGAGGAGAGAGAGTGTGTGTGTGTGTGTGTGTGAGAGAGAATGTGAGAGAGAGAGCGAGAAAGAGAGAGAAAGAGAGAGTGTGCGTGTGTGAGAGAGAGAGAATGTGTGGTGTGTGTGTGTGTGTGTGTGTGTGTGTGTGTGTGTGTGTGTGTGTGTGTGTGTGTGTGTGTGTGTGTGTGTGTGTGTGTGAGAGAGAGAGAGAGAGAGAGAGAGAGAGAGGTGAGTGAGAGAGGAGTAGAGAGGAGAGAGAGAGAGAATGTGTGTGTATTTGTAAACATGCCCCTTGTTCATCCCGCTTAGAACTCTGAAAAGGAGGAAATGTGTTTACATCTTCAACAATAATCGAGTTTTTTTCTTTACTTTTACTTCTTCTTTTTTTTTTTTTATAGAGGAGTAATGTGTGTACTGTCTATTTAACTTTAAAACTTGGAAAGGTGTTTTTGTTGTGTTGATTTGATTTCAAGGGCAGTTAATTATTTTATGTTGCATGCAAACGGGACGGGACTGGACTGTCTGGGGGGACGGGATAGCTCAGTGGTCAGAGCACTCGCTTTCCCCCAGCTAAGGTTAAGGAGCATCGAGCGTGGTTACCAGTTGGATGGGTGACCATTTGCGCGCCTTGGTTTTAGTACAGTCCCCCTGTTCACCCAGCTGTAAATGGGTACCTGCCCTTTAGGGTCAGGGAAGGTAAAGCAGCGAGGGAGAGGAGATGGGCGCCGCCCTCAATATACTGGCCCTAGAGAAGTTGAGGTCTCTGATGCCTCGTTCCCCTACGACCACATAGGTTATGGGACACCTTTACCTTTTGTGCAACTGTGAGAGCACAGACAGGATCATGCATTTAGAATGAGGATGATGAAGGTGATAATGATGGTGATGATGATGATGATGATGATAGTGGTGGAATAGGGTGGTGGTGGTGGTGGTGGTGGTGGTGGTGGTGGTGGTGGTGGTGGTGGTGGTGGTGGTGGTGCTGATGATGAAGAAGAAGAAGTAGAAGAAGATGAAGATGATTATAAAGATGATGATGATGATGCAAACTAATCCCACTACTACTACCACAACTGCTACTGCTGCTGCTTCTGCTGCTGCTGCAGTGTACATGTGTGTATGTGTATGAGTGTGCATGCATCGTGCGCGTATGTGCGCGCGCGTGCGTGCTTGGTGTATGTGTTTGTTTTGTTTGTTTTGTTTTGTTTGATGTCTATTCACTACATGGTGATTTAGACACACTCGCATTCATACCAAAGTACCTATACACACCCCATCTCTCCCTCTCCCTCTCTCTCTCTCTCTCTCTCTCTCTCTCTCTCTCTCTCTCTCTCTCTCTCTCTCTCTCTCTCCTCTCTCTCTCTCTTCTTCTCTCCTTACACGCACACACATACACATTATGTATATATAAATACACACACACACACACATATATATATATATATATATATATATATATATATATATATATATATATATGTGGTACATATATACACACACCACACACACACACACATATATATATATATATATATATATATATATATTATATATATATATATATATATATAAAACTAATTACAGTAACGATCTTACAGGTGAAGAATATATAACTTCAGCAACTGACATTATGAATTGCTGAGAGTCATATAAAGCAGATGAAGATGATGATGATGATTATAAAGATGATAATGATGATGATACAATCTAATCCCACTGTATGTGTATGCGTGTGTGTATGGTGTGTGTGCGCGCGCGCGTGTGTGTAAGGAATAGGACAGAACCGAAAAAGGAAAGGGACCCCCCTCCCCTCCCCCCCCCCCCCCCTCCAGCCCCCGCCAGAACACCCAGTAAAAGAAAACCCACTTTAAAAAGAACACGGATAGGAAGATAAAAACCCAGCCGTCCCCAAATTCCCAAGACACATATTCTGTGAGCTTGACAGAAAAGACAGACACACGGCAGTCCAGCCTCATCCACTTCACGCAGTCCATTCCCAGACCCGTTTCCTGACCAGCACTGCAGGTAGATAGATGTCTGTGTCCTCCCAGCCTGATTGACGCGAGGGTAGAAAGGTGGTGATTAGTCAAGTGTTGAAGAACCGCTGTAAGAAAGAAGTAAGGGTAGGCCTGTCCTACGTGGAGAGCGGAGTATAAATAATAATAATAATAATAATAATAATAATAATGTATGGAATTTATATAGCGCTGAATCTTGTAAAGCAACAAATCAAAGCGCTTAAACAGTAGTGATAGTATAAACAGTAGTGATGGAAGGACTCAAGTTTCAAATTTGCTGTAGGTTTGTAATGGCAGTATCGTTCGGGGTTTTTTTTTGTTTGATTTTTATGTTTCAAAGATTATGTTTTATAATCTGTTGGGTTGTTTTTTCTTCTTCTCTGTATGTCTGTCTGTTTGTCTCTGTCGCTCTCATGTATGCATATCTATACAAAAACGTACACCCGCGCGCATGCACGCACGCACGTACACACACAACACTTTACTTTTCCCTGCAAAGTCTTCATCTTGAACAGAATTTCTTGATCGCAAGGACTTTTTTAATTGCCTTATGGGCTTCATCATTGCAAAGATAGTTAATTCTTAATTACAAGGACTTGATGGGGGAAAAATGCAAAATGCATCGCTTATTCAATGTACCTTCTGGAAGTAAAAATTTGACTTTCACACACAGACAGACACAAACAGACACAGACACAGACAGACACAGACAGACACAGACACTGTACCATCTGAAAATAAAAGTTTGACTTTGACTGTCTCACACACACACACACACACACACACACACACACGAACACACACACACACACACCACGCACACACGCACGCACACCACACACACACACGCGCACGCACGCACGCACACACACTATCACAACAGAGAGACAAAAAGGGGGACAGTAGCACAGCCGCAGCTTGTCAATTTCACGCGGCAGAACGGTCTGTCACTCAACGTTATCTCGCGACACGCACGCGCAGTAGCATGCTAACGCTTCAAGCTTTTGTACCAAACCCTTGACAGAATCTTGCTGGTAATAGGTCTGCCAGCCTTTCTGTTGGAATATTTCCCTTCTGTTTTTCCCCACTGACTTGGTTTTCCTGTCACAATAACCGATGCACTACCGCGTGGGTGGTTAAATCCTTTATTTTCGTGACTGGCTACCCAAATTATTCAGTGCCTGATCAGTGTTTTGAGTGTGACTGCACCGAACCGTTTTTGTCGTCTGCATGTCTAGTGATTTAGCAACATGGTTTTTGCAGACTGCGTTTAAGTTTTCGGTGTTTCTGTG
>CM054150.1:13490471-13510471 GCA_028751875.1 Rapana venosa | reverse complement strand
TCGAGTTCTCTCTCTCTCTCTCTCTCTCTCTCTCTCTCTCTCTCTCTCTCTCTCTCTCTCTCTCTCTCTCTCTCTCTCTCTCTCTCTCTCTCTCTCTCTCTCTCTCTCTCTCTCTCTCCTTTAACCGATCTTTATTCCATTCTTTCCCCTGCCTGTCCTTCTCTTGCTGCATCTGAGGCGAGTGAAGCTGTTTCATGTTCTCTTTAATTGCTAGAGAAGGCCATCTGTAAAGTCTATCGTCTTCTAAGTGTTGTGGACAGTTAAGGCAATGGCACACGGTGCACCGCAACAGCATTCGGTATCAAAGCTGACTTTCACTATAGCGCTTTCTAAACAACCGTCTTTCTCCCCCCAAAACATGCTTGTAGCTGTCTAGGGGGAAACGTTATTTCGGAAAAGCTCTGTAGTTCAGTTTCATCACACTTCTTCGGTCTGAATGTCTCATTTTCCTCCTCTCTTCCACCCCCCTCCAAAAGTTCAGTTTTTGTTTAAATGTCTTGACATTGTGTCTCTTGCTAATAGTCGAGAACCATTTCAGTTCACTTGATGTTGCTTATGTTTGTACAATACACCACACCACACAATACCACACCACACACTACACTGCACTGCACAGCACTACACCACACCACACCACACCACACCACACCACACCACACTGCACTACTCTACATCACACCACACTGCACTACTCTATACCACACCACACCACACCACATCACACCACACCACACCACACTCCACTCTACTCTACTCCACTCCACTCTACTTCACTCCACTCCAACGGAGCACAGTGAAAGCTAATCTGAGCAGCCCCCAAATCTGCAGGGTATTCTTCACAGACAAGTAAAATTCAGGAACGCAACCGTAGGGTAAATCATTAATAATAATAATAATAATAATAATAATAATAAAGTATCTACAAAACAACACAATACGACATAGAACAACACAACGCAATAAAGCACACTAAAGTATCTACAACTATAACACAATACAATATGACATAGAACAACACAATGCAATATAGCACTAAAGTATCTACAACTATAACACAACACACTGCCACACAATACAGCACACTGCAACAACTACAGCACAACACAACACAATGCCACACCCTGAAGAAACTCACAAAACCACTTCAAACCAAATCATCAGTCATTGAAGACAGCTCCGGAAACCTCCTCACAGAAAGCTCAGCTGCATTGAACAGGTGGTCTGAATATTGTCAAGAACTGTACAACTACCCAATACAACCTGACAAGAGCATAATAGAAGAGAAAGCAGCAACATCAAGAGCACCCTCGCCATTACCTATACTGAGGGAAGAAGTGGAAGAAGCCATCCGCAGCTTACCAGTAGGAAAGTCCCCAGGAGCAGACAATATACCAGCAGAGCTGCTCAAGCATGGTGGCGAAACAGTCATCACATATGTTACAGCTATCTGTCAGAAGATTTGGGAGACAAAACAGTGGCCAACAGACTGGACACAATCACTCATCATACCCCTGCCCAAGAAGGGGAATTTACGCCAATGCCAAAACTATAGAACAATCAGCCTCATCAGCCACGCCAGCAAGATCATGCTCAAAGTTATTTTGAATCGACTCAAGGAGGCAGAAGAACACCTTGCAGAGGAACAAGCTGGGTTCAGGGCAGGCAGGAGCACAATCGAACAGATTTTTAACTGCCACATCATGATGGAAAAACATCTTCAACATCAGAGAGACCTGTTCCACAACTTCATCGACTTCAAGAAGGCTTTTGACAGAGTATGGCACGAAGGCCTGTGGCAGGTCCTCAGAATGTTTGGCATTGAAGAAGGACTAGTGCAAACCATTCAAGCACTATACAACACTGCAAGCAGTGCAGTCCTTCTGAACAATCAGGTCGGAGACTACTTCAAAACCACAGTTGGGGTCCGACAAGGATGCCTGTTATCTCCAGTCCTGTTCAATCTGTTCTTGGAAAACATCATGAGAGAGACCCTCCATGACTTCCACCCTACCATCTCCATTGGCGGCAGACCCCTCAACAACTTACGGTTTGCCGATGACATTGACCTCATGGGCGGAAGTAACACAGAGCTGCAAGATCTTACGACCAGACTTGAGAACAGAGCTGGAGCATATGGGATGGAGGTGAGCTCGGAGAAAAGTAAAGTACTTGTGAACAGCACGAGCAATGCCACCGCTAAAATTTACATGAACGGCCAACAACTGGAGGAGGTAGACGCTTTTAAATACCTCGGCGCTACACTCACAAAGGACGGGCGATCGACGACAGAAATCAAAGTCAGAATAGCCATGGCAACATCTTCCATGACAAAACTCACCACCATATGGAAAAGTAAAGAGATCAGTTTCCTAATCAAACTAAAGCTCTACAAAGCCCTAATTCAGTCGATCCTGCTGTACGGAAGTGAAACCTGGACATTGACTGCTGAAACAGCAAAGCGAATCCAGTCATTCGAAACAAAATGCCATAGAAAACTACTGGGCATATCCTGGAGAGAACGAAAGACCAACGAATTTGTCAAGAGTCAAATAACACGGCTGGCAGGTCTACAGGAACCCCTTCTCACCATCGTCAAGAAGAAAAAGCTGACATGGTTCGGCCACGTCACCCGCCACAACACTCTGCCCAAAACAGTACTGCAGGGAACACTCGAAGGTGACAGAAGGAGGGGAAGACAGAACAAGTCATGGATGGACAACATCAGAGAATGGACCAGGATGAATGACTCGGCACTACTGCGCAGAGCCGAGGACTGAGATGGATGGAGGAGGCTTACCACGGCATCGTCTTTCATGTCTCCCGACATAGCACATAGCACAACGCAATACAATACCACACTCCTCAACACAACACAACAAAGAAAGCATACAGAAGACGCCAAAGGTTAAAGTTACCCAGTACTCTTCCCCTCCCTCCCCCTCCCTTCCCCCTTCTCCACCTCCGTGTCCTCCCCCCCCCCCCCCCCCCCCCCCCCCCCCCCCCCCCCCACCCCCCCACCAACCTGTCTTCCCCCCTTCCAGTCCTTAAGGAAGGAATTTGTTTTGTCAGTGAATCTGACCGTTAGCAGGAGTGGTTTGGTTCTTGCCTTTCTGTCTGTCTGTCTGTCTGTCTATTTGTCTGTCTGTCTGTCTGTCTGCCTGACTGTCTTGTCCGTCTGTCTGTCTGTCTGCCTGCCTACCAGCCTGTCTGTCTCTCCGTCTTTCTGTCTGTCGGTCTGATCTGTCTGTCTTCCTGCCTTCCTGTCTGTCTGTCTCTCCGTCTGTCTGTTTGTCTGTCTAGTTGTCTGTCTGCCTGACTCTCTTTTCCGTCTGTCTGTGTGTCTGTTTGCCTGCCTGCCTACCAGTCTGTCTGTCTCTCCGTCTTTCTGTCTGTCGGTCTGGTCTGTCTGTCTTCCTGTCTGTCCGTCTGTCTGTTTGTCTGTCTATTTGTCTGTCTGTCTGCCTGACTCTCTTGTCCGTCTGCCTGCCTGCCAGCCTGTCTGTCTCTCCGTCTTTCTGTCTGCCGGTCTGGTCTGCCTGTCTGTCTGTCTGTCTCTGTCTCTCCGTCTGTCTGTTTGTCTGTCTATTTGTCTGTCTGCCTGACTCTCTTGTCCGTCTGTCTGTGTGTCTGTCTGCCTACCAGCCTGTCTGTCTGTCTCTCCCGTCTTTCTGTCTGTCGGTCTGGTCTGTCTGTCTTCCTTCCTGCTCTTCCGTTGTCTGTCGCTGTCTGTCTGTTTGTCTGTCTGCCTGTCTGTTTGTCTGATCCGAGTAGCTGATGGGGTGCTGGCTTCTTATTGTTCTCATTGCTCTCAAGTCCGAAGTGCTGTGGTGTGGTGTGTTGTGTGTCTGTGTTGTGTCTCGTCGCGTCGCGTCTGTCGTCGTGCTGCTGTTGTGTGTGTTGTTGTGTGTGTGTGTGTTGCGTGTGTGTGTTTGTTGTTGTGTGTGGTGTGTTGTGTGTTGTTGTGTGTTGTGTGTGTGTGTGTTGTGTGTGTGTGTGTGTTGTTGTTGTGTTGTGTTGTGTGTGTGTGTGTGGTTGGTTGTGTGTGCTGTGTGTGATGTGTGTGTGTGTGTGTGTGTGGTGTTGTGTGTGTGTCGGTGTAGTGTGTGTGTGTGTGTTGTTGTGTGTGTGTGTGTGTGATGTTGTGGTGTGTGTGTGTTGTGTGTTGTGTGTGTGTGTGTGTGGTTGGTTGTTATGTTGTGTGTGTGTGTGTGTGTGTGTGTGTGTGTGTGGTGTGTGTTGTGTGTGTTGTGCGTGGTGTTGGTGTGTGTGGTGTGTGTGGTGTGTGTGTGTGTGGTGTGTGTGTGTGTGTGTGTTGGTGTGTGTGGGTGTGTGTGTGTGATGGTTGTGGTGTGTGTTGGTGTGTTGTGGTGTGTGTGTGGTGTGGTTGTTGTGTGGTTGTGGTGTGTGTGGTGGTGTGTGTGTTGTGTGTGTGTGTGTGTGTTGTGTGTGTGTGATGTTGTGTGTGTTGTGTGTGTGTTGGTGTGTGTGTGGTGTGTGTGTGTTGTGGTGTGTGTGTGTGTGTGTGTGTGTGGTGTGTGTGTGTGGTGTGTGTTGTGTGTGTTGTGTGTGTGTGATGTGTGTGTGTTGTGTGATGTTGTGTGTGTCGGTGTATGTGTGTGTGTGTGTGATGGTGTGTGTGTGTGGTCGTGTGTGTGTGTGTGGTGTATGTGTGTTGTGTTGTGTCTGTGTGTGTTGTGTATCTGTGTGTGTGATGGGTTGTTGGGGTGCGGGGACATACGTGTGTGTGTGTGTGTGTGGGGGGGGGGGGAGTAGGATATGTGGGTGTATAGGGGGTGTGGGGGTGGGTGAGGGGGTGTGTGTACGTCTGTTTGTGCGTGTGTGTGTGTAGGATGGGTGCTTATGTGTGTATATGTATTTGCGCGCACGCACGTGTGTGTTTATTTATTTAAATTATTTCGTTTTGAGAATGATTAAAATACCCATGAGCTTTTTTCTTTATACATCCACATGTGTGTGTCTGGAATGGGGGCGGGGGGGGAGCAGTGAAGTTGTTTGCGCGGGTGTGTGCATAAAAGAGAGCTAGTTTGTTGTTTTGTTGTTTAATATATATACATATATATATATTATGTATATATGTATATATATATATATATATATATATATATATAATATATATATATATATATTATTATATATTATATTATATATTGCAACGTGCTCGTTTTATTTATTTATTCTTTTATATCGAGGATAATGGAATAAGCACTCATGTGGTTTTTTTACAGGATTTAACGTGTGCGCAATGTTCTGCATGCGTTCGAACACGGGCCTCGGTTTATAGTCTCACCCGAAGGACTTTGACATTCAGTTCGATTTTTTGTTGTTGTTGTCAAACTGGAAAGAAAGGGCGAGGCTGGGAATCGAACCCACAACCTCACGGTTAACTTGTTGGCAGGCGAACGTCTTAACCATCCTGCCACCTTCCCTCCACATTCGTTCACATTCATAAGCGTACACGTACCAAAAGCAACGTGGAGAGACTGAAGAATGACCATGCGCACTCTTGGATCAGACAGTGGCCGAAAGGAGGAGTGGAAGCCTTTGTGCTGCTAAACGCTGGGGTAATGGCTAATGAGATGACACGCAATGGGGGGGGGGGGGGGGGGGGTGAGGTACGGTGGGAAAGCAATATCTCCCCGCTTCTTCAGATTTAAACCTGCTTTTCTCTCGGTACGCTGTTTGTTAGGTTACCACCCAAGCCCCGTGTTCGAACGCATGCAGAACATCTTGCGCACACGTTAAATCCTGTTCCGCTTTTCGGAAGAGTAAGCCATTGTGTGCCGGTGGAAACAGATGACAAAATTGACAAAACCGCATACACACGGGGACTGAATGTAAAAAAAAGCACATGAGTGTTTATTCCATTATCCTCGATATAAAATAAATAAATACATAAAAATGAATTATATTGGACTCGGTAGCTTTTCCTATCTGTGCGGGTTTGGGAAACGAAGTCTGACTCTTTGAATACACAGGACATCAAACGCCAGACACTAATAAATGTAGACATCGCGATAGACTGGCTGGGTGGGTGGGTGGGTGGCTAGCTTTTGGCTGGCTGGGTGGGTGGGTGGCTGGGTGGCTACCTGGGTGGGTGGGTGGCTGGGTTGCTGGCAGGCAGGCAGGCAGGCAGCTAGACCGTTATACAAAGACCTGGATGAATAAAAGACAAATTAAAGAAGGGATGGCTTCGTTCGCCAGTGAGACGGGTCACAGAGAGAGAGAAATGTGTGTATGTGTGTGTGTAGCTGTGTGTGTGTGTGTGTGGGTGTGTGTGTAGGGGTGTGTGTGTGTGTGTGTAGCTCTGTGTGTGTGTAGGGTGTGTGTGTGGGAGGGGTGTGTGTGTATGGTGTGTGGTGTAGCTGTGTGTGTGTATGGGTGTGTGTGTGTAGGGGTGTGTGTGGGTGTAGGTGTGTGTGTAGGGTGTGTGTGTGGAGTGGGTGGGCTGGAGGGTGGGTGTAGGTGTATGTGTGGGAGAGAGAGAGGAGGGGGGTGGAGAAGGGAGCGAGAGAGAAAGACATACAGGGAGACAGAGAAAGACAAAAGAGATAGACGGATTGAGAGGCAGATAAACACACAGAAAGACAGACATGTAGGCAGACGGACAGGCAAGCAAACAGAGACAAAAAGACAGAGCACAAATATACACACACACTTACACACCACACACACACGTGCGCGTGCACACACACACACACACTCAAACGCACGCATGCACGCACGCAAGCACCCCCCACCCACCCACACCACACACCATCACTCACACATATACACACAAAACTCACAGACCACACTCAACCAAGTAGAAACAAAAACAGGAGACCCTGTTTTTAAAAAGAAAGCAACCCACAATACTTCCCTGAAACCGACTCAATAACCCGTCTTCCTCCTCCCCCCCCCCCCCCCCCCCCCCCCACACTTCCCTCCCAAATACGGGGACGGGATAGCCTGGTGGTTAGCGTGATGCGCTCGTGATCTGCTGACCCGAGTTCGATTTCCGTTCAAGAGGATTTTTCCTCTGGAGTTAACATCAGTGCAGACTCCACTCTCCCCAAAAGTCCATCGGATGAGACTAGAAACCGAGGTCTCGTTTGCGAACGCACGCAGAACATCTTGCGCATACGTTAAAACCCGTTCCGCTTTTCGGAAGAGTAGACCATTGTGTGCCGGTGGGAATGGATGACAAAATTTACACAACTACGTACACACGGGGACTAGATGTAAAAAAAGCACAGAAGTGCTTATTCCATTATCCTCGAAATAAAAGAATACAAATAAAAATAAATAAAATACTACCACTACCAACTTTCACCATCAACCTTCACCTTCACCTATCCCGTAGCCTAGTATAACGTTGGGGAGCCACTGAAGAATTTGCAACCAGCTTCCTCCACTCCCCGCGGTTCTCAACTTTCCGTAATTTGTACTCAAGGCCAGTCCACTCTGATGTTGTCTTCCCATCGTTTTCTCGGTCTGCCTCTTCGTCTCCCTTTTTGTACTGTTTCCGTAGGACAGTCTTGGCCAGTCCAGATGTGCCTGTACCATTTTCTCACTGGAGTCAGGAGCTCTTGATATGACCCTATGACTTTTCAATACTGGTTTTCACCCTCTCGTTAGTTAGATTATGTGAACTCTGTATGGGGTACGAAGTTTTTTGAAAGCATCTCATCTCCATGGCCTGTATCCTTTTTCAATGTCTGCTGTTATGGTTTACATTTGATCTGCAAACAAGATGGACGTGACCAGGGAACGCATCGGTCTGATCTTGAAGCTGATGGCGATTTTCTTGTCGTCCAAAGACTTTCATTTTGGTCAGCAGCTGTGGTTTTGGGATACAGGGGAAACTTAAGTTTACTTATCCGTACATAGCTCCCACATATATAAAGTTAAGATGCTATCAATTTTTTGCTGCATGAGTTTATCGTGCGGGTGAGCCATTGCCTATCCCTGTTATCACCCGCGTTGTTTTGCGCTGATTGCGGGCCAAAGGGGTGCTCAGCCTTTCGTCAATCAGTAAAAGCTTCCCACCCCAACCCCCCAACCCAAAACCTAAAACTTGTCCAAAACCGACTCAGTAACCCAATTCCTCAAAACACCACCCCACCCCCCACACTTTCCTCCTTCAACCTCATGAAACCGTTTTCCCCCCTGAAATAGGGGGAGGGGGGGGGGGGGGGGGGGGGGGGAGGGGTGCTGTCAGTATAAATAGATTCCCCCCTCTGCAAAATTTTTTGCTAGGAATTTCCATTTTCTACTCCCCCTTTGTTTCTCCCCGTTTTTTCTTCCCGTCGCATCCTTGTCGTCTATTTCCCCCCGTTCATGGTCCATTTTTTCCCGCCCTTTTTCCCTTCCCCCGAAAACCTTAAAAAAAGCAGTTCTCTCCCCACACTGAAGTCGGTACGCTGGTCCCGACTTAAAACGGCAATACAAAAGCATTCATTTGTTTTGCTCATAGAAAGACGGAATAGTTTTTCTGTCTGAGCGTTCGACAAAGAAGAGGAGGAGGAAGGGAACCCCCACCAATCCCAAACCCTCACAAAAATCAGGAAAGCTCCCCATCCCACCCACCCTCCGCACCCCCAAAATCCGTTACCCCCGGGGTGCCCAAAGGATGTTTTGTTGGCGAGGGGACCCGACGCAAGTAGTCAGTCAGGAGGGGAGGATGGACACCAGCTCAGTGCCGGGGGGTCTAGCCGAGTATTAATAATCCTGTCCTTCTTTCGTTAGCTCGCTTATGCTTTCTGCTTTGATTGTGATGATGATGTGGTGGTGGCCCAAATGTCTTCTCCGCTTTGCCCCTCCTTTGGCGCTTTTGTTGTTGTCCTTCGTTATTGTTATATGCTTGTTTGGTTGTGGGGGGTGTGGTGTAGGTCTGTGTGTGTGTTGGGTGGTGAGGTAGTGTGTGTATGGTGAGTGAGTGTGTGAGGTGCGGGGTTGGTGTGTTGGGGTTGGGTGTGTGTGTGTGTGGGTATATGTGTGTAAGTGTCTGTGTGCCTGTGTCTGTGTGTCTCTGGAGAGAGAGAGAGAGAGAGAAGAGAGAGAGGGAGAGAGAGGAGAGAGAGAGAGAGAGAGAGAGAGCGTGGGGTGGGTGGATGGGTTGTGTGTGTAGGTGTAAGTGTGTGTGTGTGGTGTGTGGTGGTGGTGGTGGGTGTGGGTGGGGGTAGTGGTGTGTGGGTTCGTGTGCGCGGTGCGCGCGTGTGTGTGTGCGCGCGCGCGTGCGTGTTGTGTGTGGATGGGTGTGTGTGTAAGTGTCTGTGTGTCTGTGTGCCTCTGGAGAGAGAAAGAGAGAGAGAGGAGGGGGGAAAGAGGGCGTGGTGTGTGTGTGTGTGTGTGTAAACATGATATATGCAAGCATATATAAATATATATATATATATGTTTTTATTCATTTATTTATTTATTCTTTTATATCGAGGATATCGGAATAAGCACTCATGTGCTTCTTTACATCCAGTCCCCGTGTGTATGCGGATTTGTGAATTCTGTTATCTGTTCCCACCGGCACACAATGGCCTACTCTTACGAAAAGCGGAACAGGATTTTAACGTGTGCGCAAGATGTTCTGCGTGCGTTCGCACACGGGGCCTCGGTTTATAGTCTCATCCGAAGGACTTTTGGGGAGAGTGAGTCTGCACTGATGTTAACTCCAGGGGAAAATATCCCCTTGAACGGGAATCGAACCCGGGTCGTCAGATTGCGAGCGCAATGTTCTAACCACTAGGCTATCCCGTCCCTGTGTGTGTGTGCGCGCGCGTGTGTGTACAATATGTACATATATACACACATATATTTCTATATATAAACATGTGTTTTGTTTGCACGTGTGTGTATATTGACATGCGCACCGTGCATGTATTTTACCTTCTCTCCCTTACCCCTGTATAATACATAGTAATTGAATTAATGTATGGAATTTATGTAGCGCTGAATCTTGTAAAGCAACAAATCAAAGTGTTCAGATGATTTCTTTTTTTAAAATGCGTGTGGATGCGATTTAAAAAAATGTCATCTGTTCCCACCGGCACACAATGGCCTACTCTTTCGAAAAGCGGAACAGGATTTAACGTGTGCGCAAGATGTTCTGCATGCGTTCGCACACGGGGCCTCGGTTTATAGTCTCATCCGAAGGACTTTTCCCAGCCACTGTTCCCAGCAACTCCCAGTCAGTGTAAATTGCAAGCTGTCCGTCCTGTGTTTCATACCCTGGCTTCAGTCCGGCCTGTGTTTCATACCCTGGCTTCGCGGCTCTGTCCGGCCTGTGTTTCATACCCTGGCTTCTGTCCGGCCTGTGTTTCATACCCTGGCTTCTGTCCGGCCTGTGTTTCATACCCTGGCTTCAGTCGGGCCTGTGTTTCATACCCTGGCTTCAGTCGGGCCTGTGTTTCATACCCTGGCTTCTGTCTGGCCTGTATTTCATACCCTGGCTT
Organism: Rapana venosa; assembly: GCA_028751875.1. Taxonomy (NCBI): domain Eukaryota; kingdom Metazoa; phylum Mollusca; class Gastropoda; order Neogastropoda; family Muricidae; genus Rapana; species Rapana venosa. The sequence continues at coordinate 13,500,023 of CM054150.1, read as the reverse complement.
CCGTCGGGCCTGTGTTTCATACCCGGGCTTTGCGCCGTACCCCCTTTTTTTTCATCCCTGGCTTCATGCCTTTCCGGCCTGTGTTTTACCCCGCTTCGGCCCCGGCCTGTTTTCAAAAAGGCTTCTGCCGGGCCTGGTTTCATACCCTGGCTTTATGGCTCTGTCCGCCTGTGTTTCATACCTGGTTTTCTGTCCGGCCTGTTTTTCATACCCTGGCCTGTCCGGCCTGTGTTTCTACCCTGGTTCGGCTTGTCCGGCTGTTTTCATACCTGGCTTCGGGTCCGGCGGTTTCATCCCTGGCTTCGGGGCTCTGCCCGGCCGCTCACGGGGGACCAATGAACCCCTCATTCCTGGGGGCCTCTTCTTAGTCGTTCATCATCACCCCACCCCAAAAACACCACCACCACCACCCCGGGCCGCCCCCCCGCGCATAAATTTCCAACGTAAATCTGCTCGTTTTTTGAAGAGTAGCCTTTGCGGGGGAACAGAAAAATTTAAAAAACCCGAACCCCGGGGATGGTTTAAAAAAAGGCCATGAGGCTTACCCATTATCCTCGATTTAAAAAAATTAATTAAAAAAAAAAAAAAACATATACAGCACACACTTACCGATAGCTATTTTTTCTGCTTCTGTTTATCTATGTCTGTCTGTCTGTCATTTTTTGGGTTTTTTTCTCTCTGTCTGTTTGTCTATTTCTGTCTGTCTTCTTTCTCTCTTATTTTCTTGCCCCCCTCTTCTCTCTCTCACCTCTGTCTGTCCTGTTCCCGTCTCTCTCTCTTTTTTTGCCCCCTTTCTCTCCCTTTTTTCTGTGTCTTTCTCTTTTTCTTTTTTAATTATATTGCTCTCTTTTTCTCTCATCCATAAACCATACCTAGTCCATGCACATTCAAGCACGCGCGCGCGCCCACACCACATAAAAATTTCCCCGCGCTCACAAAAACACAAAATACACACAAAAATTTCGTACAAACAACACAGCACACACACACACACAAAATTCACAGCCGCAACGACAAAAACCAACCAAACACACGTCCCCAAAAAAACAACCCACCAAAAACACACGTACACACACAAACACCACACACCCCCACCACAACACCCACACCCAAACCACACACCTCAAACCAACCCCCAAAAACCACCAAAAACCCCAACCCACCAAGAACCCACAACCACCCACACCCCTAAAAATTTAACCCCCACCACTCCCCCACGCCCCGCCTACTCTGCTAAACCACACTATCTCCATACCCTAAACAGCCCCCCCATCACCCCCCCCCCGCCCCCCCCCCCCCCTCCCCCTCCCCCCCCTCCCAACCCCCCCCCCCCCTCCCCCCCCCCCTTTTTCCCCCCCCCCCCATCCCCCCCCTCCCCCCCCCTTTCCCTTTCTCCCCCCCCCAATTTTCCCCCCCTTTTTTTCCCCCCCCACCCCCCCCCCCCCCCCCCCCCCCCCCCCCAAACCTTCCCTAAACCCCCCCTCCCCCCCCCCCCGGGGGTTCCCCCCACCCCCCCCCCCCCCCATTTAAACCCCCCCCACCCCCCCCCCCCCCCCCCCCCCCCCCCTCCCCCCCCCCCCCCCTCCACATTACACAGCATTAAACAAAAACTTCAAAAACCAACGGGGCCCCCCCCGGGCCCCTCGACGAAAAAAAACCCAAAAAAAAAAACAAAAACAACCCAAAAAAAAGGCCAAAAACCAAAAAAACCACCAAAAAAAAGTACAAACAAAAAACAAAACTGGGCCCCCGCAAAAAACTCACAGCGCGGCCCGCGGGCAAAACAAAACAAACAACAACAACAAAACAAACAACCCAAACAACAAAACAAACAAACAAAACAACAACAACCAAACAAAAACAACAACAAACAAAAACCCAAAAAGTGGTATTTCCCCAACACAACCACTACCACCGCTACTGCCACCACCACCATCGTCCCTATCATATTCATCAGCGTCCTCGGCGCAATTACTTTCACCAGCGCGCGCGCGCGCGCGCGCACACACACACACACACACACACACACCACACACACACACACACACACACACACCACACACACACACACACATACACACATACACACACACACACACACACACACACACACACACCACGCAAGCACGAGCGCGAGCGCGTTACCTTGATGACAACTCTGTATTATCACCAACTGCCTTCTACTTATGATTACACACACACACACTGATGAAAGTTGGGAGGGGTCTCACACACACACACACACACACACACACACACACACACCATACCACACAAAACACACACCCCACCCCACAACACTCACACATACACACAGCAGTTATGACAGAAAACAAATACTGCAGAAAACAAACAGGACAGACAAAGCAGACAGACAAACCAACAAACGGAAAACACAGACAAAGCAGTACAGACAGAAAACAAAGCAAAAAAGACAGAAAGCAAAGCTGACAACACAAAAAAAAACAGTGCAGACAGACAACAAAGTAGTAACAAACAGACAAAACAAAGTACAAGACAGATAAAACAAAGCAGTACAAGCAGAAAGACAGTCAAACAAAGCAGTACAAGACAGACAAAACAAAGCAGTACACACAGAAAACAAAGCAGAAAGACAAACAAAACAAAGCAGTACAAGAACAAACAAAACAAAGCAGTACAAGACAGACAAAAACAAACAAAACAAAGCAGACAAGACAAACAAAGCAGTACAAGACAGACAAGACAAACAAAACAAAGCAGTACAAGACAAACAAACAAAAGCAGCACAAGACAGAAAACAAAGCAGACAAGACAGACAAAACAAAGCAGCACAAGACAAAACAAAACAATACGCACAAGACAGACAAAACAAAGCAGTACAAGATAGACAAAACACAGCAGTACAAGACAGACAATAAAGCAGCACAGATAGACAAAACACAGCAGTACAAGACAAACGCAACAAAGCGGTACAGACAGACAAAACAAAGCAGCACAAGACAGACAAAACAAAGCGGTACAAGACACACAAAACAAAGCGGTACAGACAGACAAAACAAAGCAGTACAAGACACACAAAACAAAGCAGCACAAGACAGACAAAACAAAGCAGTACAAGATAGACAAAACACAGAAGTACAAGACAGACAAAAAAAAGCAGCACAGATAGACAAAACAACAGCAGTAGAAGACAAACGCAACAAAGCGGACAGACAGACAAAACAAAGCAGTACAAACAAAACAAAGCAGACAAGACAAACAAAACAAAGCAGCACAAGACAAACAAAACAAAGCGGTACAGACAGACCCAAAAAAAAGCAGCACAAGACAGACAAACAAAGCAGCACAAGACAGAAAAAAAAAGCAGCACAAAACAAAGCAGTACAAGACAGGACCAAACAAAGCAGCACAAGACAGACAAAAAAAGCAGACAAGACAGACAAAACAAAGCAGACAAACAGACAAAACAAAGCAGCACAAGACAGACAAAAACAAAGCAGCACAAGACAGACAAAAAAAAGCAGTACAGACAGAAAACAAAGCAGACAAGACAGACAAAACAATGCAGCACAAGACAGACAAAACAAAGCAGTACAAGACACAAAAACAAAGCAGCACAAGACACAACAAAACAAAGCGGTACAAGACAGACAAACAAAGCGGTTACAGACAAAACAAAGGCAGCACAAAGACCAGACAAAACAAAGCAGCACAAGACAGACAAAACAAAGCAGTTCAAGACAGACAAAAACAAAGCAGCACAAGACAGACAAAAACAAGCAGGTACAAGATAGACAAAACACAGCAGTACAAGACAGACAAAACACAGCAGTACAAGACAAACGCAACAAAGCGGTACAGACAGACAAAACAAAGCAGCACAAGACAGACAAAACAAAGCAGCACAAGACACACAAAACAAAGCAAGCACAAGACGACAAAACAAAGCAGCACAAAACTGACCAAAACAAAGCAGTACAAAACAAAATAAAGCAGTACAAGACAGACAAAACAAAGCAGTACAAGAGAGACAAAACAAAACAGTACAAGACAGACAAAAACAAAGCCAGTACAAGAAAAGACCAAAACAAAGCACACAAGACAGACAAAACAAAGCAGCACAAGACAGACAAAACAAAGCAGCACAAGACAGACAAAACAAAGCAGTACAAGACAGACAAAACAAAGCAGTACAAGACAGACAAAACAAAGCAGCACAAGACAGACAAAACAAAGCAGCACAAGACAGACAAAAAAAAGCATACAAAAACAGACAAAACAAAGCAGTACAGACAGAAAACAAAGCAGACAAGACAAAACAAGCAGCACAAGACAGACAAAAAAAGCAGCACACAGATAGACAAAACAAGTAGTACAAGACAAACGCAACAAAGCGGTACAGACAGACAAAACGAAGCAGCACAATCAGACAAAACAATGCAGCACAAGACAGACAAAACAAAGCAGACAAGACAGACAAAACAAAGCAGCACAAAACAGACAAAACAAAGCGGTACAAGACAGACAAAACAAAGCAGTACAAGACAGACAAAACAAAGCAGACAAGACAGACAAAACAAAGCAGCACAAAACAGACAAAACAAAGCGGTACAAGACAGACAAAACAAAGCAGCACAAAACAGACAAAACAAAGCGGTACAAGACAGACAAAACAAAGCAGTACAAGACAGACAAAACAAAGCGGTAATAATAATAATAATAATAATGTATGGAATTTATATAGCGCTGTATCTTGTAAAGCAACAAATCAAAGCGCTCAGATTTCATTTCATACCAAATTAAGTCACGGCAGATTTCTCTCTCGTGAAATTCGGCTCTCACCCCGGAAGAGCGGGAGAGCGCGTCGCCACAAGAGCGCGCCACCCTTTTTTCTGCAACTGTATTTGTTTCCTATCAGATGCTTTATTTAAGAATTTGCCAGGGACAACTCTCTTGTTGCCGTGGGTTCCCTTAACGTGCGCTAAAATTACGTGTAACACACGGAACCGCGGTTTATCTCTCACAGAAAGAAATAGCACCAGACAAAACACTCATGGTCTAATGGATGGGGAAAAGTTACCGGTCCAACGGGGTACGAACAGCCGCACACTTCGACCCTGGACTTTTCGCTTTTCTAGACGGCGCGTTACCTCTAGATCACCGATCCACATACACACACACAGACAGTCGTGATCGATGATTGATGTTGATCACGAAGACACGGCCCGTGTATCATAAAGTTTTTTGTTGTCTTGTTAAATTTTGTTTTTTGTGGTTTTGACGGTGTTGGGCCATCTCTTTATTTCTTTTCTCATGAGAGTCCTTGAAACGTCAAAGCAATAACGAAATCCGCTTCATACTGATTAAGTATATGTTAAATATATATATTATATATATAATATAAATTATATATAATATAAATTTTATATATAAATATAAAATATAATATATATATTGGGTCGATATGCGTGACATACATACAACATACAACATATACATGCGAAATACATAATACATACATACATACAACATATACTGCGACATACATACAACATACATACATAGTACAGCTACATACTCAACATACTTTACATATTACATGCGTACATACATACATACAACAACATATACATGCTACATACAAACATACAAACATACATACATAATACATACATACATACTACATAAAACATACATACATACATATAATGCGTACATACATACATACATACAACATAATACATACATACATACAAACATACATACAAAACATCCCTACAAAAACATACATAGTAAAATGCGTACATACATAAACATACATACATACATAAAATACATACATACATACGCACTACGCACATACATACATACATACATACATACATACAAACATACATACATAGTACATGCGTACATACAAAACAACATACATACATACATACATACATACATACATACAACATACATACAACATACATACATCATACATACATACATAGTACATGCGTACATACATACATACATACATACATACTTACATACATACATACATCATACATACATACATATAACATGCGTACATACATACTACATACATACATACATACATACATACATACATACATACATACATACATACATACATACATACATACATACATACATACATACATACATACATACATAGTACATGCGTACATACTTACATACATACTACATCCCATACATACATACATACATACATACATACATACATACATACGAAACATACGCACATACGCACATCCCTACATACATACATACATACATACATGCATAGTAACAAGCGAAAACATACCTACCTACAACATACATTCATACCATATAAAATACATACATACTTTACATACATACATACATCCCTACATACAAAAATACATCCATACATACATACATAGTACATGCGTACATACATACATACATACATCCCATACAACATACATACATACATACATACATACATACATACATACATACATACATACATAGTACATGCGTACATACATACATACATACTACATACATAATACATAAAAATACATCATACATACATACATACTACATTACAGCGTACATACATACAAAACATACATCATACGTACATACATACATACATACATACATACATACATACATACATACATACTAGTACATGCGTACATACATACATACATACTTTCATCATACATACATACATTACATACATAACATACATACATAAAATACATCATACATACATACATACATACATGTACATGCGTACATACATACTACATACATACAACATACATACATAATACATACATACATACATACGCACATACCACATACATAATACATCCCAATACATAAATACATGCTAGTACATACATACATACATACAACATACATACATACAAACATACAACTACATACATACATACATAATAGTACATGCGTACACACATACATACATACATACATACATACATACATACATACATACATACATACATACATACTACATAATACATACTTACATAACATACATTACATACATACATACATAATACATAAACATACATACTTACATACATACTTTTACATACATACTTTAAAATACATACATACATACATACATAAAATACATATTTACATACATACATACATACAACATACATACATACATACATACATACAAGTACATGCGTACAATACATACTACATACATACATACATACATACATACATACATACATACATACATACATACATACATACGCACATACCCATACGCACATACGCACATACGCACATAACAACATACATACAACATACATACATCATACATACATAAAATTACTTTACATACATGCATAGTACATGCTACAACCTTTCCCTACATAACCATACATTCAAAACGCAAAATTACATACATACATACATACATACATACATACATACATACATACATACATACATACATACATAACAACGCACATACGCACATACGCACATACGCACATACATACATACATACATACATACATACATACATACATACATGTACATGCGTACATACATACATCAAACATAAAATACATACATACATACATACATACATACATACATACAACGGCACATACCACATAACGCACATACAAACATTACATCTAACCTACAACAACAAAACATACATGAAATAGTAATACATACATACATACATACATACATACATACATACATACATACATACATAGTACTGCTACATTACATACATACATACTACAATACATACTTACTACATACAAACATACATACAATACATAGTACATCGTACAACATACATACATCATACATACATACATACAAAAATACATACATACATACATCCCTACAATACATGGTACTCAACCTACATACTACATACATGACATAATACTAACATACATACATACATACATAAAAATACATACATACATATACATCGTACATACAAACATACATACATACAAACATTCATAACATAGTACATGCGTACATACATACATACATACATACAAAACATACAACATACATACATACATACATACAACTACATACGCACATACGCACATACGCAAAATACATACCATACATACATACATACATACATACATACATACATACATGCAAGTACATACATACATACATACATACATACATACATACATACATACATACATACATACATACATACATACATACATAGTACATGCGTACATACATACATACATACATACATACATACATACATACATACATACATACATACATAAATACTTACTTTACATACATACTTACATACATACTACATACATACATACTTTACATAAATACATACATACATACATACATACATACATACATACATACTTACATACAATACATACATACATAATACATACATACATACATACATACATACATACATACATACATACATACATACATACATACATACATACATACATACATACATACATACATACATACATACATACATACATACATACATACATACATACATACATAGTACATGCGTACATACATACATACATACATACATACATACATACATACATACATACATACATACGCACATACGCACATACATACATACATACATACATACATACATACATGCATAGTACATGCGTACATACCTACCTACATACATACATTCATACGCATATACATACATACATACATACATACATACATACATACATACATACGCACATACGCACATACGCACATACGCACATACATACATACATACATACATACATACATACATACATACATACATACATACATACATACATACATAGTACATGCGTACATACATACATACATACATACATACATACATACATACATACATACATACATACATACATACATACATACATACATACATACATACATACATACATACATACATACATACATACATACATACATACATACATACGCACATACGCACATACATACATACTTTACATACAACATACTTTCATACATACATACTTTACAACTTACATACATACATACAACATACATACATACATGCATAGTACATGCGTACATACATACATACATACATACATACATACATACATACATACATACATACATACATACACACTGTCCGACTCTCTGACTGTCTGTGTCTGTCTGTCTGTCTGTCTGTCTGTCCATCTGTCTGTCTGTCTCTCTCTCTCTTCTCTTCTCCTCCCCTTTCTCTCTGCCCTCTCTCTCTGTCTCTCTCTCTCTCTCTCTCTCCTCTCTCTCCTCTCCCCTCTCTCTCTCCTCTTTTTTTGTTGTTTGTTTTGGTTGTGTGGTTGTTTTTTTTTTGGGGGGGTGTTGTTTTTAAAAAATTTTGGGTTTGGGTGTTTTTGGGGGTCTGTGTTGTGTGTGTGGTGGGGGGGGGGGGGGGGGGGGGCTGGGTTTTTTTGGGGGGGGTTTGTTTTTTTCTCTTTGTTTTTTTGTTTTTGTTTTTGGGGTTTG
>CM054150.1:13468505-13489971 GCA_028751875.1 Rapana venosa | reverse complement strand
CCCCCCGGGGGGGAGAGGGAGTTGCATGATGTAACCAGGGAAATATCCCCTTGAACGGGAATCGAACCCGGGTCGTCAGATTGCGAGCGCAATGTTCTAACCACTAGGCTATCCCGTCCCTGTGTGTGTGTGCGCGCGCGTGTGTGTACAATATGTACATATATACACACATATATTTCTATATATATACACATGTGTGTGTGTGTTTGCGCACGTGTGTGTGTGTGAGCATGCGCACGCGTGCATGCGTATTTCCTTCTCTCCCTTACCCCTGTTAATAATAGTAATAATAATGTATGGAATTTATGTAGCGCTGAATCTTGTAAAGCAACAAATCAAAGTGTTCAGATGATTCTTTTTTAAAATGCGTGTGGATGCGATTTAAAAAAATGTCATCTGTTCCCACCGGCACACAATGGCCTACTCTTTCGAAAAGCGGAACAGGATTTAACGTGTGCGCAAGATGTTCTGCATTGCGTTCGCACACGGGGCCTCGGTTTATAGTCTCATCCGAAGGACTTTTCCCAGCCACTGTTCCCAGCAACTCCCAGTCAGTAAATTGCAAGCTGTCCGTCCTGTGTTTCATACCCTGGCTTCAGTCCGGCCTGTGTTTCATACCCTGGCTTCGCGGCTCTGTCCGGCCTGTGTTTCATACCCTGGCTTCTGTCCGGCCTGTGTTTCATACCCTGGCTTCTGTCCGGCCTGTGTTTCATACCCTGGCTTCAGTCGGGCCTGTGTTTCATACCCTGGCTTCAGTCGGGCCTGTGTTTCATACCCTGGCTTCTGTCTGGCCTGTAGTTTCATACCCTGGCTTCTGTCCGCCTGTGTTTCATACCCTGGCTTTGCAGCTCTGTCCGGCCTTTTTTTTCATACCCTGGCTTCATGGCTCTTTCCGGCCTGTGTTTCATACCCCGCTTCTGTCCGGCCTGTGTTTCATACCCTGGCTTCTGTCCGGCCTGTGTTTCATACCCTGGCTTTATGGCTCTGTCCGGCCTGTGTTTCATACCATGGCTTCTGTTCGACCTGTGTTTCATACCATGGCTTCGCGGCTCTGGCCGGCCTGTGTTTCATACCCTGGCTTTATGGCTCTGTCCGGCCTGTGTTTCATACCCTGGCTTCTGTCCGGCCTGTGTTTCATACCATGGCTTCGCGGCTCTGTCCGGCCTGTGTTTCATACCCTGGCTTTATGGCTCTGTTCGGCCTGTGTTTCATACCCTGGCTTCAGTCCGGCCTGTGTTTCATACTCTGGCTTTATGGCTCTGTCTGGCCTGTGTTTCATACCCTGGCTTCAGTCTGGCCTGTGTTTCATACCCTGGCTTCAGTCTGGCCTGTTTTTTGTACCCTGGCTTCAGCCGGGCCTGTGTTTCATACCCTGGCTTCAGTCTGGCCTGTTTTTTGTACCCTGGCTTCAGTCGGGCCTGTGTTTCATACCCTGGCTTCGCGGCTCTGTCCGGCCTGTGTTTCATACCCTGGCTTCTGTCCGGCCTGTGTTTCATACCCTGGCTTCAGTCCGGCCTGTGTTTCATACCCTGGCTTCATAGCTCTGTCCGGCCTGTGTTTCATACCCTGGCTTTACGGCTCTGTCCGGCCTGTGTTTCATACCCTGGCTTCTGGCCGGCCTGTGTTTCATACCCTGGCTTTATGGCTCTGTCCGGCCTGTGTTTCATACCCTGGCTTCTGTCCGGCCTGTGTTTCATACCCTGGCTTCTGTCCGGCCTGTGTTTCATACCCTGGTTTCATGGCTCTGTCCGGCCTGTTTCATACCCTGGCTTCATGGCTATGTCCAAGGCTGTGTTTCATACCCTGGCTTCGCGGCTCTGTCCGGCCGCTCACTGGGGACCAGAGTGAAGCTCCTCACTTCACTGCTGGGCCTCTTCATTAGTCGTTCAGTCATACACACACACACACACACACGCACGCACGCACGCACGCACGCACGCACGCATACACACACATATTGCGCACACGTTAAATCCTGTTCCGCTTTTCGTAAGAGTAGGCCATTGTATGCCGGTGGGAACAGACGACAGAATTTACAAAACCGCTTACACACGGGGACTGGATGCCAAAAAAAGCGCATGAGTTTAAAACCATATCCTCGAATTAAAAAAAATAAATTTAAAAAAAAACACAAAAGGTACATCACCCTACCATATCACCCCTTTGTCTGTCTGCTTTTATCTTTTTCTGTTGTCTTTTGCTGTTGCCCCGCTGTTTTGTCATCTTCTTTTGTCTGTCCTCCTATATTTTTGGGGGCCCCCCCCCTCTCTCCCTCCTCTCTGCTGTTGGGCCGCCCCCTCGTTTTTCCCTTTTTCTCCTCTTTTTTGTCTTTCCGGGTCCTTTTTTTAAAATAATTTTGCTCTTTTTTTATAAATTTAAAAAATTTTCCCACATTAGAGGGGGGAATAAAAAATATGGGTAAAAAAAAAAATACAATAAATTTGAAAAAGAAAAGAAAAAAAAACAATTCAAAAAAATACAAAAAATAAAAAATAAAAAACAGACATAAAACCCACACAAGAAAAGAAAAAAAAGAAAAGGCCAAAAAAAAAAATTAAAGAAAAAACCCCAAAAAATTTTAAAATTTAAAAATAATTATAACCCCAGCCGGAACATATGTAAAATATATTTATTAAAAAATATTTTTCCCCCTTAAAAAGCCTAAAAACCCCCACAAAATGGGTTGTCCCCCTTTTGCGACTTCCCCCAACCAAATAACCCCTATGAAAATGTATATAATTACACGTTGGGAAATTTACCAACGCGCGGGGGCCAAACACCACACACAACACACCGCGCCAAGCCAGCGCGAGCGCTTTTCCCTTTATGAAACCTGTATTATACCAACTGCCTTTACTTTTGAAAACACAACACACTGGAAAATTTGGGGGGGGTCTCCACACACCACCACATACACACACACACACACACACACACAAACCCCCACACACACACCATCACCACACACACACACAACACAACCACACCCACACAAAACACACAAAAAAAAACAAATACTGCAGAAAACAAAAAGACGCAACAGACAGACAAACCAAAAAACCGGGAAACCCCGACAAAGCATACAAAAGAAAACAAAGCAAAAAAAGACAGAAAGCAAAGCTGCAACAAAAAAAAGCTCCAACAGACAAAAAAGTTTAAAAAAACAGACAAAAAAATCAAGACAGCAAACAAAGCATCAAAACATCAAAACAAAGCATACAAGACAACAAAAAACATACCCAAAAGAAAACAAAGCAAAAGACAAACAAAAAAAGCATACAAGACAGAAAGACAAAAAAAAACAAAGCAGTACAAACGACAAAACAAAGCTCAAGACAACAAAAACAAACAAAACAAAGCACACAAGACAGCAAAAAAAAGCAGTACAAGACAGACAAGACAAAAAAAACAAAGCAGTACAAGAAGACAAGACAAAAAAACAAAGCAGTACAAAACAAACAAAAAAAAGCAGCACAAGACAACAAAAACACAGAATACAAGACAACAAAAAAAACACAAACAACAAAAAAAGCATACAAGACAAACGCAACAAAGCGTTACAGACGACAAAAACAAAGCACACAAGACACCAAAACAAAACACACAAGACACCAAAAAAAAGCATAAAACAGACAAAAAAAAGCAGTAAAGACAACAAAACAAAGCCAAAAAACTGACAAAACAAAAAGTACAAGACGACCCAAAAAAAGCAGCACAAAACAGACAAAACAAAGCAGACAAATGAAAAAACACAAGTAAAACAACAAAAAAACAGCACAAAAGACAAAAAAGCAGTACAAACAGAAAAAACAAAGCCTCAAACAACAAAACAAAGCACTCAAAACAGACAAACAAAGCGTAACACAGAAAAAAAGCAAAAGACAAAAAAAAAACAAAACTTTCAAAAAATAAAACAAAGCGTCAAGACAGACAAACAGTCAAAAAAAAGCAGTACAAGACGACAAAAAAAAGCATACACAAAAACAAAGCAAAAAAAACAAAAAACCAGTACAAACAAACAAAACAAAGCATACAAACAAAAAAAAGCATAAAAGCAGACAAAAAAAAGCACACAAAACAACAAAAAAAAGCATACAAACAAAAAAAAGCATACAAGACAGACAAAAAAAAGCAGACAGACGAAAACAAAGCGACAAACAACAAAACAAAGCATCAAGACAGACAAAACAAACAGTACAAATGAAAAAAAACAGACAGGGCTGACAAAAAAAAGCAGTACAAACAAAAAAAAAGCAGCACAAGACAAAAAAAACAAAACAGTACAAACAGACCAAACAAACAGCTCAAAAAAGACAAAACAAAGCATTTCAAAGACAAAACAAGGGGGATACAAGAAACAAAAAAAAGCAGACAAAAAGACAAAACACAGCATACAAGACAGACATAAAAACACACAGAAGACAAAAAACAGCGTCAAGACAAACGCAAAAAGCGGTACAGACGACAAAACAAAGCGACAAGACAGACAAAAAAAAAACGGAAAAACACACAAAACAAAGCGGGGACAGAAGAAAAACAAAGCAGCACAAACAGACAAAAAAAGCAGCACAAGACAGCAAAAAAAACAATAAAAAGACAAAAACAAAGCATACAACAGAAAACAATGCAGCACAAGACAACAAAACAAAGCGTACAAACAACAAACAAAGCGTACAAGATAGCAAAACACAGCAGTAAAGACAGACAAAAACAAACAGCCAAGACAGACAAAACAAAACAATACAAGACAGCAAAACAAAACAGTACAACACACAAAACAAAGGCCAAATGACAAAAAAAAGCATACAAGACAACAAAACAAAGCAGCACAAGACAGACAAAAAAAAAGCAGCACAAAATGACCAAAAAAAAGCATACAAAACAGACAAACAAAACAGCACAAGACAGACAAAAAAAAGCACACAGACACCAAACAAAGCGTTAAAAACAGACAAACAAAACACACAAGACGACAAAAAAGCAGCACAAGACAACAAAAAAAAGCACACAAAACAGACAAAAAAAACCACAAGACGAAAAACAAAGCAGTACAAAATAGACAAAACACAGAAGAAAAAGAAGACAAAAAAAAACACACAGATAACAAAAAAAAAAGCAGACAAGACAAAACCAACAAAGCAAAACAAGACAGACAAAAAAAACATCAGACACACAAAAAAAAGCAGCACAAAACAGACAAAACAAAGCATACAAAAACCACAAAACAAAGCATACAAGAACACAAAACAAAGCACACAAGACAGACAAAACAAAACGGGACAAGACAGACAAAACAAAGCGCCAAGACAGACAAAAAAAAGCGCACAAGACAGAAAAAACAAAGCGGTACAAGACGACAAAAAAAGAGCACAAGACAACAAAACAAACGGGGACAAGACAACAAAAACAAAGCAGCACAAGACAGACAAAACAAAGCAGCCAAGACAGACAAAACAAAGCAGTCAAACGTCAAAAAAAACGGTACAAGACTGACAAAAAAAACATACAAACAGACAAAACAAAGCAGCACAAAACAACAAAAAAAAACGCACAAGACAGACAAAAAAAGCGTACAAGACAACAAAAAAAACAGTACAGACAGAAAACGAAAAACAAGACGACAAAAAAAAACCACAAAAAGACAAAACAAAGCAAAAAACAGACAAAACAAAACATAAGACAAAAACAAACAGACAGACGACAAAACAAAGGGTACAAACAACAAAACAAAGCGGTACAAAAACAAAAAAAAAGCGGTACAACACAACGCGGGATCGATAGTGAGTTGACTCACGAAGAAAGGGGCACTAGTACATACAAATTTTTTTTTCTTTTAAATTTTTTTTTTGTGGTTTTTTTCGGGGTTTCCATTCGTCTATACTGTTTTCCCCCAGGAGATCCCGAACCCTAAAAACAATAACGAAGTCCGCTTCAACTGATTAGTATAAAATATTATTATAATATTTTATAATATATTATATAATATATTATAAATTAATTTTATATTGTGTGGGTGTGGGGGCTAAGGTGAGATACTTTAAAAATACATACAACATATTACATAAAACAACAAAATACAACTACCAACAACATAATACATACATAAAGTACAATGGGCAACCCAAAATACATACATACAAACAACATAATCAACATTCTCATACATCATCATAATACATAATACATATACATACTACATACATACAACAAACATCAAAAAACATACTCTACAACAACATACAACTTCATGAGCAAAGTAATCGTACAAAATACCACTACATACATTCATGCACTACAACAACATACATACATACAACAACCCAAAATACAACATACATAATACAACATCTACATAATACATACTTACAAAAAAAAACAACATAGACAGCTACAGCATACCCTACAACAACATACATACTTCCCTACTAAACATACTACAACATACATACATAATACTACATACATTACATGCGTAAAAATACTACAACATACATACTACACACACACTACAACATAATACAACATACTACATACATACAACTAAAACTACATAGAAAAGCGTACATACATACTACATCATACAAACTAATACAAACCCCAACAACATACTAACAAATACTTAATACATACATACAACATACATACATGCTCATAGTACATGGACAAACCAACTACTAATACCATACGCACAAAAAATCAACAACATACATACAACAACTACATACATACAAAAATAATACATACGCAATACAACATAATACATAAACATAAATACATCGCACATACCACTACGCACATCATACAAAAATACTACATACTACAACATACATACATACATACATACATGCATAGTACATGCACATACATACTATACACAACATACATACATACATACTACAAAACATACTACAACATACAACGTCCGACTCTCTGACTGCTGTTTGTCTGCTGTCTCTCCTTCTCTCCTTCCCTCTCCCCTCTCCCTCTCTCCCCTCTCTCCTCTCTCCTTTTCCTCTCTCTCTTTGGGTTTTTGGTTTTTTTTGGGTTGGTTTGGGTTTTTTTTTTTGGGGGGGGGGTTTTTAAAAAAGGGTTGGTGTTTGGGGCGTGGGTGGTTGTGTGGGGGGGGGGGGGGTGCTGGGGTTTTTTTTGGGGGGGGTTTTTTTTTTTTTCTCTTTTGTTTGTTTTTTGTTGTTTTGTTTTTTGGGTTGGGGGGGGGGGGTTGGGGGGTTTTTTTTTTTGGGGGGGGTCTTTTGGTTTTTTTTTTGTTTTTTTTTTGTTTTTATTTTTAAAATTTGTTCCCTTTGTTTCACTGTTTTTAGGTATGATATTGGTTTTTTATTAAAATGTATCCCACGGCGGGGGCTGGATTAAAAAACACATGAGTACTTTTTTCATTATCCCTTTAAAAAAAGAATTTTTCCCCTCTTATTACAATTAGATGTTCTTTTTTGACTTTATTGGGAGTTGGGGGGGGGGGGGTCCCCTCTTTATTGTGTGAGTGTATGGGTATTGGGCTTACTTTATCATCATGACATTCAATTTGTATGAGTATAATCAACAAGTGTTGATGGTGATCGTGTGCTGTGTGAGTATTATATATTTAGTATTATCCCTGAAACACACCCACACACAAACACATTCTCAATGACTGTATAGGTTTAGATTTCTTCTTTTCTTTTGTTTCTTGTTTTTATTGTGTGAGTGTATGGGTATTGAGTTTATTTCATTATCATGACATATAATTTGAACGAGTATAATCAAAAATGTGTGCTGATGGTGATCGTGTACTGTTTTGAGAATTATATATTTGATATTATCTCTGAAATACACTCTCTCTCTCTCTCTCTCTCTCTCTCTCTCTCTCTCTCTCTCTCTCTCTCTCTCTGTGTAACAACTATGTGTACCATTTTACAATGTGTAGATGTTTATTTTTATGACTTTATAAGTTTGGTTGTTGTGTTTTTTTCTTGGTTTTTGTTGTTGTTTGTTTTTCTCTTTTTTTTTTTTTTTTTTTGTTGGTTTGTTTTTTCTTTTTCTTTTGTTTGTTGTTGTTTTGTTGTTGTTTTTTTTGGGGGGTGGGGGGTGGGGGGCGGTGTTTTTAGGGTTTTCTTTTATTTGTTTGTTTGTTCTTTGTTGTTGTTTTTTGGGTTTCAAAAAGGGTTATTTCCCTTTGTTTCTACTGTGTGAGAGTATAAGTATTGGGTTATTATTAAGATGTATTCCTACGGGCGGGGACTGGATGTAAAAAAGCACATGAGTGCTTATTCATTATCCTCGAAATAAAAAAAAAAAGAATTTTTCTTGTTGTTGTTGTTGTTGTTGTTCTTCTTCTTCTTCTTCTTCTTTTTCTTCTTCTTCTTCTTCTTCTTCGCAATTCTTCTTCTTCGCATTCTTCTTCTTCGCAATTCTTCTTCGCAATTCTTCTTCTTCTTCTTCTTCTTCTTCTTCTTCTTCGCAATTCTTCTTCGCAATTCTTCTTCGCAATTCTTCTTCGCAATTCTTCTTCTCCTCCCTCAACATCATCATCATCTTCTTCTCTTTCTTTCCCCATATGTGTTTGTGTGTCCCTCACTGTCTTTATTTTGCATGTGTGTATGTCAATCAGAATCAGAGAAAAAACCCAACAACACAAGAAACAAACCTTTATTGTCACGAAGTCTGAATGAGACTTACTTGATAGAAATGCAAAGATTCAAGAGGTTGAAAAAGAACAAAGAAAGCAAGAGAGAAAGAGACAGAGAGACAGACAGAAAGGTATACAGACAGAGATACAGACGTAGACAGACAGAAAGAGAGAGACAGACAGACAGAAAGACAGACAGAGAGAGACACAGACAGACAGAAAGAGAATGGGAGAGAGAGAGAGATTGAGAGAGAGTTAGATATATAGATAAGTAGACAGACAGGTAGATAGAAAGAGACAGGCAAGCAGACATACAGACAGACAGACACAGATAGGCAGACACAGACAGACAGACAGAGAAAGGCAGAGAGAGAGAGAGACAGACAGACAGACAGACAGAGACAGGCAGGCAGACAGACAGACAGAAATAGGAAGGCAGGCAGGCAGACAGACGAACAGATATAGACAGACAGAGGACGGGATAGCCTAGTGGTTAGAACATTGCGCTCGCAATCTGACGACCCGTGTTTGATTCCCGTTCAAGGGGATATTTTCCCCTGGAGTTAACATCAGTGCAGACTCCACTCTCCCCAAAAGTCCTTCGGATGAGACTATAAACCGAGGCCCCGTGTGCGAACGCGCGCAGAACATCTTGCGCGCACGTTAAATCCTGTTCCGCTATTCGTAGGAGTAAGCCATTGTGTGCCTGTGGGAACAGATGACAGAATTTACAAAACCGCATACACACGATATTTAAAAAAATATTTTTAAAAAAGCACATAAGTGCTTATTCCATTATCCTCGATATAAAAGAATAACAAAAAAAGCAGACAGGCAGGCAGACAGACAGGGACAGAGAGTCAAGACGGCCACAACAGCACGACCTTACAGCCCGGCTAGCTCAACAGAGCCAAGAGTATCTTCCGACACAAAAGAACGCTAATCACGTCTGTAACAAAGGGCCGCTACTCTAGACAGACACCAGGGGGGAGGGGGGGGGGGGAATTGTTGCTGGGAGGGGGGGGGGGGGGGGGGGAGGGGGGGGGGCTGGTTGTTTTTTTTTGTTTTTTTTTTTCTTCTGCTAGCGAGGCTTGTGCTTCTGCGTGATGGATGGTAATGGGGTAGTGCCAGACTTATCAGAACTTCATTAGACAGTGAGGAGGAACGCAAGATGTTTTCAAGATTGGTGTCATCTGTCACCTGTTTGCCACTGTTTCTGTGTGACTGCCTGTCTGTCTGTCTGTTTATCTGTCTGTCTGCTTCTCTCTCTGTCTGTCTCTGTTCTTCTCTTCCTTTTATGTCTTTCTTCTAATCTTTCGTGCTTTCTTTTCCTTTTTTTTATTCTGTCTTTCTGGCGTCTGGTTATGTTATCATTTCAGCCTTTTCCAGTGCAGTTTCGAGTCAGAACAGTCATGTGCAGAATACTCAAGGCTGCTTATCGCGGGTTCTGACAGGTTGATCGAACTCCCGTTGAAGTAACTTGGATGGACTTTATGTTATGTGTTTTAAGGATTTTGTCACACATAATGAGCACGCGTACGCATATACACGCATGCACACACAAACGCACGTGAGCACGCGCGCATGCACACACGTACACGCACGCTCACACGCGCGAACACACACACGCAAACAAACACACACACATCAGAGAGAGAGAGAGAGAGAGAGAGAGAGGAGATTAGAGAGGAGAGAGAGAGAGAGAGAGAAATTGCGCAATTTTTTTTACGAAGGTGAGAGAGAGAGAGAGAGAGGGAGGGAGGGAGAGAGAGAGAGAACGACAGAAAGACAGAGATAAAGACAGAGAGACACAGATATACAGACAGACAATCACATACAGAGAAAGAGCCCTCCGTTACTGTCATCTTCAGAGGAAAGTGGAGATTAGCATAGTCAAGTTTATCACAGCTGTCTCGATCTTCCACGATGGAGCGAGAATCCATGGCTGTGTCACAGAACGTGACCCATTTTCTGCGGGGAAAAAAGATGAAGGGAGGTAAATGGGACTTTGACAAACATCCCTACAGTATTCCACATATCCCCCCCCCCCCCTCCCCTTCCTCGAAATTTCTCCGCACGTTGACAGCTTAATGATTATAGTCTTTGTGACGCAAATTGAGGATATGAATCGGTGTCGCGTTTTTTTAAATTTTGTTTTGTGGTGTTGTTGGTTTTTTTAATCCGTTAATGTAGTCATATAGAGGCAGAGTTTTTGCTTCAAAATACGTAAGCAGGATAACAGAACAAAATATTAGATAAAAAAAACTAGATTAAAAAATCTCTCTCTCTCTCTCTCTCTCTCTCTCTCTCTCTCTCTCTCTCTCTCTCTCTCTCTCTATATATATATATATATATATATATATATATATATATATATATATATATATATATATATATATATATATGCATTGACGTAAACATAGATTATGATGTCGTAAACATCATATAATAATGACATGCATGAATGCATAGCATATACATTTAGGCATCTTTTTTTTTCATTTGTTAAATTAAGTTAGAGTATACTGACATGACGGACGCTGTAGCCGAGTGGTATAAACTATTTCACTTCAATCCCATGGGTCCATGAAGTCGTGGTTCAAATCCTGGTTAGCGTCTGGTGAATCATGTGTGGGGATTTTTACGAACTCCCTGGTCATCGTCAAGTGCAGACGTGACAGTGCCTTAAGTCCCTTCGTGTGTATATACATGCAGAAGATCAAATATGCACAGTAAAGAACCCGTAATCCATGTTAGCGTAACGGAAACACGAACATACCCAGTATAATAAATAATAATAATAATAATAATAATGACCAGAAGCTGGAAACAGTTCAAAGCTTCAAGTACCTGGGAGCCGTTGTATCAGACTAGGGATCCAAGCCAGAAGTAATATGCAGGACTGCACAGACAATAACAGCACTGTCAAAACTAAACACCATCTGGAGAGATAAAAATATCTCACTTATCTCCAAGATGAGACTAATGCGCTCCCTTGTCATATCCATATAATCTTGTATAGCCTGTGAATCATGGACCCGACTGCAGATTTGGAGAGAAGAGTAGGGCGGTGGAGAATGAAATGCTTTCGAAAGATCCTTGGCCATCTCTACAAGACCACATAAGCAAGAAAGCGTGCATAACATAACCGCAAACCATAGACCCTATGAGAACCTATCTAACGATCTCAGATGAAAAAGCGTACTTATGTATGCATGTCACAAGATCAACAGGACTTGCAAAGACAATTTGAAAAGGCACTGTCAGAGGAATGACTCAGCAAACCAAGGAAGAGCTGGGTGCATAACAATCAGCAAAATGGACAGCCTAGAAACCTCAACAAACCTGAGAAAGGCAGAACAGAAGGGGAATGGGAGTGACAACTGTGTTGAGTCTTTGACAGGTGTCCCACGGTCGTCAGACCACGGAAGACTAGATAATAGAATGAAGGTAGATAGATAATAGATAGAATAGAGAGAGATAGATTGATGATAGATCGTAGAAGAAGATAGATAGATAGATAGATAGATATAGCGCTGAATCTTGTAAAACAAACAAATCGAAGCGCTTGCACTCAAATCATTTGCAACTTTTCTCAAATAACAAATTTAAGATATGTCAAATGTACGCACACACACACCCCCCCCCCCCCCCCCCCTACACACATGCGTGCGCGCGCGAACACACTTCAGTGGTGTCGAAGGAGGTGAAGGATGCTTTGAACCTGTTCAGTATACATCTCTGAAGCTGGAATGCGGCTGCTTTCATGGTGGGCAAAAACGGTCGCATACGCAAAATCTCACCTTAGGTGAACAGTGGAGTCCTAGCCGAGAAACGAACAAAAAAACAAAAGAAAGAACTGACATGAACGCATTGACGAGTAAAGCCTTAAGAGACGGCTGGAAACTAGCCCGTCATATTTGAAATACTTGCTTGAAAGAAAAACACAAAAAAGTGTCATCACATTTGATAAGAAACGCACACACGTAATAAGACTCCATGATTGTATGCACGCTCACACGTACACACACGCTCGCACGTATACGCATACGATCGCATGAGAACACACATGCCTGGTCGCCAGAACAAAACAATATCAGCAACTGATACAGTTTAGGAGGTTCATCTCATCTCCTCTCATCTCATCTGCTCCCATAACCCCATCCAGGGTCGTAGGGGCACTGCACTGGCGAACGTTGCACCAGTTGGCTCCATTTGCGGCGGTTGTGTGCAAGTGCCTGGGTTGTGGAGAAGCTCTTCCGGGTCCATTCAGTGATGTTGTCTGCCCATTTCTTCTTCGGCCTGCCTCGCCTTCTCTTCCCCTGCACTGTTCCTTGCAGTATGGTCTTGGAGAGCCCATCTGATCTTGTCACATATCCATACCACTTGAGCTTCTTTTTCTTGACTGTGGTCAGCAGGTCTTCGTAGTGCTTTACTTGTTGGGTGATGGTTTGCCGGACTTCTTCGTTGGTAATGTGGTCCTTGTATGAAATGCCAAGGAGTCTTCTGAGGAATCTCATCTCATTTAGGTGGTTACAGAAGATTAAGTCAAAGCCAAAGTCAAATCTTTATTTCCAGATTGTGCATTGAATAAACAATGCATTTGCTTTTTTCCATCAAGCCATCTATCTAGCTACACCCCCCCCCCCCAACTTTATTAATAATATTTAACTACAAGATTATTACGATAACCAATAAGACTTAAACAGACACAAATATAAAAAGTAATACACTGCAAACACACACACACACACCCACAGACACACATACACACACACACACACACACACACACACACACACACACACACACACACCACACACACACACACACCCCATCCTTACATTACGTTGCATGGCGTCACATTAGACCACACTACATCACACCACATTGCATGTTATTGCCATGAACCAGAATCAAAACCAACACAACAGGGACACGCGCCACACACCGTGATAAACCTGTGTGTTTGTGTGCGTGCGTGCGTGCGTGTGTGTGTGCGTGCGTGTGAGTGTGTGTATGCGTGCGCGTGCGTGCGTGTGAGTGTGTGTGTGTCTGTGTGTGTGTGTGTGCGCGCGCGCGCTTGTGTGTGTATGAGCAGACGCTGCATCTGTGTGATTGAATCCTGTCTCCCTAATGGACTGAGGATGGCCTGGCCACTGCCGCGGGCCGCAAGCAGCCTGCAGTGATTACTATCACCCCCTGCCCACTCTGGAACCCTTTCACAATCAGCGGCAGTCGTGCTGATAGCATCGCCACCCCCTAAAGCCACTGTCACACCAACAAACACAGGCTGACACGGACAGCGTGCTGAGAAAATGACATTAAAGGGAGCGACACACTCTAGCCTCCTGCACTTAAAGGAGCTGACAGACGAGGCTCCCGAACTGTACGACGGGGGGTCGGTCAGGGTGAAGCAGATCCCAAAAGATTGATGTTATAGCTGAGGGGTTAAGACTGTTCCACTTCAATCCCATGGGCCCGTGAAGTCGTGGGTTCGAATCTCGACGGCGTCTGGTGAATGAAGGGTAGGGATTTTTTTACGATCTCCCAGGTCAACTTTAGGTGCAGACCTGCCAGTACCTTCGTGTATATCTATGAACAGGATTGAATATGAACGTGTTTAAAGGGTTGCGGAAACACAAACATACCCAGCATACATCCCGAAGTCGGAATGCAGCCACAATTATGGCGGGAGAAAACGGTCGAATACGCAAAATCTCACCATTGGTGAACCTCGGAGCACTAGCCAAGGAGCAAAAAACCCCAAACCAAAACAAAAAACAAACGAAAGAAAGATCCCAAAACGGATCGTTTGTCATCCTATACGTTCATTTCTTGCGGCTTAAGGAGTCTGGTTCAACCTGACAGTTTGAAAAAGGTCGTGTTCTGTCTCAGACGCGTGGCTCACATCCTCCAGCCAATCAACACTCAGCTTGTAGATTACAGCCGTGTAGCGCGCGCGAGCGTGTGTATTTTGTTCATATGATTCATAGCTGGGAATTTCTCTGCGACCTTTCCCTTACGAGCCTTCCAAACGTTTTGTGTGGCAGTTCGTCCTGTTGACACCGACAGGTCAGAACGAACAGGTTCGAACGGTCCTCCTCCCCCGTGGGGAGGCTAGGGGCCTGTCAGTATAAACAGCATCCCCACCTTCTGGAAGTTCTGTGTTAGGAATTCCCCCTTTTCTATCTTTTTCTTTGTTTCTGCCTTGTCCTTTTCTTCCTGTCACCTCCTTCTTGTCCATTCCCAATACTTTTTGGTCCCATTCTCCTGCCTTCTTTTTTTTTTCTCTAGAAAGACTTAAAAGATAACGATGCTCTGCTATGCCGAAGTCGGGTGCGCTGGGCCTGACTTGTTTGGCTATTGACGGAAGTGAAACGCATTTTCGCTAAAATGACAGACAACAGTAGATGCTGACTGAGCGTTCGACAACGGAGAAGAAGAACGGTTCGAATAGAACAATGCATCACTAGCTTAAGATGGGCAAAAAACAGACATACGGCAGTCTCGCTCTTTTAGCCTCCCTGTATTGGGGGTATTCTACCGCCCCAGTGTGTACAGCGATTTCACTCGGACTTTTTTGCGTGCAGATTGCATACTGGGTATGTTGGTGTCATTCGTACCACCGGCCATAGCTGACCCCCTCTTCTACGAATGGTGGATGGGGTTTTAACGTGTGTGAAAGATTGCTCTACTTGCGTACAAACGGGACCTCGGGTTATAGCCTCACCCAAAGGATTTTTTGAGGGAGTAGAGAACAGTACTAATGTTAACTCCAGGGGGGGAAATCCCTTTGAACAGGCGTACGCATCTCGTTGGTGGGCTCGAACCGAGATTGCGAGCGCAATGAACGTGCATCGCTCTAACCACCAGGCTGTCCAGTCTGGCACTCAAAGCCGAGCGCCCAGTCGTCTGCCGCTCGTCTGTCGCTCTATAATCTGACAGAGAACAAACAGCGTGCATAGCAGACGTGCCAAGATAGCGAAACTGCAGGTCCACACCACACACACACACACACACACACCCACACCACACACACCCACACACACAACACACACACACAACCAACACACACACGCACAACCACACACACGCACACGCACGCGCGCGCGCACACACAACAGCACACACACACGCACACACACCACACACGCACACACAACCAGCACACGCACGCACATGCACAAACACACACACACGCACGCCACACATCACACACACACACGCACGCACACACACACAACACCACCACACCAACCCACACACCACGCAACCACACACAACACACACCACACAACCAACACACACACAAACACACACACACACAAACACACACACACACACACAACCAACACACACACACACGCAAACACACACACGCAAACACACACACACAACACAACCAACACACACACACACACACACACACACACACCACACACACACACACACACACACAACAACACCCCACACACACACAACACACACACCACACACAACACACACACACACACATACACACACACACACACACAAACACACACACACACACACACACACAACACAACACACAC
This sequence comes from Rapana venosa, assembly GCA_028751875.1. NCBI lineage: Eukaryota > Metazoa > Mollusca > Gastropoda > Neogastropoda > Muricidae > Rapana > Rapana venosa. The sequence goes on along the minus strand of CM054150.1, from coordinate 13,473,771 downwards.
AGAGGCAGAGCACTACACGGCACGGGATATCTGACTGTAGATGAAGAGTAGTTGTTTTTTTGCCCCAGTTTGTCCCAGTGATAAGGGAAAACGAAATGAAGGATGATGATAACGATGACGGACGTTTACTTGTTGGATGTTTTTAGCTGTGCTTGTAACCCGCATGGATTTTTCGTGGTTTTTTGATGATGATGATGATGATGATGATGATGACGACGACGACGACGATGATGATGATGACACTAATGATGATGAAGTGTTCGTAGTAATGTGATGGTAGTAATGATAGTAGTCGTCGTCATCATCATCGTCATCATCGTCGACGTCATCCATCAACATTATCATCACCATCGCCATCACGATCATCATCATGACAATAATATCAATGCAGAAATAGTAGTGGAGGAAAACAAGTGAAGGTGACCACTTATATTGACAATAACAGGAAAAGGTAGTAGATGTTGTAGTAGTAGTAGTAGCAGCAGCAGCAGCAGCAGCAGTAGTAGTAGTGGTAGTAGTAGCAGCAGCAGCAGCAGCAGCAGCAGTAGTAGTAGTAGTAGTAGTAGCAGCAGCATAGTAGCAGCAGTAGTAGTAGTATTAGCAGCAGCAGCAGCAGTAGTAGTAGTAGTAGTAGTAGCAGCAGCAGCAGCAGTAGTAGTAGTAGCAGCAGCAGCAGTAGTAGTAGTAGTAGTAGCTGTAGTAGAAGTAGTAGTATAGTTGTTGTAGAATGGTGACAACGATGAGGAGATAAATGAGAAGAAGAAGAAGGAAAAAGAAGAAGAAAGAAGAAGGAAAGAAAGAAAGAAAAGAATTAGACAAATAAATATGTAAATCCTTTTTCAGTGCACACAAAGCACGACCGACTACTGAGATATGTGACAAATGCGATTCCACATCTTTTTCTATCAGTGTCGAATCTAGCCCCCCCCCCTGTCTCAGACTCTACTTCTGTTTTCATCAACTACGACTCTACGTCATTTCCTGTCCATATCCGCCGTGGCTCTACGTCATTTCCTGTCTCTGCCTGCTGTGGCACTATGCAGTTTTCCTGCCCAGAACGTATCAAGCAGGGCCGGTCTATTTCATCGAATTGAACATCAATATCCACTCTCCCTGATTTGGACCCGGGTAGGTGTCATCCCTGAGGATTTGGAAGGCAGAATCCTGTTTATCACTACGCTGCATCAGCAGAACTAAAACGGAACAGGGTCGGATTGCCACTACATCTTCTTGTTGTTCGTCGTCGTCGTCGTCGAACGCTCAGACAGCAACTATTGTCTGTCATGGTCGCGAAAATTTGTTTTTGCGCTGCCGTTAATCACCTGACAAGTCACGCCCAGCGTATCCGACTTGGAAGGCAGAATCCTGTTTATCAGTACGCTGCATCAGCAGAACTAAAACGGAACAGGGTCGGATTACCACTACATCTTTTTTTTCGTCATCGTCGTCGTCGTCGAACGCATGGGAGAAAAATATTGTTATCTTTTAAGTCTTTCTGAAAATAAACAAAATAGAAGGCAGGAGAATGGACCAACAGGGCGGAAAGTAGACGTGGAGGAGGTGACAAGAACAAAAGGAACAAGGCAGAAAACAAAGAGAGGGAATTCTTGGCATGTAATTTCTGTAAAGTGGGAATTCTATTTATACTGACCGGCCCCCGGTACCCCCTCTCGAGATAATGTGAGAGAGAGAGAGAGAGAGAGACTCGGGCACATAGAAGAGACGGAGACTAGGCAGTTAGGAGAGACAGAGATAAAAACACACAGGGACGTGGTGCTCACAGGTTGAAAGAAAAATATCGACCACAGGCACACACAATCTGCATGAAAGAGCAGAGAGAAGGACAGACAAACGGACCGAGAGAGATAGACAGAGAGACAAAGAGATACAGAGAGGACAAGACAAACAAGACCAAGGACTGACACAGAGAAGGACAAAGAGAGACAGACAAGAGAAGGCAACAGAGACAGACACATAGAAGGACAAAGAGAGACAGACACAGAGAAGGACAAAGAGAGACAGACACAAGAAGGACAAAGAGAGACAGACACATAGAAGGACAAAGAGAGACAGACACAGAGAAGGACAAAGAGAGACAGACACATAGAAGGACAAAGAGAGACAGACACAGAGAAGGACAAAGAGAGACAGACACAGAGAAGGACAAAGAGAGACAGACACCGAGAAGGACAAAGAGAGACAGAACAGAGAAGGACAAAGAGATACAAGCAAGAGGACGCATAGAAGGCCAAGAGAGACAGATAAAGACAAGGACAAAAACAGACAAACAAGACCCAAAGAGACAGACCCAGAAAAGGACAGACCCAAAAATAGACAAGACTAAGAGAGACAAACACCGAGAAGGTCAATGACAGACACACAAGATCAAGAGAGACACAAAGAAGACAAAAAAGAAAGAGACAAGAAAGACAAAGACAAACAATAGCAAAAGAGACAGACTCAGAAAAAGGACAGACCAAAAATAGACAAACAAGACTAAAAGAGACAGACACAGAGAAGGACAGACAAAAAAGATCAAGAGAGACAGAGAAAAGGACAAAGACAAACAATAGCAAAAGAGACAGACTCAGAAAAAGGACAGACCGAAAAATAGACAAACAAGACTAAGAGAGACAGACACAGAGAAGGACAGACAAAAAAGACCAAGAGAGACAGAGAAGACAGACAGGAAAGACCAAGAGAGAGAGAGAGAGAAAAGGACAGACAAAGACAGACAAACAAGACCTAGCCAGACAGAGGCGAACAGAAAGAATGAGAGGGATGCAGAGAATCATGAACACGGAGTGAGCGCTGTTACGAACAAACAAGAAATCCAAAAGAGGATTGATCACAAACATCTTGTTTGATCCCAGATGAATAATTGATTAGTATAATCTGTTCAAGATGCATCGCATTAAACTCTGAATCCTTTACAGAGTCAAATGTGCTGATAATGTGTAACGCAGTTCCTTCGATTTCGGGGGGGGGGGGGGGGGGGGGGGGAAGGGCGAGAAAATGCCTATGTTGACCGTTTGAAAGCTTTCTCCAAGTCAAAGAGAGGAGAGGGGGGGGGGGGGGGGGGGGGGGGGGGGGGGGGGGGGTGGGGGGGAAAAAGAAGGGAGAGGAGGGGAAGAGGAAGGAATGGAGCGAGAGAGAGAGATGGGAGGGAGGGAAGGAGAGAAAGAGGGGGATTCTCTTTATTTAAAAGCTTTCTCAAAATCAAAAGAGAGGGGATGGAAAAAGAAGAGAAAGAGAGGAGGAGAGAGAGAGAGAGAGAGAGAGAGAGAGAGAGAGAGAGAGAGAGAGAGAGAGAGGAGAGAGGAGAGAGAGAGAGGAGAGAGAATTTTCACGAGGTTTATTAAAGTGAAAGCCAAAGGCCCTTTACTGAAAGGGGGACACACATCATTTAACAATAAATAGCCCACCAAGTTGAGAGATACAGACACAGACAGACAGACACACAGACACATTCATGCACGCCCACCCGCCCGCCACATACATATCCATGTTGGGTACGGGATAGCTTAGTGGTTAGAACATTGCGCTCGCAATCTGACGACCCGGGTTCGATTCCCGTTCAAGGGGATATTTTCCTTTGGGGTTAACATCAGTACAGACTCCACTCTCCCCAACAGTCCTTCGGATGAGACTATAAACCAAGGTCCCGTGTGCGAACGCGCGCAGAACATCTTGAGCACACGTTAAATCCTGTTCCGCTTTTCGTAAGAGTAGGCCATTGTGTGCCGGTGGGAACAGATGACAGAATTGACAAAAAACCGCATACACACGGGAACTGGATGTAAAAAAGCACATAAGTGCTTATTCCATTATCCTCGATATAAAAGAATAAAATAAATAAATAAATAAATACACATACAAACAGGGACAAACCCCAACAGACACAGGCAGAGAGTTTTGTAAAATTAATGACAACTCATTTTTACACGAAAGACACACAGCATATGCAAAATACGTAGCAGTCAAGCAAGCAGCGATTTGCCTAGTTATGTAACAAAAATAAGCAAAGAAGAATTAAGAAGAAGACGAAGAAGAAGACAAAGAAGCGGAAAAGAATAAAAGCATAAATTCATACTCGCCAGCACAATCACAAAATGTAAAGCAGTTGTCCACTCTCTGAAACCTGCTTTGCAAAAAGCTGTTATTATTATTATTATTTTTATTCAGCGTCAATTTGACAAATTGAAGTGGGGCTGGTTATCAAGAGGATGATGGTAATTCTTGCCTGCGCGTGCGCCCGTGCCTACACACACACGCACACACACACACACACACACACACTCGCACACACACATGCACACACGCACGTACAATTACACACACAATTGTATACCCCCCCCTCCCCGTTTTCTCCTCTCCTTTCTCCAGCAACTTTAAAAAAAAAACCCCATGTTATTTGAGGGTAGGTAGGGAGCGAGTGGGGAGGGAGGGAGGGAGGTGGGTAGTTGATTAATTAGCTAGTTAGTTGGTTAGTCAGTTGGGTGGGTGGCTGGTTGGTTGGTTTGTTGGTTGGCTAGTTTGTTAGTTCGTTAGGTGGGTAGGTAGGTAGGTAGGTAGGTAGACAGGCAATCGGTTTGTTGGCTGGTTATCTGGTTACTTGGTTTATTACTTTGTTTGCGTACTGGTTTGTTGGCGTTTGCACGCGCGTGCGCACGAACACACACATACACACACACACGCGCGCGCGCACCACGCACACACAGCACCCCTCCCCCCCCCAGCCCCCCCCCCCCCCTCAAACTACGATAGCTAAAAATCGACTTGATCCTTTGTAAGGATTCCTGGTCCAATAACGTCACCACAGAGTCAAGTGTCGTTCCATCACATCTACACACACACACACACATACACACACACACGCGCGCGCGCGCGCGCGCGCACACACACACAGCACCCCTTCCCCCCCCCCCCCCCTCACACACTACGATAGCTGAAAATCGACTTGATCCTTTGTAAGGATTCCGGTCCAATAACAGACACCACAGAGTCAAGTGTCGTTCCCATCACATCTACACACACACAACCACACACACACACACACACACACACACACACACACACACACACACACACACACACACACACACACACACACAGAGTCTACAAAAGCAGACGATCGACTTGATCCTGTAAGGTATTCCCGTCCAATAACAGACACCACACAGTCAAGAGTCAATTCCCATCACCTCTGTCGTCCTGAGAGCCTTGCTCAAACGCACTGCCCAATAGTCAACACTGCAAGTGTCCG